>JAPSGF010000019.1:7565798-8075798 GCA_035772895.1 Perdix hodgsoniae | reverse complement strand
ATACATACACAGAGTGGACATGTGTATAATCATTTTGCATTGGTAATCTCAAATCTTTCTCAAATTTCCAAGTGCTAGCTTGCAATCTTAATTTACAAAATGATATCAATACAGAACATTACCATTATATCTACCAATCTATTATTTTCATGCAACAATGGTTCGACAGTGTGCACTAGTGGCATTCATAAACAAACAAACAAAAAACCCTACAAAGTAAACTGTCTGGTGCTACCGTATGATTTATTCCAGTAGCAAATCCTTAGTAGAACAGTACTGTGTTGAAAGGAAGAAAAGAAGAAGTCATTAAACAAATCTAAACACATATAAGCCAAAATATTTTGATTTTATGTCCTTAAATTTTAACTAGTCTGCATGCTTTTTGGAGTCTTGCTCATGCAGTGGATTTACTCAGGGAATTCAGCATTGATTAAACATCTCAAGTACTCACAAACCTGCAGCTGAACTATACACAGTGGCTTAAGAATGAGCTAAAGTAACCTAAAGACGATACTAAACTCCAAATCAGGGGGAGAACATTTGTTATTCTAACTTTTGAACTAGAATAAGAAACATGACGTTGGCAAAGAAGCCTCACAGCCATCTTGCATCATATTAAGCCGTAAATATTACCTTCTCAAAACTATGCTACAGATGCACTGCATAAAGGATATATATTAGATTTTGTACAACAAAAATTTTACATTTGACAAATTATTACATCCATGTAACATTAAACTATATCTTGCGGTTTAGTTGCACTGCAATGTGTGGTTTCTTTGCACACATTCTATCAGTATAAACTAGTCAAAATTCTGTCTTTAGAATTAACTAATGAGAGAATGACTAACCATGGTCTAGAAGTCCCCTAAGAGAACACTGTGGCCCTTCTTCATGCTCACTTGCCACCTTCTGAGGTGAAATTCTCATATGCAATTGCATTCAATACAAATAAAATATTTAAAAGACCGCTTTGTACACTCAAAAAAGACAAAGCTGTAACTACCACGGCAGTAGTTCTAAGACGTGAATAATTAAATACAAAATAAATTAAAATATAAAAACAAACAAACAAACAAACATCCATACTCAAATAGAAAAATCTCAGCAATTGATAAAAACTTTTTTAAATCAGTGTGGGCATTCAGATAGCAGGGCAAGATATATATATATTTTTTCCAACTTAGAGTCATTGTATACTTAACATTGTGCATTTGAGTTACTTTAATTGAAAATGAGTAAAGTCATTTTAAGAACTTACCGCAATATAAGTGTAGAAGCTTGCACAGACTTAACAAAATGAAGCAACACATCCACTTGAGACATTTTAAAATGTCTTAGTGCCTATTACTGTATTTTGAAATTTATGCCATTATGGAAAAATATATATATAAAAAACAAAGGTATGAAAAATTCTAAGACTTAAAACTGTAGATTTCCTCAGATTTCCTCAGCTCCCAGCCCTACACACATCCTCTGGCTATTCCATGCAGTGATACTTCCAGGCATTATTTATGACTTTTCAGTAGATATGTTTCAGGCCTATTCTAGATTTTAGATAACGTTAAAACAAATTGTAGAAAACATTTCTATTCCCACAGAATGAAAATTCAGAAAGGAATGTCTTCTGAATTAGAATAACACTGTTGGTAAAGACCAAAGTATTTTTGAAATACTCTGAATGAAGAAATAATAAAAACTGCTTTGCTATCTTACAAAAAGCCTTTGTGTCTGCAGAAAGAATAACTGATAGTTGATTTAATTTTTTAAATAATTTTTATACTGTTAAAATTGTTCCGATTGATGCTGTGTTAAAATAGAAAAAGGGATAATGTGCTTGCAATGATTTTTCATATATATATTTTTTTTCAGTCAAGAAACAAAACAATCCTTCAAAAGTTGTATTAGCTTTCTACTTTTATGTCTCTTTCATTTTCACTGAGAATGTTATTACTGTCATGGCACCCAACCTCTAACTACATATATTCCTCAGAAAGGAGAGTATATGACTTCCCCATGAGCCAATAAAATCAGCGGGATGGTTATTTGGGTAATACTGCCAGTACTTCCCACAGGACAGCATGTAAGTTGATATGCTAAGTCTACCCAGGAGCATGGACTAAGATTCAAAAGCCTATCTTGTAACATGGGAGTCCCACATACCAGCATAGCGCACTGTTGGAAGCCACTGAGTCAACTAATTAAAGACAATTTTATAGCCAGACTATTTGTTATCCTTACCTCGCACACACACAGAGAATAGCCTAAAGGGATCAATGGCTCTCTAGGTATTAAAAAAAATCCTCTTTTGTCATATATCTTCAAACGTAACTCTCATGTTTACATGGATATGCTGAAACAAAGCTCTTCAGTAACATTAATATTGATTAGCAGAATTTTTTGAAAGTAAGAGATGGAAGCTCTCTGAACATATTAGTGCAGCAAGACTGAAAACAGTGACTAGTAGAAAAAATGACCTAAATAGATGAATAGTAAATGATAAAAGGCACCCAGTGGATTTTATCTAATACCATGATGATAAACAGCCCCTTGCATCTAACTTAGTTTCTCCCTACTTCTAATTCAGCTTTCAGCACTGTATTATTGTATTGCTGTAAGAATCTCTTCTGAAATATGCCATTTTGTAGATTATGTCATTAGTAATACTCTCAATACCTGATGAAATAACATATCATGACTAGCAGTTAGAACCGGTCATGGATTTTCTGATATATCATTTCCCAGATGGAAAATGCTTTTCTATTAAAAAAAAAAAATGCTCATAGGAACATGCTGATTTGTTTTAAAACAAAAAAACATTTAAATTAGGGTCAAAACATTCAGATCAAATATTTGTAGATTGAATATTTTTGAGGAATAAATTATTAAAAACTTATTTCATTATGTATAAGATTTACACTGAAAATAAAGGTGCATTTCTCTACTTTTAAGCTTTCCACATCATTGTAAGCTGAAAACATAATTCCATTAAAGGAATTTCAAGGTGCATTTCTATATGACTAAGAAATTCACTTTCAGTTTTAGATTGAACATTTCTGAAGCTCACCAAGGTACAGTGCAAAAGAAATAACAATGTACTATCATCTTAATTTCTAGTATCATCCAACAGTGAATTCACAGAAAATCTAGAAACATTACTGGAAGGTAAGGGGTTTTTAGCAGAAGACTAATCTTACTTAATAGAATTAGGAAATTCTGATACTGATACTGATTACAAAGCAAAAGGAAAGTTAAAGAATCAGTATTTCTGTTAATGCTCTGGATAACAAAACTAAATGCACGTCTCAAATGTATAATCCACTATATACAGATGTCTGAATATAAAAAAAGTATAGTCACTTTAGAAATATATGATCACGTGGCCAATAGCAAATGTTAATTAGGACACAATTTCACATTTCAAGAGAGTGTTGGTCATTCAAATTGTCTCGCTCAATCTTCAATAACCACAGTAATCATTTTTACAGTTACTGTAATTGGAAGTACAATAATCACATTAGCAGCAGAAAAGCAGGCTTGCTTTCAGGTTAAGAAAACAAGGCACAATATAATCATTCTGAACGTGATCCAACACTCATTATGAATTGTTATGTCAAAGAATTCTTATCTGTGTGTTTAATACTGCACATATCAGCACTGAACCAAATGGCAATGTGATAGTTTGGGGACTGTACAGTCTCTGTAGAACATAAGGTAATAAGATGCTATGAGAGTAGTTACAAATAGCACAGTGATAAAATATGCCTGCAAGGTATAACTTTATCATTACATATGTAAATTTCACTACATTTAGTAGAATGCACGTTGGGAAAACAAAAATCACACCTTGTGTTCAGCTGTGACATTTGCTAAATTCATGTGTCACAATCTTAGCACTTGGCAGCACTTTCTCCCATGATAAGACTGGGAGGTCTGCAAAAGCTGTGACTCAGCTCTTCAGCCAAAACATACACCATGTGTATTCCTGAAAAAAAACAGGCACATCAATTCTTTGGTTTCTCATGATATTTAGTCCTCGTCATAAAAAGATTCCTTCTGGACAGGAATCTCCTCACGATATTTCTTTCTTCCAGAAGCAGTGCTAGGCCCATCACGTGCTTATGCAGATTCTCCCCTACCAAGGCTATTTCTCAACTCCAAATCCTTCACAGCTCTGACAGGAAGTCTCTAGCTTTCTCATGAAATTACTAAATTTCTCACCTGGCTCCTGGTCAGTTTCTCTCTTAGTAAGAGATCTTTTCTATGGATTTAATAGTCTCATCTAGACCCCAGAATAGGAACACTTCTTATTAAGATCTTTGAACAATTGATCCTCTTTCTGTCAAGCCATTCAAACTCTTCTTCTTTTCAAGAAGTTTTTCCTTTCCTCTTGTTCTCCATCACCAGCGTTCATTCCCGCTCAGAAAACCCACAAGTCACCACAAAAATGACATGTAGTTGGACATTTGCTTAGACCTCCTGAGGGTTTCTCAGCCTCAATACTCCTTCCGTCCCTTTCAGCAGCATAGACTTCTCCATTAGGCCCAAAGGCTTATACCTTAAAACAAGATAATGAGGATGCCTGTAATTTTAATCTTGAAGCTAAACAGTCAACTGCTGTTGTGGAGTAACGCGGCAGCAGCTCACAGAACACAGCCATTCGTTCACTGCCTTGCTGCTGGATGAGGGAGAGAACTGGAAACAAAATAGAACTCATGGGGTGAAATAAGAGCCAATTACTAAGACAGAAGGGGAAAATAGAAACAAAAATGCAATGATAACAATATGCAGCCACATAGCACTTCCTTACCACTGGCTGACCAGCGCACAGCACCAAAATGACACCCTGCAGTAACGCAAGGACTCACCCAGCTGACCAGCTCACAGCACCCCAAGCAGCAGCCAGGCCCCGTCCCACTGCCTGCAGCTTTATACTACCGCATGTGGTCCCATGTGGTATGGAATGACCCCTGCCTCATAAGATGATCAGAGGGATGGAGCACCGCTCCTATGAGGAAAGATTGAGGGAACTGGGCTTGTTTAGCTTGGATAAGAGAAGGCTCCAAGGCAACCTCATTGTGGCCACCTAATACCTTAAGGAAGTGGGGACAACGACTGTTTACAAGGGTGGATAGTGATAGGACAAGGGGGAATAGCTTTTAACTGAGACAGAGGAGGTTTAGGTTAGATATTAGGAGGGAGTTTTTCACTCAGAAGGTGGTGACACACTGGAACAAGCTGCCCAAGGAGGTGAATCTCCATCCCTGGAGGCATTCAAGGCCAGGCTGGATGTGGCTCTGGGCAGCCTGGTATAGTGGCTGGCAGCCCTGCACATAGCAGGAGGCCTGAAACTAGACGATCACTGTGGTCGTTTTCAACTCAGGCCATTCTATGATTCTATGATTCTGTGTATCTGTACTGGCCACACCCTGCCTCTACCCTGCACCAAGGCTACATCTCTGCCACCAAGCAGCCTGAGTGTGTTCCCATCACAGCAAGAATCAAAATAGCATTGTACAATTAAGTTCTTTGGGCTGAAATCAGGACAAACGTGCACATCTAATGTTTTGCATTGACACATACATATTCATTTCTGCCACTTAAATCAGTTCCTGAATCAACCAAAATATCTAACAGCAGTTCTTCTAGACTAAATAGTACAACTTACATTGAGTTGCTTGGGGTTTTGCTTTCACCTCACCTCTGAATACATGCAGTGTTACCATATATATTCACAATCTGTTCAGGAAATATTCTCTTTCAGTTTTTGCATTTTCTTACACGGAACCAAGTAATACATATTTTTAAATTACCGTTATTATTTTTATTTTTTGTTGTATTAGGACAGGCAATTCTCATTCAATATAATGTCTAACTAGAATTCCTAGAAATCCTAGATCAGAACATATTGAACCTGCTTCCTATATATTGAATTCAAGAAGTCAGTGCTTTTCTTTTCTGTTATTCTTTTGGGGATTTTGTTTGTTTTCACCCCATGAGAGAAACCACATTAATCAGACCTACACATCTCACCTTAAAAATAGGCTGTCTCATTCTATTGTATTATCTATGAGCAGGGGGATTGAGATGCCTCAACCAATATCACAGAGCAAGACTACTGAAAACTGAACTGAGATGTATGCTCCATTACTACATCAGCAAACCAGTTTCCATCTCCAGAGCATGGGTGACAAAGCTTCATAATAATATATCACAGAATCTGAAGTTGTGACGTACATGGTCTGATCCAAAAATCAGAATAGAAATGCTTTTTCATTCAACCCATTAAATAAGAAAATATAACTTTATCATAGGTAGATGGTGGGCTTTTCCTAGCAGGCTAGATGATTTGACTTTTTACCATCAGCAAAAAAAATTCTGAAAACCGTGCAAGTGACCTTTCTAGGACAGCTATGCTGGCCATTTTTGTAAAATAAATGTTCCAACCTCCACAAATCATGGCTATCTCCCCTGAGTTTACTGGGATTTAAATTGAATCACCTATAAATCCTAGTTTCAATGGCTTATTAAACTTTTTCACTCACTGTTACTAGGCCTTCTGCCCATTCCTTTTGGGTAACAAAAACTGAAGTCGTTGCTGAATTTTTTTGACTGTCCACAAGGTGCTGAAGAAATATCTGTCTTTCCTGGAGACACTCCTAGCAATAACATTAAAATGACTAGGTAATAAGTAGGCAAACAGTCGAAGGGTAACAGTGTGTGCCTCCATTCCAGCTGCAGGTTTAACTGAAGAGCTGTCATCACAGAGACCAGAAAAGTGTTCTAGTAAAAATTTAAACAGGCTCACGTACCTGCAGCAAAATATTTTTACTTACATTTAACCACCAAAATCACGGTGTAATCTCATTACCCCAACATTACATTAATAAAGAAATACTGTTAAGAGCTCTTCGTGCAATACTTGAAACTCAGTGAGAAAGGGAGTAGAGACATAACAGGAAACAATAGGAAGAACAAATCTTGGTGTTCTAAAAGAGATAAGAAAGGTACCTCACCTAATAATCCTTAAAATGATTTTTGAAGTTAAGATAAAAATGAGCAAGTCAAAATACTAGCAGGTATTTTTTACCTTAGTATTAATTTAACACAAGACTGTAGATTGATATTTTGTAAGGACTGATATCCCAATGACTAGTTATAAAGCAGCTATCTCTAATTTAAAAAAAAATAAGCTTCCTTCACTGTAATTTCACTTTTCTTCATACTCTATGCTGTACAGACTTTGAAGAAAATGAAATTTGCAAGAGAATAATAAACCCCAAACTCTGCTATGCAGTGCTGAGACAAAAATCAGGCTAAAAGTTTCCCATCACTAGAAAGAAAACAGAACTTAGATTTGATATCACTGCAGAAGCACTTCATCTTGCACCAGTGAGAGTAACTCAAATCAAGAATGTTCATGTTTTCCTCAATTTACTTCTGAAAGTAGTGCAGAAAACAGTAAATAATTGTATTGCATCTGATTTCTTTTAAGATTTTGTGATTATTACTCCTTTGTATTTTATACCTCTGCTTCAGTTGGCTCTGATGTCTCCCCCTTAATATCTGGGTTCACCTTCTTGGTATCAGTTGCTGTATCTAAGATCCAGATGAGGGTTCTTTTGTGGAGCGCTCCTGACAGTTCAAAAACTTTTACATAAAGCACGGAACACTATTCTTGTAAGTAGGTGATTAAAAAGGAATGAGCACTTACAGATGCTGATCTTAGCCAAAATTGTTCAAGACTAAGCTCCTGGTGAAACTACTAAAAAGATTTTTAAGTTAGCAGAAGAGATGACTTTTCCTTTCCTAGAGATATCCTCAAATCAGAGGAAAAGAAAATACGTTAGAGAAAGCATGCAAGAATCCTAAACATTAATGAAAAACTAAATGTGCCAAAGCAAATGCATCATTTTATAGTTTTCCTAAAATCACTTCTTTTTCAAAGAAATGTAAAACTGTACTACAGAAAAGTATCAATTTATTTCACTTAGAATACTTGTATATTGACAAGATACTACTAATTTCAAACTTTTGATAAAATTACTCTGTTTTTTGTTTGTTGTTTTTTCTGATCTAAAAAAGAGACAGAACTAACAAAATTGTTGCATCATTTCTCAGATAAAGAAACACAGATCCGATAATACTCACTTCTGAACTTTTCAGATCTTTCTTTCTTGTCTGTAGAAAGTCTCCATATACTTTTGCTTCCTGCTTTAACCTTCTTTCATATTCTGCTAGCTCATCTTGGAGATGATTACAAAGTGTCTGGACATTTTGCTGCTTAAACATCACACCACTTAAATTTTTCTTTTAAAAGAAAAAAATAAATTCAATGAAGCAATCACAAGAGTATCCTATGCTGTTTTTCATTCTTTACATACAGGTTTAATTTAAAAATGATAACAGATAAAATGGACAGTCCTCTTCCTAATAATTATACCATTTTAAAAACACAGAGCAATATGATTGATCTTATCCATGAATATTTACACCACTTATGAGTCAAGAAACAGAGATTTCTCAAATTTCATAACAACTTGCATTTTTAGAAATAACCCTCTAGAGAATGGACTGGTTTGCTACTAGATGTGAAACATTCGCTGAAATAATTATATTCTGAGACACAGAATGAGCTGATGTCACACTGGGTGTTATTATTTGTTGAGACAGAAAAAGGAAGCTTCACATCATTTGTATATACATATTTTTATTTATTTATTTATTTATTTATTTAGTCTCTGTCCTTACCTAGCATGTTTTGTTTTTTTTTTTTAATCACAGACTTTCTACAGAACAAGATTTCTGCAGAAAGCTGAAACATCTAAGACATGGATGTCCAGCTGTCTGGCTTGTCTGGGCTGCACTGAATGAAGATAAATTGTCTCAGGCAGTACACAAAATATATAAAATAATTAATGTATTAAAGTAATAACACTTCTTTTCATATTTTATTTATTTATTTATTTATTTATTTATTTATTTTCTTAAAGCCTAAAAAGAGTGGGCAAGAAAAACATAAGGAAGTGTGCTTCTCACAAAATCTTCAGTTCACAGGATTTGGTCATCATCCTTCTGATTTTATTGGCACCAAACTTTGAAGAGATTTTTTAAAAAGCGTGGAATTATATTTAATATTCATTTTTAATTTCATGACACAAAAACATGTCTTTATCTATTCCAAGACTACAAACATAAGTTTTTCAAAGCCAGTGGTATAAAGTACTTTCCAGGTGGGATACTCTGATGGGATCTTTTTCGGTTTTGCAGTCAAATAGATTATTTAAAAAAAAAGTAATTTTATTATTATTTTGAAAACATCGTGTCAATATTTCTTTTCTATTTCATGCCAGTAGCTGTTATTTAGTCTTTCTATTGCACTGCTTGTAAATAATAATAAGCAAAGAGTTGTTTTTCAGAAGAAAATGCTAGGAAGTTAGCTATAAAAGGATAACAATAAAGATGGACAGCAAAAGTAGGGGCTGTTCTCTGCAGAGAAGGGCTTGATTGTGCTGGTGGACAACAGGTTGGCCATGAGCCAGCAGTGTGTCCTTTTGACAAAGAAGACCAATGGAATCCTGAGGTGCATTAACAGGAGTGTAGCCAGCAGGTCAAGGATCGTGATTGTACTCCTCTACTCTGCCCTGGTGAGGCCACATCTGGAGTACTGCATCCAATTCTTGGATCCGTAGTTCAAGAAAGACAGGGAACTTCCAGAGAATCCAGCAGAGAGCCACAAAGAGGATGAAGGGCTTAGAGCAATTCCCTTATGAGGAAAGGCTGAGAGACCTGGAACTGTTCAGCCTGGAGAAGACTGAGAGGGAATCTTACCAATGCTTATAAATATCTAAAGGGTATCTGTCAAAGTGTATGGGGCTAGACTCTTTTCAGTGCTGCCCAGCAAGAAGGCAAGAAACAACATGGACAAACTGGAACTCAGGAAGTTCTTTCTGAACATGAAGAAAAACTTCTTTGCTTTGAGGATGACACAGCACCAGAACAGTCTGCTTGCAGAACTTACAGTCTCCTTCCCTGAAGATATTCAGAATCTACAAGGATGCTTGCCAGTATAACATACTCTAGGGAATGTGCTTTAGAAGGGCATTGTACTAGATGATCTCCACAGGCCCCTTCCAACCTCAGTGAGTCTGTAATTCTGTCCCACATATTCAGCTAAAAATCTATATATAGTATCACTTTTTTTTTTTCCAGACAATAATTTAATGCAATAATCTCTCAAAGATCTTTCAACATTGACAATATATTTATTGAATAAGATGACAGACAGCAAACTATATTACAATGACACCAGGAATGTTTTTTCATTATTTAGCCATTCTGCACAACTCAACAATCTAAGCTATTTTCCATTTGACATTGCATAGCAGGTTCACCTTTCTCCTTGAAGAGTAAGCCTGCTGTGCAATCAGCATATATGGCCCTCCAAGGCTTCAGTGGCCTAGAAGGCAGTCTCCATAATCAGTTAGATAGAGCCCTTTGAGACTATTTTCAGGACTCATCAGTCACAGTAAATGTTGATCCACCCTTCTTAAAACAGAGAGAACACAGAATGTGAAGAATCCACCATTAATTAAAGATGCAACTGACCATGAATATTATTAGATTTCCAGAAGTAATATTGATACCCAAAATTCAGTTTGGTAGGTAGACATTGTGTCATGAATAACTTTTACAAATGCATTACAACTACAGTCAGGTAAGCACACAAAAATACTTTAAAATTGTTGAGGAAAAGTGCATTACATTTCCTAGGAATAACTCTGAAAAATAATAAAACTACCCGTAGAAATATAAATAAAGTAAAATTACTAAATTACTTTTGCAAAAGCAGTAAACTACCTTTAGAGCTTCATGTAACAGGCAGGTCTTACCGTAAATAGATTAACAATTTTTCTGTATCTTCCATCTGTGTTTGCTTCATATTCCATAATTCAGCGAGTTCCTTAAGTTCATTTTTTAAATTTTCCATAGTGATGCAGTTTTCATCAGTTTGACTGGAAAGAAATGATTGTTTTTCCTGGAAATTTTAAAAAAACATATAGTATATAAACTAGGAGGGCAAGATTGCCAGTGCTTATTTTAAGAACATGATAACGGGCATCAATTCATAAACTGTATACTCAAAGAAATAGAAATGCTTCTAGAGGGGCAGTTGAAGTACTTAGTGAAACAGAATAACTGCTTTTCTATTAGAGCATGATTTTGCCAATCCAGTTATAGCCCACCAACTTGTTGCACATCTACTATATATCCATACATTGTATTATGACACAATTTTTGCAGTCACTTACTGTTGTACAAGTATGTTCGTAAGTTTGTAGGTCATCCTCATAAAAATACATAACGTACATATCCTCCTTAATTTTTGCTCTTTTACGTAGAAGTTTTTCAGATAAGCACTGCCTTGCACAGCAACAACTTTATTAATGACAATGAAAAGGAGCAATTTTCACATCTGACCAAGCCTGGGTCTGTTTATTTCAGTGCAGGCAGTGTCTTAACTGGCCATTTTTACTGCTAGATCATCAAATTGCTCTCATGCTGCAAGACTGTTTTGGGCAAATACCTGAAAAACTGACCTTTAAGGAAAAAAAATTTCCAAATGCTACCAACTCCAGGCAGAATGCAGCTTAGTTGTTGTCAATGAAAACTGTCATTATTCAGTTAGTTGACTAAATTGAGAGCTTTCTTCTTTCAGATAATGACCTTCTTTTGTAACAGAGTTGCTCTGTACTCCATCCTTTGGAGCATATAAGCACAGACGACAAGATGGCTAAACTCATCTACAAGTACAGAACTTTTCAAGGAGATTCTGATATTAGGCTTTGAAAAACACCAAGTTTAAAAACTAAACTTCCTAATCCACAGAAGAGATAATACACTTGCAATATCTTTTTCATTCCAAAAGAGACCAACAGTTATAGGACCAAAAAAAGAGTAAAGATTCATGACAAAAGCAAACAGTACTTCTGATAGCATCAGTATCTAGTAAAAAAAACACTGCAGCTTCCTCAATAAACAAGGTAAAAAAAAGTTGAGTCTATTAGTTGGGTTGTACTTTTAAAGTAGCTGCATCAGATTTTGTAACCCATACTAATAGGCCGTAAGCAGTTATGTAAACGGGTTAAATTAAGAGGGAGGAAAATACCTTTTGATTATTCCCATGCATAAACACACATTCAGATAATTTAAGTATGCACACAATTATAAACACTGCATGAAATAAAAAAAATTTAAGACCTTAAAATTTAGTAGACAAAGATTATATGTAAATATTTTAATAAAGATCAGTATTTTTTTTTTAGATACTGTACCATTTTTCTGAGGCAGTACCCCGGTACATAGCCTAATGATTATTTTCCTTATAAAGTGTTTTGTAAAGGTATAGCTAAAAGGAGACTGAAAAAAATGATGAATCAAAGCTTTTATAACAGATAGGAACGTAAGCACAGAAGTGCATGAGATACCTTAAGACCCCTTGAGCTTTCTAAAATGTAATACATATATATATAGGATTAGGTGGAAATTTCAGGTCTCCTGCAGGAACATAGAATCATTAGAAGGAAAATGAAGATATGATAATTAACGCAAATCCCTGTGCAACCAAACTGCCCACATAGAGTCTCAAACCCCTGTTGGTTTTAGGATCAGAAACAGAGGGACTTGGGGAACTGTGATAACCTGTGGTATATGTAATATCAGAGCAGATTACTTGCTCAGGCCCTAATCTTAAGCAAATAATAGAATTTGAGATGATTGTGGTATCAGAATTGTAGTGTAAATATATATAAAAAGAAGTCATGAACTGTTTGTTTATTTTTATTTTTGCTAAAGACAGTCACGTTCATATATGAGCTATGTTAGAACAAAACTGCCAGTGAAGAAGCATTTTGTCTCTGACATCCTGAGAAGGCAGATAAGAAGTGAAAAGGTTGCCTTCCAATGCCAGGGAATACTAGCCATTGGGTCAGTGCAATCTGGTACCTATTACAGAAGAGAAATAACTTGCAATCAGGTTTTAGAACAGACAAATAAAAACGTTGAGTTATTCTACATTCTGTAATCTAAATACTGGTAGACTGAACAGCCCCTCCTTAGGGTCTGCTGTAGCAGCTAACAGCCTAGCTCCCCTTTCGAAAAACTTCAACTGCTGTGCTTAAGGAATAGCAACAGGCTCTAAGAAGGTAGTACTAAGTGTACCCAAATATCATTACTAGTTCAGTGCTCTGGAGATCTGATAAAATAGGTTTTCTACATTTTTTTGTTTCATTTCCACAGAATGCTAGCTGAAATACTGCTAACAGGAACAGTTATTTACAGTTACTAAGAAAGGTATTCTTAAAACTAAATCCTAAGAATGACTTGCACTGGAAAGCAATGTGGAATTACTGAATATCAGTATGCTGATATGTATGCTGATCAGTATGTGACTCATCAGTCACTTCCACATGTTCTATGGTCTTCTGATAAACCTGCAGTGTGCTCCATGTTTCACAGAAAGAGATGTATAAGCTCTGTCTTTCCTATCAAATTTAGAAGCCTGAGTGTATCAGTGAATTCCTCAATCCTTAATTTAAGAATGTCACAAGTAGGAAGTATCAGAGATTTTAAGAATTTTAGTTTAGATTTTCAGGTTCCTGAAAGCTATTCTGAACAACACGAAAGCTTTTTGTTTTGTTTTGATTTTAATCTGTGACTCATTTTTGAGGCTGTAATACCTAACTTAAGTTTATACATATACAAATGAAAGAATAATAAAAATGAACAATATCTTAGAAAGAAGATGCTTTCTTCTTGTAATGCTTATGAACACATTTATATAAAACATAGTGTTCAGTAATGAAATTCAGTAATTCCCTTCAGTGGATTATACAGTTTAGTAACTGATACAGCAGATATAAGCCATCATTTACAAAAAGATGCCATCTGCTGTGCAAACATGCAATTAGCAGGCGCTTCCTATCACACCAGTATCGTTTTCATCTGTTATTGATTTTCTCCTTTACATTTCCAAGGCCCCTCAAGCAATCTGAGCCAGTGCATCAAATGAAGAAAGCAAAGGACTTCTCATTGACCCCAGTATCTATTCTGCTTTGTACTTTACTCTGTTTTAAGGCGATGGACCTCATACATTAGTGCAACTACAAGAAAAAAAAAATGCATATGCTATATACATGTACATAGTTTCAAAGCAACTGTGTAGAAAAGACAGTTTAAGTTTTGAGATAAAAATGTACTTCAAAAATGTCACGAAAACATTAAATTATTCACCTGTGTAGCATTTATCTGTTGTTGCAGAATATTTCTTTTTTGCTTCAGCTGTTGTTCTGTTTGCTTCTGCTTTTTATCTAGTTCTTGTGCTCTCTGATTCAAATAGGAAAGCTTCTGGAGAGAATATCCACAAAGAGATGTGTTATTATTCAAAACTTACTGTCTCACCTTCCAGAGAAATCAGATAATGTTTTAGCTGTAAACTACTTAACTTCCTATTCTTAAGTTTACTTTTGTTTATCCCTACATACCTTTCTTCTATCAACACAGCATGCTCATTCACATGTTGTGTACTCTACGCTTTGAAGGAAAAAATGCACATATAAAAGAGAAAACATCTTTGGTGCTTCAAACAGTGTTTATCATCACACAACAAAATATCACTGCTCACTCTTCTCCCCAGGCTTCTTTACATTCTTTCTGCCAAGAAAGCTACAAATAAAGTTATCTAACCAAAATGCGTATTTGGAATAGCTTCCATGGAAGGAATATAAAGGAGAAATGTTGACTATTTCTTATCAGTAACTCGTGAAAAATGCAGCTCAAGAGAGCTAGGAAGAAGAGGAAGATGGAAAATACAATATTTGTATTTTTCATTCATCCAGTCTGTTATTAATTAGCACCTCAAACAAAACAGTTCTTCTCAACTGTATTAATTTCATTTGCATCATTAGTGTGAGCACAAGATACTAAATGATATAAACTATTATTAATGTATGTAATAAAAAATTACATCACAAGATCTACTTAAATAATTACATAACAACTATGCTGTGCTACTCAAAATTTCAAATTCATCTTATATAACAATAAACATTAAAATCAGTATTAATATTTCCATTCTGAAACATTTTAAATCTTTAATCAATTAGAAAGTTCATCTTTGGCATTACCAGTATCTCACACATTATTCACTTATAAATCTGCTTGGGCAAACTCTGCTTCCAGGCTTCTACTACAGAAGCAAATACACAGCTATGGACAATGATACATAACTTATGCCACACCTCCCCAGGTTTCCAGGAAACTAATGATGTGATCTTTGTCACATTGTTTCTACTTAGTTTTAGCTAGGGAAGGGCTAACATCATTAGTCACTGCCATTATTACACTGTTTTGAAAATACTATTAGCTATTAGAGAAGGGCTTTTTTTCCAATTTGACATATTAAACCTGAATAAAAAATAAACTATCAAATAATTCATTATCTAAACTCAAACTATTCTACATTCTCCAATGTTCTCCCCAAAGTGTTGAAGTATTGCTATATGCAGGTTATATAAAGAAAAATTCATGTAGAGTAACAATAAAAAATGGAGATGATGATCTCCTGTGGTGAACTATTTAGTAGTAGTCAGATAACTGAACCCTAAACCTGCAGAATGATTCTGTGAGAACTTACGGTTGAGGCAACAGAAACACTTGTGTCTGGGCTTTGACCAAAAATAAAAAAAAAACACACATGTATTTAAACTAAAAAGGCATGAAAAATGTTGTCCGCACTTAATTGAAAGCATGAGCTGTAAGATGTATGGGGATTATGGAAAAGCAATAGTTTTGTTGGGTGTTGATTTTGTAACAAAAATGAAAATATTTTGCTTTTTCTTAACGGGAACAATTGACAAGTGAATTTTTTCTCCTCTTTCAGACAATTAAGAGATAAGCCCTTCCTTTACACTGATTTTTAGTTCAGGTATATAGAACACTTATTTCCTTTGACAGAAAAAAAAAAAAAACAACCCAAAAAAAACAACAACCAAGAAACAGGAGTGCACATGGGGGAGGGGGGAGGGAAATTTCGGGTAATTTTCCCTATGCTGAAAAACTGCTTGCTTTAGTGAGCAGCCTAGTGAGCACTGACCTGGTGGAAGGCGTCACTGCCCACAGCATTGGTGTTGGAACAAGATGATCTTTAAGGCCCTTTCCAAACCAAACTATTTGATGGTCCTATGACTTCATGGTGGCATAAAGAACAAAGGCTTTGTAAGGCAAAGCTTAATTTAAGCATTATGACAACAGGACAGCCCATAGTTTGTGTTTTTGATTTGCACAATGATCACTGTGAATGCTATACTCTGCTGCATGCGTGACAGAAGACAGAAAACAAATGAAATATTTCCAATGTTTCTAGTTGTCAGAGCCATTCCCCAGAATAAGAAAAGGAATAAGAACCTAATCAAGAAAAGGATGTACAAAAAAAATAATGCAATGTTATGGAAATGTTTTTATGAGAAGAAAAAAAAAAGTAAAAAATCCTCAAATTAATTACATCCTAGCAGCTCTGCAAAGGAAAGATAGTACTGGTTTCATTTAGTGTTTTTCTTAAATGTACATATATACATATACATAGTAGTCACTGAAGTGCCATTATATCTTACATCAAACTAATGTTCATATTTTGACTATTTCCATGTCTTTTCATAAAAATAACATCTGTTTCCCACAGACATTGGTCACAAGGGGACTATCATCATTACTTAAGGAAATGATTGTCCACCTAAGGCCTCCAGTTTTAAAGACTGAGTAAACTGATCCACCTACTATGGGTAGTTTTCAAAACCATCCATCACTGTAGTATCTTGGTTTCAAACAGTAAGTTATTTAGGTAACACTGCCTAATGTACATTCTGTTCTCTATCACCACTGTTGCAACACTCCTTATAAGGAAAGTTTTAAAGATCTAAAAGATTGCCAGATCTAAAAGTGGAAACTGTAGTAAGAAAAGAAGTGCTTTGCAGCCATACAATTTCAGTTGTCATTCCTGTTATTCTTTTGAACTGTTTGGGATGAAAGGTTACTTCCTGAAAATTTTCCCAACATTTTCCTCTTAGGAAGAGTTACCATCATTAATATATCCAGCACATGTGGGCAATACTATCGTACTAGGTCATTACTGGACCACTGGAGGAAAACATCTCTTTAGCCTTTGTTTCAAAACATGTCAGACTATGACAGTACAAATTCTTTACCAGAAGCAAAATGAATGCAGAGCTTGGAAGAGAAAGGTGTACTTTCTTCAAAGTCAATTCCAGTAGGCTGAGGATTTGTTTATTAAGACTAAGATTTTCAGTGTCTTTTTCTTATATAAAACAGACATTTCACGAGAAGAAGGAAAAAAATCAATATCACACACAAAGCAGAGAATGGAAAAGGGTTTCCAGCCTGCCATGGCTTATACATTGGTTACTCTTTTCAACTTATAACTTAACAAAGAGATACAAAGGAAATAAGCAACTACTAAACACTCTTCCCTTCTAAGAAAGAGAATCACAAAACATAAAAGAGAAATAATGATTTTTCTAATACAGAAGGCAAGAAAGGACAGGACTCCAAGGCTGAGATCAGGCTGTATGTTTTGTTGTATCACAGCACAATCACACACCTTAACAATCAATCTCTTCTGAAGTCTTCTGTTACATCTTTTTATTTATTTATTTATTTGTTTGTAATAACAATTAGAAAATATGTCAGGAAATGGCTCAGAATCTATCACTTTTACCTTATGGTTTTCATTAAATAGATCTTCATTTCTTTTAAATTTTGCTTCTAGATGAGCTATGTGCCTCTCTAGCTCTTCTGTCCTCTTCACATCTTCTTCTCTTTTCTTTAGTTTCTCTCTTTGCTTTTCCACTAGCTCATCATGCATGTTTTTAGTTTGGCCTGTTTATTGAAATATGTAGAGAAATACCTTTCAGTACAGAAATCAGAAGCATAAGTTAAACATGAAAAATTCACATCTGAAAAAAAATATATATATTCTTAAGTGAATACCTTGAATAAACCACAAAATTCTGTGCAATTCAAGATGTCTGCAGAATGAAGGAAACTTGGCCATTAAATCAGCATGTGAATAATAAAGGCTGAATAGCCAGTACAACTGGCAAACACAGAAGAGGCATCAACAACAAACAGTATGAAATACAAGTATTATACTGAAGCACACAATTAATTTACAGTAATACTTAAGCAAATAGAAGAACAGAATTCAAAAAGAAGAATTAAAATTCCAAATATTAATGATGTTTAAAAAAGGAAGTCTTTTCTGATGGGAAATGCTATCATCATAGGAAAGTTCTCAGGAAAGAAAAAAAGTGAGAAAAAGAAAAGGAAAAGAGAGAAAGAATACAGAATAGAAAGGGAAAAAAAAATTGCAAAAATAAATAAACACATTTCAAGGCTGGAAAATACAACAACCAGCTTAACAGCCAGTTTACATCCACTCCGTATTTCATCAAAAAGAAATACAGAAAGAGAAAGAAAGAGAAATATTGTGTACTAGCAGATACATTGTTTATAAAGTGCAGAGAGGTCTTACACACATCTGCAATTTCTACTACAGCAAATTCACCGTCACTTGAACTCAGTTATTTATATGTCTAGAACTTATATGTATAGAAGCAATATCTACATATGTATATATGAAGTGGAATTCAACAATATTACTGGAAAGAAGGCAAGGAATGACTATACACACAACTTACTCTTTTAGTTTTAGGTGGAAAATAAATCCTTTTAATCCTTTAATAACTCCTTTAGTAGACTATGAAGATATTCACCTTTACTTGAAGTGCTTCTAATAGTTAATGCAATGGAACTTTCAAATTCACAACGCTAGGTGAAGGTTATGGATTAAGTTTCAGATGACAAAATGATTGGTAAGTAGAATAGAAAAGCTTCCCAGATAAGCATAAAAAATTCTGGATCGATGGTGGTTATACTCAGATGGCATTAGGAAATTCCCTTTAGCTAGCTTAGAAAAGACTCTCCTCTAAACTGCTATGCACTTTTATATTCAGTTGTTAATAATAGATTTTGCTCTTTCAGTAGACTTTGCTATATATAACCATCATTATGTTTTATCCTATTAGGTTTTGGGAAAAAAAATAGTAAAAGAAGTTGTAGTCGAGAATAAACATTACAAGAAGTATAAGATACTTATAAAGATGAACCCACAAGAAGTATGAGATAAAGATGAACCTCTGTTGTGAAAACACGTGAACTATGGTGAAAAAAGTTCTGAGCAGCAAATTTATATCCCATTAGGGAACTGTTCTTCTGTTCCTGTCTGTAGAAGGAAAGAAGTAGGCTAGAATCACTACTGAAGGATTTTTGCAAGAACCAGGAGAGGAGGAGGCAATTTTTGTTTCCAACGAATAATAGAAATTTATCAGCAATGAATCCAAAGCAAGTGAAGATGTTCAGAAGCAGCAAACAAAACCTGTTATGCTTAGCAGTTGGGACAAAAAGCATTCCCTTCTGCCTTCTCTGAAGTGAAGTCTAAGAATCAGAGGGAAGCTGGGCATCAGCCACAAACACACAGGATGTTGACAACCTTGAGCACCACATGGCTTAGAAGAGGAGCATTCAACACTTCCTGCTTATGTCAGGGATGCAAAGGAATTGCAAGATCCCTCCAGCAGGTTTTCTTTCTAGAAGTGTGAAATGTATATATTAGGTTCTACTGTAAATTTCTTGCAAGTTTGAGGTCACAGAATGGAAGAGAACAAACTTTATAATGGAAGAAAGATGGAGATTGAATACCCACAAGCAAATAAAAAGGATCAGACTTCTCTCTCTCTCTCAAAAAAAAAAAAAAAAAAAGGTGGGGGAGCAGGGAGAAACAAAAATCTCAGAAGGACTTATGGTCAGCACAGTAAATCCAAGAGCAGCCTTTGAGACCTCTCAGATTGCCCTTTTCCTGTTTGATACAACAAAAAAAGAAGCCAGAGAGGGTTTCCGACTATGGAAGACTAACTGGTAGTCTCTTAATTTCTGTTATCTTGTTGTCTGAAAAGCTGCTGCTCAGACTGTCATCAATCAGATGGAAGCTAGAGCCTGATTCTGATAACTCCAATTTAAGGCCTCCTCCCTGTCTCTTACTGGTAACACTAAATGGGGAAATTGAGGATTTCTTCAGAAAACAGTCCTGGAGCTTCCACTCCATGTCTTGCTTGAAGCATTAAGAACTTACAGTTACTACAACACCTGTAATATGACTGTTACACATACTCTCAAGGGAGGCACCTGAGGGAATTGATTTTCCACAGGATGGAAATGGATGGTAATGCCCTACTTGGAATTTCAGTAAGAAAATTTGAAGCAGTATCAATGCTTGCCTGAGGATTGTTGAAAAGCAGCTGTGAAGACCAGACAAAAAGGCTTACAGTTGACAATCAAACAAGAAACAGCAGCACATCTTGTGTGAATTAAATAGTTCACACCAGGGGAAAATCAAATGGTGTTAAAATGGCTTATTTTATATATACATGCATCAGTATCAAGTATGGTTAAGAGTCTGACTGTACTTTCTACAGAAACTGAAGTAAGAAAAATACAAATTCAGATGATACTGTCTCTGCATATATGAATTATTACTGAAAGCTGTTTTGTTTTTTTTCTAGCAAACTGGAAGTTATTGCAAACATCTTGGTTACAACTAATATGGTCCAAGTTTTTATTTATATTCATTAATATTTATTTGCATTTTCCGAGTTGGATATAAAAAACAACAAACTCAGTTACTTAGCAAAACCCATTACCTTTCTATATAAATTGGCTACAAGGTATTCAAAGCTAATTTATGGTAAGAAGTAAAAAGAACACAGAAGGAAAACTTAGCTTTCAAGTAAGTGGGTTAATGTCATATTTACCTGAATCACTTTGGAAATTTCTTTAGTATCTTGAATTTCTTTTATAAGATTCCACTCCAAATTCTTTGGGGAAAAAAAAAGTCATATGCAACACATAAGAAAATAAATTAATAGACAGCGGCAATGACATCACAGTAAGGACAAGCACAACTTTTAAATTTTCTCTCGATTATCGTAAAACTATACAAAAGATGAAATTACAACACTTACTCATGCGCAGTAGTTAAATAAATATACACTACAAGAAAACGAAGACTATATTTTAAATCTGAATAAATTTACCATTAACTTCTTTTTTTTTTTTTTTTTTTAAACCTTAACATACATGAAGAAGCTGAGGTGGCTCACCTAAAATGACACGAAACATCAAATGTTGAAATTTTTACAAAACTCAATACCTTCTGTCAGTTTCAACCTTCTTATATGAGTGTTCTATTCACACCACTTCTAGGATTACAGTTAAATAAATTATTCTAGTCTGCACACTGAAAACCTCTAGTTTATTGTATGTCACATTAGCAGACCATCATCACTAAAATATACCTGATCACAGTGTAAGCCAAATCCTAATTAGGCTTTTCTGTTTTCTTTTAAGTGAATTTAAGGACATTATTTAGACAAAACTAGGCATAACACAGCCAACAATAAAGTTAGAAACAGACTCAATCCCTTCTATTGCTGAAATCTATTTCTTCAAGATGTTTAATTCACATCTGTATCTGCATTCTGGAAGCACATGCCATCAGCACTTTGAGAGGGAGGTTCTTGCATGAGCAGGTCATAAGAATCTCTCAGATGTTACGTACATACGGAAATACAGAAGAAGGTGAGAAAACATATCCAATTATTCTCAAGCCCCCAATCCCAAACATTACTAGAAAATTCATGAGAAATGGAGACAGGCAGACCAGTGTTCATGTAGAAAGCACATTTCAAGGAAATCCTGTAATCAATGCATAGAAGACATCATCTTTTGCCCAGAGCGGTTGTGGATGCCCTGTCCCTGGAGGTGTTCAAGACTGGGTTGGATGGGGCCCTGGGCAGCCTGGTCTAGTATTAAATATGGAGGCTGGTGGTCCTGCCTGTGGCGAGGGGATTGGAGCTTCATGATCCTTGAGGTCCCTTCCAACCCAGGCCATTCTGTGATTCTGTAATTCTGTGTGACTTTTATTTCCAGATGAAAGTTCATACATTTCCTCCAAGGAAAACTGAGCAAAAATCAGTCCCAGTGGCCTTCATACCCCCTAAGAAATTCATAAAACTATCTGAATCTAAATCTACAGAGCCTTAGATGAACTGTAGGTAGCTTCTGGACTGCTCTCCAAAATGCAGCATCATTTAGAATGACTGATGATAACACCTGGCGATTGTGTGAATATATTTTTCATTCTGCTCAGTAGCCCACAGAGACGGTTTAACTGGTGGTTACAGACAGATGCTTTGTCAGACACATGAAGGGGTAATTGCTCTAACAAAATATCAGCAGAGACCAGACAATCAACTTAAAATTGCACCATCATTTATAAGGACATATTTAAAATTCAGCACTATTCAACTATTGCTTAGACAGAAGTATCTCAGCTTCTTTGCATTTTGTTCTCACTGAACTAGCAACTTTTAGCTTGTAATTAGCTCTTGCAACCAGCCATCTTTGTATGTGCCTTCATGTCTTTAAGCTTTGAAAATATAATCACACTACTTCAGCTATTATGGTAGCTGAGATTAACCATAGATTAACCATAGATTAACCATTATCATTAAAGCTGATAACAGAACGATAACTCTGATGCTGCTGGAAATGGAGATACTCAACTACAAGGGTACTGAATCAACTTAAGGGATGCTGGAAAGCAATCACTGGAGATGGGACACTAACAATGGCTTAATGTAGAAGTTCTGCCAAGAAAGAAACTAGAACACAAACAAAATTAAATTCTGTCTCTAACCATAAATGCATAACCATAAATGAGATACATTTCTGACTGGCTGCATGCCCAGGATACTAACACTATCTATGACTTGACTAGGGAGATTAAGGAGCAACAAAATCCAAGAAGTAATGCTGTAGTCAAAATTCAAAAATGGATTTTTTTATTATTAGTATATTGGAAACGTTATGAAGGATAGTAGAAAAAGTAAAATATTTGCAAGCTAGACAGAGACTATTTATATATATCGTACTAGAGGCTCAAAGCACATGCAAATCAGGTTTTGATGGATGCTTTGGAAACATCAAATAGAAAAATCACCACCACTAAACAGAAGGGAAGCTGTTAGCAGCCAGACTGTATCCTCCAACATTTGAAATGATGTCTAAAAGAAGCAAAACAGAAAAGATCCTGAACTTTGTGGATTTAAATCAAAAAGCACCATCAGGAAAGTTAAAATAGAGTTTTTAGATTAAACACGCAAGGTACATAAGAACTAGTAACTAATCCTTTTCCAAATACATCTGAATAGGATGGCTGTTAGAGACAATGTAAGACTAATAGATGACCAGAAGCACTGATTTTAACAACATCTGGATTACTTATTTACAGTACACAAAATTCAATTAAGGTAAATGTATGTACAGTAGGACCAAGTATTTGTAGAAAACTGGACTCTGAGCTTTTTAATAATAAAGCAGGAACAAGATCTCAAAGGTAAAACAGGCAGTTCCCTGACACTGAATAAAAAGCTTCATTGCATTTAAATGAATGAATGTAATGTTAAGATCTATTAAGAAAGGAAAAGAGAACAAAATAGAGGTCCTCCTTATATCACTGCATAAGCCCACTTGCATCTAAATATTGAATATTCTCTGCAATTCTAATCCTGCTCCCTCTTCCCCTGTAATAATAGAAAATGGAATAGAATAGTGGAAAAAGTACTGAGCAAACAGAATGATGACAGATATGGGACAGTTTTCATTCATGAAGTTAATAGATCAGAAGTCTTCAGCCTGAGAAAGAACATATAAGTTTGCAAAGTAGCGTGGGACATGCAGAAAGCAAATTTGGAATGTATGATCATTCCATATTTGAAAATAAGAAGTAGGGCATTATATGAACATAATATATTCTAGGTAGAAATCAAAAGCTCTCATCCTTCACAAAACACATAATGAAGGTGTTGAAGTTATCACAGAATGTCATGGATGTTAAAAATTCAAAATATAACTGAAATTTTCACAGAGAGATAAACATTAATTCTAAATTACATTTGAATAATTGAGGGAAAAATATAAATTAAGCAAATAAACAGGGACTTTTTCCTAAAACTCTTCTAAAATCCTGATTTCTTAGACTAATTTTAGCACCCGTGAAGTTTCCAGTAAAAAGCAAAAAAAGCACCATAAAAGACTCCCTGCTTGTGCAGTTGAACATCCATTCATGTATAAGTTTTAGCACACACCACCAAGAATACAGAGAAAATGGCGCTTGGCAAATTTATACACAAAGAAGACAGAACAAATTTAGCATTAAAACATACAGCCATAGAACAGCATAATATACCAAAAATACAATTTATAGGGCAAACCTACTTGGTGCAAATTCAGATATTGCCAAGAATATAAATTTGATGCAAGAGAAGACAACCTGGCACAGTGAAAAACTCTGAAGTTCTCTAGCCCATGTTTTACAGTTTTTCCCTTTGGCTCTAAAAGCCTTTCCACTGGTTCTGTTTTAAATCACATCCAACAATTCCTCTTTTCTGTTTTTCAGGCAGAATCCAGGATTTGGATTTGCTTACTTAGGAAAAATGTGAAGTGCCTAACATGTCAATGCATACTAGTCTAGAAAATACTATGAATGTTCTTAATTTTACTGATTAAAAGTAAGGAAATCTTGAAATTGTTACAGAAAATAAAATGTTGAGGTCCCTCCTTCCAGGTAATCTATACTTCGTATACAGTAGAAGAACACTAATGAGAAATATACAAAACACCATTTATATAACCCTGGTATAAAAACAGCCCTGAAAACTCCTCTTTTTATTTCCTTTACATATTTCTGAATGCGTATGTACAATGTTATTTATTAAGAATTATGTCAAGCAAGAAAACCTACAGAAATCTTCAAACACAGTCACGTATATATAAGAATGAATTTAGATTTCAATTCTAGATAACTAATTACCTTCTAATAATAATTAAATTATTACTCTAATGCAGTATCTCATACACAATGTCTACATTTACTATCAAATAAAAATATATTGATTGGCAAATTCTTCTGATCACTTAGTTACATAAGAATGAGGTTATTTGTTAGTATTTCTGTTGAATCACCTATAAATAGCAGAATTTTAGTGTGCTTTGATAATTGTAAACTTTAATTTTTAGCCTGACATTACCTGTGACCATTTAATAAGCAATTTATTTTCTCTTTACCATTATTTTTCAGATTTTCAAGTGTTTTAAAATACATGGTAAAACATAGAAATCCTAGATTATTATTTGCTTATTGTTTTGTTGCTTGCCTAGTAATTCTCTGCAGCAGAAGTGTTTGTTTTTTTTTTCTTTCACATTAAAATCAAATAAACTACAACCTTCTTCAAGATCTTCTCTGCAGTTATTTCTTTTTGGATTTCTTCATACTTTGCTTTTTTTTCATTGTAAGATAATTCAGCTTTACAAAGTTCTTCATTTAGTCGTTTTATTTGCTCTTCGGACTCCTCTATGCTTTTGCTGAGAGTTTTGACTTCTGATGATATGCCTCCTTTGTTCCTGAACTGTTAAAATAAAATTCTTTTATAAAGTCTGCTTACTAAAAGGAAAACTCAATATTAAATAAGTGAAGCTAAAATATTTGAAAATCAAAAGTAAAGGCAGTATTTCATCATCCATTTATCTGATGCTGAATACACCAAGCTCTTCCCTAAAACTTTAAACTTACTTCATAACTGTAAGCCCTGATTGTTTCTTCGTATCAAACAATTACATGCAGCCATTTTTTTTTAACCTATATATTCCCATTGTTAACCTTTATCATAGAATCACAACATCCCAAAATGGCTGAGGCTGGCAGGGCTCTTCCCCCCTCTATCAGGAACACCAGAGCAGGGGCCCAGGCCCAAGTCCAAGCAGATGATAAAGGTCTCCGAGCAGCAGACCCCACACACAGCCTGTGGGCAGCCTGCACCAGTGCCCCATCACCTGCCCAGCACAGAAGTGCTCCTGGTGCTCTGAGGAGAACTTGAACCTGTGCACCACTAAAAAGATCCTGGCTACATGCTCTTTAAACCTTCCATTATGTATTTACAAACATTATTATGGTCACCCCAAGACTTCTCCATGCTGAACCACCCCCAGCTCTCAACCTCTCCTTATAGGAGAGGGTCTCCAGGCCCATTGTTATATTCACGGCCCTGCATTGGACTTGCCCCAATGATTTGGCCTCACCATGGATAAGTCGAATGGAAGGATCACTGCTCTTGACCTATTGGTAATGCTCCTCCCAACACAGCCCAGGATGCCATTAACCTTCTTTGTAGCTGGGACACATTGGTGTTTACCTGGTCTAACATCACTAAAATAAAAACTACTTCTTTCCATTACTATACTGAGGAAATAAGGTCATGTAAGGCAAATACTTCATCCCTGCACGGCTTTCTTTTTCTCACTGAAAACAAAGATTGAACTACAAGAACAATTTCACTTCTTATTTGACAACCGCCACATAAGATAAGTTTGGAGGAGTTTAAAGAAATTGGCAGTTCACTGTGAAAAAAAAATAATAAAAGTCTGTTGTGGTGTAACCCGGCAGCAGCTCTCATTGCTCAGCAACAGCCAACACATAGGTATGTGATTGGCCCCGTCTCAGCTGATACCAGGAAACAATCATGGGCTCAGAGTATCACAATAGTGATATGACATACCAAATATTGCCAGTATAAGGCAAGAGATGAGTAGCAGATCAGAGCATTTAAAAGTTTTGAGCTTTACCAAACATTCTGCCTCTTGTGTGGCACTTAATGGCAAAACCCCCAAGAGAACAATGTTTATAGTCTTTAGTTAAAACTCATCTTATTTAGCCAAGAACCCCAGTAAGACCAAAGATTTATGATTTCTGTATTACTCAAATAAAATTCCATATAAAGAGCACTCTTTCTTTTTTTGTTGGGCTTTTTGTAAGATACCTAAAACCAACAGACACTGGTGTGTAAATGAAGAACTGAAAATCTGTTTTATTTGCTATTATAAATGCACTGGGAACATTATGCAAAATACACTTTAAAAGTACAGCTATCTGGAATCAGTAAACTGAGGATCCACAAAAAATGCCTGCATAATATCTTACAAGAATTCAAAGAAAAACAGAGAAACACAATATTCAGATGCTGTTTTGTAAATATCATAAATAAAAAAAAAATACAAATAAAATCCATAGAAGATTTATTGAAATCCCTTTGGGACTGAGGCTTATGTTAACAAAGAGAATTTCAGAAACTTCATAATTTTATTTTGTCAAACTGTGTATTCTGGTTTTGGCAGAATTTTCATTTTGCTTCTTTCAAATGAAGATAAAAAATGCCAATGATAATTTTCAGCCTAAAGCAATCTGATGTTATTGAAATGGTGTATTACAGAAAAAAAATAATAAATAAAACCAAGGTTTTGTTTTGTAGGTGTACTTTCAGTGATAAAACAACACTTGTTTCCAATATTTATATTGCTAACATTACCAATTTCCAAGTTTTTGCAAAAACTCTTCACTTTCTCCTCGGAGTCCTACATTTTCATGTTTCAAAATGTCCAGTGCTTCATTGATTTTGAGAAGCTTTTGCTTTCTACTTTGTAGATCAATTTCCCTGGTGGATTTCTAAGGATCATTAAAACATTAAGATACTTTTAGCATAAGTCAGAATAAGTCAGGTCAACACAGAAGAGGCAAGTATGCAGACATTTTACTTATATAAAATAATAAAGAACTTACCAATTCTTCCACAGCTTTAACCAAGTCAGAACAATCATCCGATATTTTTACATTCTCATGAGCTTGTGCAGCTATTTTATTATTCAACTCTTCTACCTAAAATATATTTTAAGTAATTAAGCAATACAGATATCTCCTATATTTCTTCATAAAATTAAACAATTCATTTTAAAGTATAATGAAAAGGCATCCTATTAAACAGTAACTGGAGATATTTCATGCAATGCTATTCATACACACGTTCCCATTGTTATATATTCCAAGGTGAATCCTTAGACTTCATAGTATCAGTAAGCACACTCTCACAGTCTGCTAATTCATATGTGACATATGTTGTGTAACTGAACTGAATACTTTTAATTCTGCTCAGTTCTAAGACTTTCTTTAATACCCCAATACCTCTATTGAGCTAACACAGAGATTCATACAGAAATGAAAAACACTTTGCTTCATTCCCTTCTCATTACCCTGAAGAGGCTGAAGCAGCACAGGTATCCTGGCAGAATTTAACTATACAATCTCCTCAGAGATATGGGTTTAACTGGAATTGGATAAACTACAAGCTGGTATATAACCATCAAGGCTAAATTAAAGGTAAACAAATACAAAGTGCTATGCTCTGGAGGTATATGAAACACAAATTCTGTTTAAGGAAACAACTGCTTAAGACCAGTTAAACAAGGCAGACAGTCACAATGATTCACTGATGTTAAATAGGAAATAATTATGTAAATATCTATTTAAAAAACATCTATTAGATAGTCCTGGACATGAGGAATGAAAGCCAAAGATGTAGCAAGGTCACAGTAGTGTGCCCATTTCAGGGACCTTAATTCCAGACACTCAAGATCAGGTTGGATGGGACTCTAGGAACCTGATCTAGCTGCAGGTGACCTTTAAAAATTCATTCCAACTCATAAATAAATAAATAAACAAATGAACAAAGAGTTCACAGAGAAAGAATGGTTAGGAATTAGAAAACGTTCTGATCAGAAAGACTGAAGAGAAGCACTTTTAGTAATCAAGGAAAAGAAGACTGAACAGCAGTATTTTTTTATACATGAAATATTCTCAAAACAAGACAAATATTCCAGGGCAATATGGGAAAGACAAACTAGTTACCATTTACAGGGAAAATAAACCACAAATTAACTATGAGCAAAGTGTTGCGGTTTTTCAATGGATAGTACTTAAAGAGAATTATTCAGTAATGTTTTTCTCTTTTTCATATGTTTTTAGAGCAAACATTTTGACAAGAACGATTTGAAAGGCTGCCACATTATGAAAAGTATTCTAGATGGTATCCTGAAGTCCCTTCTAATATAACTCTTCTGGTAATTTCAAAAAACAAAGCATTTTTCTCATTCTTCTCATTTTTCTTAAAGTACAACTTAGGCATCAACAACCACACACACACACACACACACACACACACACACAAACAACACACACATACACACACCCCTTGCAATGACCACTGTCTCCTAAATTATTCATTTTGCACGTCTGATATTTATGTGGCTTCCAAAGAGAGATGTGAGGTATGAAGGTATCATCAAATTATAAATACAGATTTAGAAGACATTTACAAATTAACTTTGTGCACTTGAACATTATGAACTTTGTTCAGTTTTACTTTTTCTTTTACATCATCTAATTGTTTCTTCACTTTCTATCACTATGTATGAAATCTGTCCTCTTTATTAAACAGTAGTACAAGACATGATTACATTTGAAAACATTCTATCAGTAGCAATTGCTGGTGCCAGTAATAGAAAAAAAACTTCAATAAACAGTTGAGTACTGGAAACAAAAGGTATAAAGTAACCCATTAGAGACTGTCCAATATGCTCTGTCTATTTTTGGACATGGATTGGCCCACCCATTACATGTTTCCCAGGACCATGGTCAAACAGCTTTTGAATATCTCCATTGAGGGGGACTCCGATATTTTTTCTATTATTACTACTGATGTTATATATATATATATATATATATATATATATATATGCACATATATACATATACACATGACATGTTCTGTTGTGGCCATCTAAGTACTGTTTTAGGCACCTAAACATTCCTTTTGGCTTGTTTCTTCCTTCTTTTTTTCGTCTCTTTTTTTTTTTTCTAGTGGCTCCACATATGAAGTAGTAAATTAACAGAAAATGCCCAGTCAGACTGCATGAAGATCTCCACTTCATGTTTTAAACTGTTGCATATGACAATGCAAGATTCCAGAAATAATATCAGACAAGTATTGGAGAAGATAAGGGAATTTCAAGTAAAGCAGGCTATCACTCTGCATGCTGCAGGAGAGGGCTTCATGTGTCATCTCAAGATCAAAATAAAAACATAAAATAAAAAATTCAAAAATACATTCATGTTGTACTGCTAAATATTCAATGTAGGCGACTTAGAAGGATAACCAGTATTAGGGAGGTATAAAATATGTAGGAAGACTAAAAATGTGTAGATCTCTCAAAGCAATGTAAGATGATTGATAACTTTAATAAATAACGATAAACATTAAGAGCACATTACAAGAATGGACAATAGAATTCTGTACAATTCTACCACTTTTTACTTTTAAATCAAAACCTGTATTTTTACTTTTACAGAGGATAACTCTTAAACATACAAAAATATTCAGGCATTCCTGTACTTTTCAATAAAAGATATTCATTTACTTGCTTGTTTATAAATATTCAAGACTCACTTTGCTGTTCCAACATTTTGCATCTTCCTGGATTTCTGCTTTTTGCTTCACTAACTCCTCAAGGTGTTTTTCATCCTTTATAATCTTCTCCTCTGTTTTTTTTAACTTCATACAGTATTCGGTCCAAATAAATTCAGAATGCTTTAACTCATTCCTAATAGAAATACACACGAAGTGAATCCATCTATCTGGAAATATTCCAAGGTAGTCCCTCTCCATAAAGGAAAATGTAAAGCAGATCCGAATTAGTAAAGATTTATTTTGATTCTCTACTATGTTTCTTGAGCAGGTATGCATGAGAGAATTTCAAAACACCCAACCTGGCAGGTTCATACAATTTCAGCCAGAAATCAAAACTACTCAGGCTACCCATTCACTTCTACTTACAAAGTCTGCCAACACTGCAGCTTCTAATTGGACTTCTGAACAGGCATTAGTGTAGTTGAGTAGAAGACTTTTGTTCAACACATTTATTAAAACAAGAGTCAATTTCTTTTCTCCACTACTGGCTAAATCTAGTTCAGAGCTATCTTCATTTAATCAGTCTAGTTTGGTGACATTTTATGGTCAAATGCCATTAGTGATTTTTTTTTTTCTGAATCATCTTGTAACTGTTATCGTTGGTGCCATTATACAAGTAAGACACCAATTCTTTATGCAAAAATGAACTTGTAGAAAGTAGACAAAGTCAAAGAAACTTGCAGGTGTATCAGCAGACAATGAATTACCAGAAGAAAAACCACCCATAATTAGAGACAGAGGTAATACAACAATAGTCAGGAAAACACCCCAGCAATGAACTGTTAGGCCTCACAATAAGCTGTGCACAGGTCTTTTGTTACAATGGTGTAAGAGAATGGTATTTTGTAAAAGGCAAAAGAAATAGAGGGATATCGGGTTAACATTTTAGAATGACTGCTGGTGTTTGTCTATTATTTTTGTTTGATGACGAGAAAAACTTCAGTTAATAATTCAAGAGCCAAAGGTCACAGAATATATACACATATATATCATGAGCATGAAACCTAACACTTGAAATATCTGTACTCTCCGTTATGTCCTACTACTCACAGCATATCATAGAATCACAGACTGGCTTGGGTTGGAAGGGACCTCAAAGATCATGGAGCTCCAACCCCCCCACCACATGCAGGGCCACCAACCTCCCCAATTAATACTAGACCAGGCTGCCCAGGGCCCCATCCAACCTGGCCTTGAACACCTCCAGGGATGGGGCATCCACAACCTCTCTGGGCATCCTGTTCCAGCACCTCACCACTCTCTCTGTAAAGAACTTCCTCTGACATCCAACCTAAATTTTCCCTCCCTCAACTTAAAACCATTTATCCTTGTCCTGCCATATAAATGACACTTGGAACGATTCTGATGACAGATATGTAACAGGCATACTGCATATCAGCTACAACTTTCCTGAGTACAATTCCATGGAGAAGTATGCTACTATCAGCCATAGTGAATATGTGCAAAAATAACAGACTGTGCTGTGGAACATACCCCTCTTCCAGGTTTTCAGTTCTCTCACTGATGGTATTCAACATATTAAAAACTGTATTAACAGAAGTGCAGCCTTTCAAGTCCATGTCATCACAAATCTGCCTTTCTCACACCTATAAACACCACATCATTCTGATCTTCCTCAGATGGCAAATGAAGAATCTTCTTCGGCAATGTAGGTATGACTTTAGTTCCAAGCTTATCAAACTGCTGGAAAAACATATTTGACCATTGATTTCCTCACTGAGGGTAGAAAAAAGTGTCTTTTTTTTTTTTCCACAAGAGTCTACATCATTGTCACGTGCTACAAATAGGAAATATCTTAACTAGGTGAAACAGAAAACATACATGGTCTGTTTCTGTGCAGACAGAAAATCTAAATCCAGTTACAGCAGTTATATCCTCTTCCGTCTGAGAACGCGTTCCTTCACAGAGGGTACCAAATACTTTATTCTCAAATTGTACTGCATGTCTTGCTTTATTCCAGCGTGTATCACTACAATACAAGTTTAAAAATATCTCAATTGTTCCTAATCAGAACATCAAATGAAAAGGTCATTAGCAATACCCGAAACTCTTGCAACTGTTATTTAAGGATTTGATGTTCAGCTTCATGGTAGGTAAGTCTAGTAGACAAATGGTATTTCAGTGCCAGAATACAGGAACCACAATGAGCTTGTCTACAAACTTTTTTTAACTGCTTTTTTTCTGTCTTTTTAGAAAGTTAGATAGGCTGTTGATAGTCTGTAAACATAGAAAATCAGAGTTTGTTTTTTCTAGTAACAATCTTACATACACATGAGAAACCTGTTTTGCAAAGAGGTTTTCACTAAGTAACAGCTCTTACATGTTTTACATCTGTGCTTGCATATAGTTCACAGAAGCACAAAGAAATACTGACATGGCTCTCTAGAGTCACCCAGTCTAGTTCTGTTATAAGGAATAAAAATTCTAAAATAAAATAAAGCTAAAAAACCCCAACAGTTCAGGAACTGATTCATGGAATTTTACATTTGCATATATTGTTGGACCTTATCCTTTCCTTATTTTGCTAATGCAAACGAAGACAAAGAATGTAAAAAGTCTTTTACAGTGAGGGTGGTGGGTGAGGCACAGGAACAGGTTTCCTGGCAATTTGGTTGATGTCCCATCCCTTGAGACTTGCAAGAGGAGGCTGGATCAAGCCCTGGGCAACCTGATCTAGCTGTGCAACTCCTTGTTCATTGCATGGGAAGTGGACTAGATGAACTTTAAAGGTCTGAAATCTAAGGATTCTATGAAAAACATATTTTAGGTATAACTACTCAATTTTACAAACTGTGAATTTAAAATATTTTCTAAATGCAAATATTCTATAATTTCATTGTCACTACTAAAAACTAACATGCATATGACTGTATTGAACAGCTCTTACTTGTATTGACTTAGTAGCATCGCAGCACGTTGAATTTTCTCACACATAGATTTTATCTTCTTTTTAGCTTCTTCATCAATTCTTTTCATCATCTTTTGAATTTTCATGAGCTCAGAACGAACATCAGAATATATTCTGGATGCCTAAGCAAATAAAACAAGTTTTCTGAAAGATGTTACACAGAAATCACACACAATGTCATAAATAATAATAACTATATATATATATGTATATTCTAGTTTTATTTGATTCATTGTAATTTTAAAATTGAATCTTAAATTTGAAGCAGTATTTTGTGATGCCATCACAACAAATTCTGCATGATCTGCAATAAATACCCTAGCAAAGGACAACAAGATGTTGTAAAATTGCATGATATTAGGAAGTATTACCAAGAGGCCATTCATTCTGTTGCAAAACATAGAAGTTATTGTGAAAAGTGGCTACTTCCATGGGAAGATAGTGACCTCTGGAGCAGAAAGAAAGAAATAAGTTGGAAGAAGTCACAGAGGTTTCACTCAGTAATCTGACAGAATCATTACTTAAACATCCGAAACACCCTAAAGCATGTGCAAACCCTGCAGTCACCTGTGTAAAATAGGGGCGTAAGACAATGCAGACAATAAATAAAATCTTCACTGGTATCTATGGCATTGGGTCTACTTAGTTACTGCCCACTTTGTGCTATACATATGCTTTTTACCTCAGCTTTTGAAAATATTGCAGATGTGAACAAAAAAATGCGATACAAAATCTGTAAATACTAGTTTACTGGATTTTAAAAACTAGAGATTCAAAATTCAGTAACTGTTTCAACTGCAAAGAAAACTCAATATGAGCTGTTTTCCAAAGGCCACAGTGGAAAAAAGGAAAAAACAAACAAACAAACAAAAAACACAGGACAAAACAAAGGAGTGATGAACAGCATGTAAATTAGAGCACAATTTATTAGAAGCTTTGCTGAAATGAAATATATAAATGAATTACAGGAACACAAAATCAGTCTTCTTAAGAAATATGGTGTCTAAAAAGAAAGGACACGGAAAAAATATTAATTTAATACAGTCTTTGGAAAAAAGTCTGTTTCCTGATCTGTACTTTGGAGCATCTTAATTTTTTGACTGCATACAATCTATTCTAAGAAATTAACAAGAAAAAAAGGATACAAAATGAAAATTGAAATAACCAAATTGATTTTTAATTAGCTGGTATCTTAAAAACATATCAGTGATTGAAGTACCAGCTGTTTCATAGTCAGAAGGATATGCAAGTTTTGGTGTGCAAATAATTATTTCCAAAAATACAGAAGAAAAGAATTTGCAAGCTGTCATTCACACACAGAGTAACGATTGTGTCCCATTCATATTTAACTAAGAAAGGGAAATGAATTGGAAGGACACTACTTTATAACAATTCCCATATTATCTATATGATGTAACGTTTAATTAGCTCTTTGTTATTTTAGAATTACTTTGACATGATTGTTGACACCTCAATATGCAAGAAGTTAAAAATAAAGCAAATATTTAAATAAACTTTTATTCAGAATCACCCAGAAATATAAGATCATTTTTAGATTGTAAATGCAGTATCTTGAAATGGATTCATCTCTAGATTTGAGATTAAACGTAACTGTAAAACACACATAGAAAATAATCAGTGTTAAAAACTGAACTTGCAGCTACACAGTACCCCTCCCTTTCTGATACCCATTTTAAAGTATCTACAACTCTGTTGCACTTTGATTGTTCAGTCTGCAATTATCCACATTAAAAATGTACCAACACTTGAAAATAATTCAATTTTACTTTCTTTGACAACTTCTAATATTTACACATTATCCACATTCTGGAAGAAACCTGGATGTTCGTGAGAAATGAATCAATAATCTATGCAAACATAAGATATGTGTCATCTGCACTTTCTGCTAAAAAGAAAAATAATAATAATAATAAAAAAAAACAAAACCCAAACAGATGGAATGAGCTTACTAATTTAGAATTACGTTGTACATGTGCTTATGAGACATTTATTAAAGGCCCACAGCATTATGCTCCCTAGATTCTGCTTGTACTGAGTCACACAATTCACAGCCTTTGTCTACAAAATTTAAAATAGACTGGTGATGCCAAAATAATGCTGCTCTAAAAGGGTGCTGCTCTAAAAGGGTGTGTATCTTTGTGATTGTTTTTTTTGTTTTTGTTTCTGTTTTTTTTTTTTTTTGCATGATTTGTACTCACCTTTTCATAAGCCAGTAACACATCCTTCACAGCTTCACTCTCCAGATTCAACTTTTCTTCCAGCAGAGGGCTGTGTTTCTTCATGAAGTCTACATCCTCCTGAATCCTTCTGCTGACTGCTTCTATCTTAAGTATTTGGTTTTGTACCTGTCGCAGCTGTCGGCTTTTGCAATCGAAATGCCATTGGAGCTCCAAGGTATCTCGAGCGCATGTTTCGTATTCTGTTAAAGAGATAATTAGCATAACAAAATGTGTATTTGAGTGACACCGTGAATGCTTAGTGAGATTAGGAAATGCACAGTTACAATACTGAGAATAAGACTTGCAAAATTTTCCTGTAAACTACTGTAAAGGCCAAAAGAGGACATTGGTTACAAAAGACATCACCAAATAGTACATTAGCAGTGGAACTGTTCTGAAACTCAATAATCTAACTACATCGTTCAAGTAAATTCTCAGAGTGAGTGGTGGCTTTGTTTCTAGGAAGGAAATTAAAACACTTAGCCTTAAGGCACATCTTGAGAGGCTGCTACCACACAAAAAGAGCTGTACTAAACTTGCCAGTCACCAGCAATGGATGTATGCAGATGCAGAGGGAGAACAAGGCAAGAATATATCCCAGATCCCCTTAAAATGACAACTGTTTTCAGTTCAGGAACACTTTCTGAACTAAATGGGGCTTCAAAAAATCTAGACTACACATAAATATTCAAAGCCATCAAGAAGAACATATTCATGTTGCCATACAGAAATGTGTCAGTCTTAATTCACTTCATTGCATTTACTTCTCCTACACTGGTATAAATTTCCTGAGGGCCCTTACAAGAAAATATGTAACTAGATCATTGGTTGCTGAATGACAGCACATATTTCATCTTGCTCAGAAAGAAAACCTTATTACAGACTGTGTCCTAACAGTACCACAGCAGCTGATGTTTAACAGTGAAAAAGATTACCAATTAAGAGCAAAAAAAAATAATCTAAACAGGAGTAAACTCTTGTTATAAATCTGAGAGAAGTACATTTTACCAAGAAGAAAAGGCTTTCTAGCTCTGAGAAGTAGCTATGGAATATCTGGCGCTATTCCTTAACAGTTGATACATTTTGCTGTGTTAACAAGACATAAATCACAAATTTACAAATGTATTATTTCATTGCCACTAAAAGTTGAGGAGACATTATACGAGTAAGCTGCTTTTCTATATCGTACTAAGTGATGCCTAACAGTAAAATGAAATTAAAAAAAAAAGTGTTTTACACTGAATTTTTATTATATTTCAGAAGAGGTCAGTTCTGAAGATTGGCTGTGTCACTGCAATTACCTCAACATCCTACAGGACATAAAGGCAGCAGGAGTCAGCAATAATAGAAATCAAGGGAAGTCTGAAGAAATAACAGAATTCCATGCCTACTCAGAATGGGTCATGCAAACTCCTAATTAAGGATATCCCAGGTTTGTATTATTTAGATTAGGGATAATTATAACATCCCTGGGGGTCTTTTCCCTTTATCCTCAATTCTGTTTTAGCATAATTTTTTGTTTTACAGATAATACTGTAAATTATTATAAACCTGAAAATGACAAATTTACTCCAAGGACACAACATCACACTGCCACAGCCTACTGATAAATCAAGGGAGGAGAGTTGGTTAATCTCTACAACCCAATTTCTGCTTTCTTATTGCTGGGGTTTTTTTTTGGTGTTTGTTTGTTTGTTTGTTTTTTAATAAATATTGTATCACTGTATCACTGCATAACTAACAGCATTTAAAAATCATTATTCTACTATTCCAAACTTTTGATATTTACAAAGAATGCAAAACAGTAAAGCAAAAGTATTGGCTACCCCCAAAATATTATTATTCTTTACTTTTTGCATCTTGTATTACTGCTGTTGACTTGGAATGTAACAGCTCTGCAGCTCATATTACTGCGCTGCAGAACAAAGCCGTATTATTAACCTTCTTACAGCTTTTTTGCTTTGGAAAATTTGACCTTTCAGTTGCCAGAGGATTTTCTCCTGAAAGCAGTTTCTAACCTCCCTGTGAATTAATTTTAATTTTGATCCTTTATTCAACCTCTCCCTTTGTTTTCAGAACATTATAAACTGCCCTTCAGAGACTCCTTTTTTAAAAACAAATAAGCAAACAAACAAAAATCTGTAACAATCTCTGCAAATCAGTAATGTATTAACAGCAATTTCTTGTTTCCAATTCAAGTTAGGCATTGGCTAAGATAAATATATAAATTAATAAGCCAATAAATATAAAACAAAAAGTTATTCTCATATATTCTCAGGAATGTGCCCATCTTCACATTTTGCCTTTCTAAGAAAAAAAAAAAAAAAAAGTATTTTGAACTAAAAACATATCCTACATATCCTGGACCATGAGAAACTTGTCAAACTCTCAGGATGATGAGCATCAAGAATATATACCACAGTACTGACTGTGATTTCACATCCCGGAAATCACAATTACAAATTATGTCACTTCTTTTCATCTTAATGTTTGGCTCTCTTTTGGCATCCAATATAATTCTTAAAAACTACAGTAAAATTAGACAAACCACTACTATGCTTTGCAAATCAGTGTTTGGGAATATTAACTGTCTTCCCACCATCTCTAATTTTAGTTCAACCGCACAGTAACAAACAGATGTAATGGGATATCATGATAGTTCTGAGTCCATATTTTTCCACTTCTACAACATACCAAAATAAGTCTGTAAAAATGGTCAAAAACACAACTGAGAAGATCCGACTGATGTTCTCTGAGGCCTCTTTCTTGGAACAGCTATAAATACCGCTCTGCTGCTCTCAGTCTAAGAAAAATATTGCAGACCACATGGAAATGACATTCCAGAGCTGTGATGGCTACCAATCATATGAAAACTGTTAAAGTGAAGACACATTGACCACTGCATCTCTGACTTCAAGAACCTAGATTTCTTTAGAACTTAACTATTTTCCTTATGAAAAAAATGGATAATTTGCCAGACCTCAAATCAGCATTAATACAGAAAGAATCTTGCTTCCTGTATTTTAGGGTCCTGATTATTGCTTGCTGCTGTGATATATTTTGTTAGTCATCTGGATATAAAAACAATAAACAGAAGCTACAGGTGTCGCGGGTTAAGCAAGATCTATCTGTGCCCGTGACAGGGGGGCAGCTGGCCCAAAAGGGCCGCTGGCCCAAAAAGGGAAGGGGAAAAGGGAATGGGAAAAGAAAAACAGCGGCAGCGATCTAAGGAGGCACACTTATTTACTAAATACTATATCAGAATACAGAATAATACAATATAATACAATATAATTGTAATTAAGCAAAAGAGAGAGAGAGAGAGAGTGAGTCCCAGAAACCGAAAGGCCTACTGTAAGCTCTAGGCGAAACGGCTGGAAGGCACCCCACGCTCCAAGGGATCCGGGAGAGTGTGTGATATCAGTCACGGGAGTGAGATTATATACTGTTCTGGTCCCGTGACTTATCTCCTGACCGTGATGTCCTCTGGGAAATGTAGTTTTCTTCTGTGAACTATCCATACTTTACATGATGTTGTGATGTGGAATACTAATAGCAGAATTACAAAAGTATTAAACCATGACAACAGGATAACATGGAGCACTTCTGTGAAAAGGAACTGAAGATTTATAGATGTTGACTGAGAGACTTCAGAGAGCCATGCAGTATCTTCATATAGTGTGATGTGTTACAAATGTAAAGAAACTGAGAAAAAGGCCTTGAAATCAAAACCAAAGATACTTGCAAGACCAGTTTGGCAGCCACCAAGACACCCATTACTCACTGGTAATAAACATGCATGGTATCTTGTAATATCATGATGCCGCATTGTACAAAAAGCCTACAAGTTTGATGTTGTTCTTGCTTCTTCCCTGCTATAGGAATAAAATTTGGGGAAAAAAAAAGTTTAAAAAATAGGTTCACTAACCATGATGACATTTATACTGTTCTTCTCATGCAAAAGTCAATTTCATGACTTTAGTACTACAACACTACTCAGGAATGCTACATAGATTAAAAAAAACCATGTGTCTGTCAATGTTTGCCACTCTCTGTTGACACTGAAGAGCTTGAATCATACAAGCAAAAAAGCATTCCCTGATTTCAAGCAGTTATTGCATCACAATTAACATATCTTCAGATTCCAGTGCAGAAAAGTGAATTCCGAAAGGAAAAGTAACCTGCCACTATGGAATCTGTTCTTCGATACAGTCAGTCAGCCAGTCATCTTTCCTTTTCATCTGCTGGCTGCTTTATTATCAGCACATCTGTTATTAAAAGATTCTTCTTAATGAAGTAGAAAATTATTTATTCTGGATTCTGCATTAAATTGACTCTTGTTATCTTCAAAATTTCATTATTCTCTCTTAGAAAACCCCTTCACTTTGACAAAATTAAGTATGTCCTCTAGTCTTCATTTTGTTTAAATCATCAAATCACACAAACCAGAGTTTGGTGCTTGTGACCACACAGGTCTGAAACTCTAACTGCGCAAAAGCGCAGTTATTTTCCACAGAGGTTGTTCTGTTGTTTGAAAGACAATTTACTTTCTCTTGCTTGTCTATTCTGGAGTACCATGTAGTTAAGTTTCTTCCTAGTCTTTCAAAGCTCTCCTCAATAATCAGTCTCATTAGAATTCATTAAAATTTGTAATCAAGGCTCTGGTAGCCTGCACTGTTAATTATATGCTATTTGTTGTCATGTTTTGTTTCTTTAAACACCAAGATGAAAGGCATTTGTTTCTCTTAACATCTTATATGGTGACGAATATCTTGTTTGACAGAGCATACAGGAAAAAAACATGCTTTGGGTGTATCTTAGGTGATTCCTAACTGTAGAATAGTCCAGAAAATGCCTCTTTATTTCTAAAAGGTTTAAATTATTCAGGAACTGCAAATTCCAGTAAGGGTTGTCAAAATTATTAAAATTACTTTTATTTTTTCTACAAACCCTTATGTGATTCAATAAAAAAAGCTGAGTGAGATTCTTAAGAATAATTTGATATGCATTCATTTCCTACACAGTAATGCTACTAAAGAAAGAAAAATTGTTCTATGTGATCAGGATATGTACTTAAAATGAGTAATAAATATGACCAAAGAACAGAAGTCACAGTATGTAGAAAAAAAAAACAGAAAAGGTAGAAAGACAAGTGAATAAGTTTCAAGGGCAAAGAATGGCATGGTAACCTTAAAAAGAATAGATGATCCCAGCTAAAAATAGGTGATTTTAAGACTGCTGTCAGCATTTTACAGTATCAAGAATACAAACATAAAAAACATTTAATAGTTAAGTGAGAATTTGGCAATCCACCCTGATCTAGGACTGTCAATGAATATGAGTGACATTTAACATACCACACGCTAACAGACAAGGCTAATACATGCATGCTTATAATTTTCCTCTAGTTACATGTTTTCCCACAGGCATCAGATTTTCAGGCTAGGTTCAGATGATACCTATTTCCCATTATGATCTGCAAGTCAGAAGACAAATAGCAAACAGCTGCAAAGTATATGCTTTTTTTTTTTTTCCATTTCTTTTTTAATTCTATTGCATAGATGCCAGCTAATCACAGAAGGTAACACTACATGTCCTTAGAATCTGGGATTTTGATGAATTCTAATACTTACAGCCAACAATTCACACAAATACTTCAATCAAGTTTATCATATTTAATAAACCATAATAATGGTTTATTCTACAGTTTAGCAAAATTGCACTATTTTATAATTCTGTTCAAACTTCTCATTCCCTGCCCTAACGAAAGTCTCTCTCATCATCATAAGTGTATTGCCTACTCTTGAGCTATTTCTCGAACAATGCTAAACTATTACATAGTTTAGAACTACGTAATATAGTGTGTTCTGTGTTGGATTTTCTTTTCCCCCATGGACATATATTTAAGCATACCAAATTCAAAAGAGTAAATACTGCAGTTCTGTTACAGTAAACACAACTATTCTCACAGTGTAATTATATTCCTTGGTAAGGAACTGACTGGAAAGAACAACTATTCTTAGTTTCAATAGTGATACCTTTTTGCACAGGAGCAGGGAAGTGCTGAAGCCTCCAAAGTGACATGCTATCAATTTCCATGCCAAGCTTTTTCCTTCGCTGTCTCTCCTGCTCCAAAGCTTTTTCTGCCTCCATACGATCAGCCTCCAATCGCTTAATTAGCTTAGTAACTTCCAGTAGCAAAGCTGCTATTTCCTGCTTCAAGGTTAATGTCTTGCTGTCTTTAAAAATACATTAAATATTATTTTTTTATGAAAGCTTAATCATAGGCTCTTTATTCCAGCTTCATTCTGAAGACAAAGTTGTCCTGTCTGTGTGTATCACAGTAAGCACAATTAGTTACATAGCTCTTTAATAATACATTATCATTATTTCTTATGATAGCTTAAACTTACACTCTACAGTCATCCTCAATATAAAGATAGCCTATTCACATGTATCAAGGAAGCAAAAATTGGCTGCAAACAAAACTTGCATATTTCCTCCAGTTTATTTCCAAAAACATACTAACAGAGATGGTACTCAATTTTCATTTTTGTCTTGTTGTTTGGATAAGTAGTTACCCCAAGTTCTTCATTATATCTTTTTTGTTGTTGTTGTTTTTAAGAATACTTATTTTATGTTCCCCAGGAAGTACCAATGACTTAATTGAAGTCTTCAGAATTCTAAGAATATTCAGTGAAGTATCTCAACAGTGAACAACACTAGTTTGCACCACAATACAAATAGGTCATCAACATTTTATTCTGCAAAATCTGGCTATCAAAAATGCCCTAGCTTACTGTTTTTGGTAAAATATTTTTTGAGGTCATCATCCTTAACCTAATCTACACCCAAAAAAAAAAAAAAAGAGAGAATTGCATAAACTACAGAATTCAAGGCATTTCCATTTAAATTCTACAGTCAATGATCAGTAACTCCCCAAATTATTGTGATTAAAAGCTGTAAACATTGAAATTAAGGATAGCTACTTAAAATCTGGATTTTTAGCTTTCCTTCCATCAACAAAAACTCTATTATACAATTCACTGCAGACAGGATCAACTCGACTTAGCAGTACAGAAAAGACTGCACTGTGAATTACACACAGACTCTTGAATACCGAAAACAATTCAAAAACATTTAATTTGAACAAAGATGCCAACTGTAAGAAACATAACTTTGTGTCAGGAGTGTATTTGTGAAAACCCTGCAACAGTGATGCAACTACGTGTGTTACTGAAATTAAATGAAAAACAAAACAATTCGTTTTGCTGGCTTAAAATCCAGTATAAATCTACATAGAAAAATGTAAATTACCATCTTGTAAACAGGATGATTTCATGGTACTTAATATAACATTTAAAATCCATGTGTCTTTCAGCTTGACAAATGATACACCGATAGATTTCAAAGGATGCACACATCATTTACATAAGATCTATCAAGCAGCCAGCAAACATTACCAAATGCAAAGCATATATTAAATGAGGGCAAGTAACTATTTCCACTCAGGCTGAATACTATACTGAGTACTATAAAGCATTTTACCTTCACGAGATACATTAGCATCTTGAAAATCCGAACTAGTTGATAATGCTAACCAGGTATCTTCTTTAGATTCAGCACTGGCCCATTCTGTTATCCTGTGGATAAAACCCACTGTCACTAAATAAATTTTAGACTGAATTTAAAGTACACTGTTACATAAATAATACTTTCACTAAGTCAGAAGTGCCTTTCTTCAGTCTTATATCTTAAATGCTGGGTTATATAGAATTACTGTTAAAAAAAAAAAAAAAAGAATGCAAGTCATTCAGAAGAATTTTTAATTGTGTAACTCCCATATAAATGATTTTCCTCATATTTATTTACAGAAATACAAATAATAGACTCTTCAGCATCTTGTACCTACACAGACCAACTCTGTTCTTACACCCAAGGATTTGCTAAAGAAACCGCTGAGGATAAGTTGTTATTCTGTCCAAGTTCTGAACTGAAAGGATCTGTATACTCCATACTTGGCAGACTCTTCTCACCAGCAGAAGCATCGAATGTCACCCTCAGACACAGATACATAGCCACTGCAAGTCAGAAGTAGTTTCAGTTTTATCAGCCTAAGGGATATAATCATTTCAGGGTCAACAATGAAGAAAAACAATTGAAAATTTTTTAGAAACATGATGGCTTCATCAGTTTCCAGCAGAGAAGCTTCTGAAATCTTGGGAGATTCAAAAGCAGAAAAAAGGAGGTTTTTGTTAAAATAAGATCAGGATAAGTCTAACCTGCAAGTGAGAGAGGGAAATAAATAATTCAAATAATTAAAGAAGAACAGAAGCAAACCAGAAGTCTCAGATGACCTCAAGAAGCTCATTAGCCTACTGGGGTTGTGAACAAGGTGGTGAAGGATAACCACCCCCCCATATATGCCCACGTGTGCAGGTTAAAGAGTATATACAGGCCTGTCACATGCAGCTAAGACAAAATCTATAATCAAACTGGTACACCACACATAGATGCATAATGTGAAAGTACAGAGTTGAAAGCAATCCACAGAAATGTACTGATTCTGTGAAACAAAAAAAAAAAAAAGAAAGAAAGAAAAAAAAAGAATTTACGCCTCTGATTGTTACATCTAAGGTAATGGGAAGATTCCAGTAATGGAAAATAATAAGACATTTGATAAGAAAAATGGGACTTGGTAATGGAAGAGATTTCAAATTAGATATAGAAGCAAAAGTTCAACGAAGAGGAGTTGGATAAATAAGCAAACACAGAATGACTCAGTAGGCATATCTGACACAAAAATACACAGAGGAATAAATGCTTTGTTGAGCAAAACAGCCAGGACAAGCTGAATGCATGAGATACATTCTCCTCTTCAAACTCTTCTTCTTAATCATTGTAATGAGAACTACATCATAAAGTAGCCCACATCACAAATAATTCAATTTAAAATTACACAGCCAGCTTTGTTTTGGGTATCTTATAACTCAAAACAATGAGAACTTAAAATGAGAATACTAAGCCATATTTAAGTATCTCAGATGAGGCACAATTTCAGAAGTATCAATAACTGAACTACACTTCACATCAAAAGTTATCATTTCCCTTGAATCTTTGAATATTAAAAGAGTAGGGAAGATATAATACTGCATGAACACTTGGCTCCTACAGGCCCTGTGAATGCTTATTTTAGCTGTGTTCTGCACAACAGTAGAACTTGGTAAACATTAAAGTTCACAGAGAAGGCATTATAGTCACGCTAATTTTTCATCAAAAGTTTACCTGACATTAAAACAACTACAACAATTTGTATGATTTTGTATACATAATTCTTACCATAGCTTTTTCTCCCCCTTAAACACATGGTCATACTGCAAAATAAAAGACAAGTTTCATTACACATCTCAGATGATACATAATTTTCTGTTACCTAATAAAAAGGCTACTGAACTTTGTATTGTAAAAGGATCTAATCAGAGTGCATACAGATCTATGTTTCTTAAAATAATTATGAAGCTTTTGAATTCTGAAAACCTGTGTAAGGATTTCCAGAAGGTTGGTAATGAAACCCATTCTTTGTACATACATGTTAAATATTACTCAGTTTTGTAATGCTTTTTAAAATCCTTTTACATCGTTAATTATATTGCCACTCTTAATCTCTGTAATTAAATCTCAAAACTATTGGACAGTTTCTGCCTGAACTTTCTATGCTTTTCCTTCCATCTTAGACTTCTGTCCAGAACAGTAAATTAAAAGCTGCCAGGCACATTTTTTGGGCCCAGAAACTTTATCAACTGCATCATAAGATTGTAACAAAAACTCATTGCTACAATTACCATACACCCAAATCATTCCCAGTTTCCAAACAGTTCAGGAATTGGGATGAACGATAAAGCAGTCCCCAAAGCCCTGCACGTACTGTCTATCTTGTTTTTCAGGGTAAGAATATAGCAATATGTGTATGAGGTTTTCCATGTCAACTGGACACATTACTGGTGATATTTAATATACTAGCAGGGATGAAAACAAACTCACATGAAGATGTATAAAATCCAAGGCTCCCTATATTTGTAAGAGTATATCCATTTCAGTATATAAGCCCAATTTTGATTTTTAAATGTATTCATGGACTACACACACTACACAAACCCTTTGTCTGTTCTCATCTTAAATCACAGTTGTAACAACATCACTGCCTAGAGGCTGCAAAATATTTTTAATCTCTGCATGTTACACAGTCACAGTTGCATATTTTTGGTTATCGGTGTTCCACATCATAACACCATGTAGTGCACTGGGAGTTAAGGTGTTAATGCTCCAGTTCTGGGTACCTGACTGGAAGAGAAAAAGAACTACACACCCCAAGAGGCTTTGCGGTCAGAGAGGAGATATAACCCTGGCAAGGTCATCTGACCTCCCCTTCTTCGTCAGGCTCTCCTCCCTGCTGCTGAACAAGACTGTGCATCTCACCTTAGCGTTATGGTGAGGCCTATCCACCTTTCGGACACTCTATATTTATTAGCTTCAGTTCTAATTATATCATATTATAGTGCGTTATCTTGCATTCTGATACCATATTTAGTAAATCAGTTTGTTTCTCCTCAGATCGCTGCTGCTGTTTTTAATTATTTTGGGGTCCCGTTTCCCTTTTCCAGAGGCATGGATTTTATGAAATCCCTGTGCCCCGCTAGTCACGGGACCGGGCCAAACCAGCCAATAAACCATTGACATGCACAAAATTAGAAGTGGAAAATGCACAAGCGACTGCATATACATTAAAATGAATGAACATCTGGACAGATCAGCATTTCTCCACTTAATTCATGTATATTAATAACAAAATTACCACACAAATAATTTCACTGTTCTCACACTATTTTAACTGAACGTGAACAAGACAATACAAATTCCCTATCTATGTCTATATTGTATATAGACATATATTGTATATATTCTTATAGCTTATCCAATTTGGATTCCTCCAGTACCTATTCTGTAGTTGCAGAAATCTCACTGCAAAGCATTTAATAAAGTAGAAGACTAAAGTGTGATAGTTCTTCTGATGTACCTCAGTGATTACAATACAGTCAATACTGCAGCTAAATTATTTAAATATAACTTGTCTGCAACGGTAGGAATCAAATCTTACTGCAGTGTAGACATACGCAAAACTTATAAAAATTTGGAAAACACTCCAATGTGAATTATTTAAATAAAACTAACCATATTCTCAAGGAAGTTAATAGGAAGATTTTACTGTACTTTAAAAGAGAACGTACGGCATTCTTTCTTCATCTACCTACCCATTTTCAGCTTCCCTTTATTCTTGTTTCTATTCACAAAATCTATACAGGCTATGAAAACATCATATATTGCTAAAAAAAGAACCATTACATTTTCAAACTCATGGCTCTCAGTAAGAGAGAAGATTTAATCAAGGAATTGTTAAGTACTCTCTAGGAAAAAACAGTGCTTACTATAAAGGAGAAAAAAATCACCATAGTAATCTTATTTTAAAATATACTTGATATAAAACGTGCTCGGCCACTTTCAACCATAAATGTACCTGTTGAAAGTATTTCCCCATCTTTACTTCCAACTCTTGAATGTGATGAATGGCTTTATTAATACATGGTAATGGAGTATTTACAAAAGCACAGCTCCGTTGCCTTGGGGTGGTCCACTCATCTGCAGATATAATGAGAATACAGCTGCCAAGCTACAGTTGCCAAGCTTTACCTGCAGGCTGATACCAGATAGTTTGATACTTTAATTTGTCCCTTAATTTGAAATCTGATAAACCCTAGTCTTGACCACTGGCTAAGAGAATGCAACAGCTGCATCTATTGCTATGCACACTTTATGAAGTAAAGGTTATTCCTTTTCAATATGAGAAGAGAGGGATTAATGAATGCATGAAAAAATACAATGGAATTACATCAGAGAGATGAAACATGATAAAAGGGGGAAGGTCAGAATATCAGTTTTCTATAATTAATTTTGTATAATTAATCCCAAATGAATTGAGTTTGATGATTTCAGGTTAATACTCAGTGAAAATTTTGTCCGAAGAGAAATATCAAAACCCCAAAAAGCAAGGCTGGCAGCTACTGAAGAAAAGCCTAAAGCCAAACAGTAGAGGTCTTACAGCCCAAAGAGGCAAGCTTAGTCAACTCCTGTGCATATGATACTTAATGCCAATCAGCATTGGCTTCAATTATATGAAGGGATGAAGTTCTAAAAGGCTAGTTCTGGAGTTGGGAAATTCAAGCTACATGGCACATATGAACTGTTTCGTAAGAGCATACAGATTTCACAGCTGCATTTTCTTTCAAGTATGCTTGCCTTATAATGACATAAATAAATTACAGTCTGCACACTATTGAATGTTATCTATTTAACTGATACATAGAAGGGGAATCTGACTGTGGGGATCACTAATGAAAGTCATCACGAATCACCCCAAGACAATGAAACCTAGCAGCAGAGCAACTAAAAAGTGGGATCAGTTGTCCTACAAACATGGAACATTAACCTAATTATGTTCAGGGCAACACAGTGCTTTGATGTGTGTTGGAGATTTACTAAAAATAACAATATTTATAGAGATTAATCAGTAAAATAGATATATTAGCAGACAACCTTCATACAGTTTGTAGGTGGCTGTTTTGTGTTATTTATTTACTTATTTTAAGAATAATCTCTCAGTGTCTTAATTAAAATAGTCAGACCAGAAGATCAGAAGGCTGTGGGTTAAATAAGGTACTTCTGACCTCACTTTATGGTAAAGAGCTTCATTGCAATGGAAAAGACGCTTTGCAGAATTTTGCTGGAAAAACAGACCCCACTAAAATGGGTATCAAAAACTACCTCACAGGATCTGTCAGGGGGAAGTTCTTTACAGTGAGAGTGGTGAGGTACTGGAACAGGCTGCTGAGAGGTTGTGGATGCCCCATCCCTGGAGATGTTCAAGGCCAGACTGGATGGGGCCCTGGGCAGCCTGGTCTAGCATTAAATGGGGAGGTTGGTGGCCCTGCATGTGGCAGGGGGGTTGGAGATTCATGATCCTTGAGGTCCCTTCCAACCCAAGCCATTCTGTGATTCTGTGATTTTCCTCAGCCTGTTTCCAGAGCAACCTTCTTAGGATGCCTACACTGCACCATCTGAACTAAGTGTATATACACTTTAGATCTTTCTGTGCTCACAGAAGTTCACACTTCCAGATTAATATTACTTCAGTTTCACTTAGTTGCTTCTGCTGCTGCTTTTTTTTAAGTTTACCAAATGAATATTAATTTTGTTATAAAAATTATTTCATGTCCTTGCCTCAATATAACTAAGAATACCTCTATTAAAAAAAAAATAAATCAGAAACATCTCAACAGCATTAATAAAAGAAGATTAATCTCTTACTTCCTTGATTTTCATTGGTAAAAACAAAAAATGTCAGAAGTCTTCTAAGACATTTGTAAAAGCAAGTAATATATAGAACTCAGCGAGAAAATAGAATTGTTCACTAGATTTTTCTTAAAATCTAAAAAAAAGTGTAAATGCCATGTGAAATGCAGCTAATTTTGTTTTCTCTAGATAGAAAAACTGAACTGTGATTAGATGATTGAGTGACACCACTAAGTAAATGACTGACATTCAAAGTATACAAATGCATAATTGCTTTGAAGAATTTTGAGTAGCATAACAGATAAAAACCACAAAAGAGAACTAGCACTGCACACTATTAAAATAAAAATTGAAAATAATAATGTATGTCTTAAATGTAAGCCCTTCGTTAAGCTATTTGAAAACCATATAGTAGAAGATATATTGACATACCTGGGGGTGGCTCATCAGTGTCCTTAGAAGAATCGGAAAACAACTGCGTTTCAAGCATTACTGTGCAGTATTTTGCAGCCTAATGATTAGAAAAAACATTATATGTAGGTCGCTCTGAAAATAATTCCTTCTATTTATTTCCTACAGATACAAAGAGCACAATAACACTATTTGACAGAGCAAAATCTCAGCTAGAAAACACTATTTTTCAGCAGTCGTCATCATTAGCTCTGCATTTTCACCAGAGGTGAGCAAGAGCCTGAATGCCACTCTCATAAACATCTACATAAACATCACACAAGCAGTGATGACCCACTATCAATGTCACCACTGCTGAAAGACACCACCCACTGCCTCACTGTGCTCAGATCCACTGGTTGGTCTCCATAAACGTTCAGCAAGCACTGATGAATGGCTGCCATTTTTTCTGCATGGAGGAATTTAATGACACACCTTTGCTTCCCACACACTTCCAGGTCGGCTGCCATTTTGTCAGATTGTTCCTCTGTTGCCATATGTCATACAGTGACAAAACACAAAGGAGAACTGGTGGGAAGGTTCAACCTCTACTGTCAGACCTTCAACATCCACCTCTGACATTGTGTGCCAACATGATAAAATAGAAGGCATTACTTTTAGAGCACCCCTTGCATTAATCTCTTACTTATTCTTGCGAGGTCAAAGAGCTCTGACAGTGGTAGGAACAATCTCTCTGTTCAAGCAAAAAAAACTAATTCAATTCAATTATTAGAAACGAGCATCTGAAATTCCATTACCAGAAGAATCATTCAAATATGTTTTAAAGATGATTACTACCAAAGCTCATGCTACTAAGCATGTTAGTTATTTGATCCATCCCTTTACCCATAATTAAAATATCATGTACAATAGCACAATATTTTTTGCAAAGGTTACTAAAGCTTAAACCTAGCATTTTCCATTCTGTTGTATATGTCTAAATGAAATACAGTAAATATTGGTTACCATAGTAACCAGAGAAGGGAAGAAATTTAGTTTTGGCATAATTGCTGCATATGTTCATACAAATCACATTTCCTATTCTGAGCATTAGAAATGTTGACACTTTTGAACTCCATTTTTAAAAAATAGGGTAATGAAGAATCAAAAAATGAGATCAAGTATTAACAGATATAATGCAAAATATTATTGTTTAATTCATTCTCTTTTCTTTTACACTTAGAATATATTATTTTGCATTCCATTAAACCATGCAGTTAATTACTGCTTATCTTTTACTTAGTGATAATCATTTCTATTAAGATTAAAATCAAAATACTATTTTATAAAAAAAATACATTAGTAATCAAAGATTCAGAAATTGCTATAGAAATTTCAGGAAAAAAAACCAACCAACAGCCTGTGACCAACTTATTTCCTTTCCAATTGCAGTGAGGTTCACATTGAGCAAAAATAAATTTACCTGTATCTCTACTTTCAAGAAATAGTAGCAAAGGAAGAACTATTCTAGGCATGCTGGCACTCAGTCTTACAACAGCATTATTTTCTCAACAGCATTAAAACATATATTCAGCAGGGACAAAAGAAGTCAATTCAACCAGTCTGTGATTTAGCTACAAACTCCTCTATGCTTCCTTATCAGCTGTCAGAATGAATCAGAAGCATCTTAAAACAAACAAACAAAACGAACAAACAAAAAAAACATAAGGAAACCAACCAACCAACAAACAAAATGAAACAACACAAAAATACCAACAACCCTGTGGTTGCATGAAAGGTAGGACCATTGGACTTGCATGCTTTTACTTCAATACTAGACTTATTCCATTATTTTCCTTTTCAAGCTTTGTCTACACAGTATCTTAGCTCTGAGTTAGCTGTTTCAGAATCACATTGTTTAAGTTCATTATCATTGATACCTTTTGTTTCAGTATTCAGAAATACAAACATCAGAATTTCAGAAAGAGTTTGGTAATGCAAAACAGAAAAATAAGCCCTAAGTAAAAAAAAAAAATATATATATATATATATATAGACTTCATCTCAACTTTAATTCTTGGAAACCTAAAGCTTTTTCTTAAGTTGTTAAGCATTGCACGAGAATCCATCATTGTCAGCACTGAGATGCAAAGTCCAAAACTTTCTTTAGCACACAGTATTCTAACTTCAAGTATCAACAATGTCCCTGTTGGCTTACCTGGCTTCCCCAGACCTTCTGGTATCTACTCTGCACATGTACAAAGGTTAACGGGTCAAATCCTTAATGGATTTGTGGAAGTGATCCAGCCAAATTTTGAAGGATAACAAGCTTTCTTAAAAAAGAGAAGATAAAAGGAGGATTAGCCTGGAATAACATATGAATGAAAGACCATTTAACTATTTACAAATGTTTATTTTTTTTAACACTTGATGAGCTCTCTGTTACTGCAAAGAGCAGAGAAAAGCTGATAAAAACATTTTACAGCCCAAAAAAGGCAGCAGTTCCCATAACTATTAGAACCAATAAAGTCTGATTTTACACAGATCCCCAAAGAAACCCGGTTCTTCCTGGTTACTCCAAAGAACCTGACCAACACAGCTTCCTTAGCTAGTCCCTTTAGTCATGTGCACATGGTACAACTGGTTTCAAGCTTTACAAATGTTGACTGGCTAACCAGAAAGACAGCAGATTAGCCAGCTGACCACTACCCTGTAAAGAGTTAATTTATAGCTTTTTTCTTATAGGGGAGAAAATAATTTGAGTCTTTCCTCCCCCTACTTAGCTGCCAGTTTTCATGAAACTTGGAGGAACTGAACATCTTTGAGACTTTAACCTATCAAATCTGGTTGAAATTTCATAGAATCACAGAATCATTAAGGTTAAAAAAGACCTCTAAGATCTCCTAGTCCAACCATCAGCCCATCCCCACCATGCCGTATAACCAAGGTCCTCAGTGCCACATCCACATATTTTTAAACATCTCTGGGGATGGTGAGTCCACCACTCCCTGGGCAGCCTGTTCCAATTCCTCACTGCTCTTTCTAAGAATTCTTCCTAAATCCAATCTGAATCTCAGTAGCGCAATTTGAGGCCATTTCTTCTCATTCTATTACTAGTTATGTAGGAAGAAAAGGCCAGTCTCCTCTCTACAACCTCCTTTCAGGTATTTGTAAAAATCTGACATCATGTTTGAAAAGCTTCTGGAAGACAAGCACTTACAGACAATGTACAGTGATGGCATACTTGCTGTATGGGAGCTGCTGAATCACAGCCTGAACCTTTGATTAGTTATCTGAGGCAAGCAGTATGTCAGCCCTGGGAGCACAGGTGAAAGCAGTTCACCTGTGCTGCAGGAAGGGGTGGAGCCAGGCTCCACCTCTCCAGACCCATTTAAGTGCTGACTGCCAGGGAGGAAGGATCTCTTCTGAGAGATCCACTCCTTTGGAGCCCTTTGCAGGGAGCCCTCTACACAGGTAAGCGTTCCACCTATTTTCTCTTTGTTCCCCTTGTGCCCAACTCTTTTGTTGGTTTATTTCCACACCTTGACTATACATCTATTTTTGATTGTACCTTTCAATTATATTATTTTTCCTTGATTGTACACTTGCTTCCTCTGATAAACCAAAAACAGCTCCTTAAGTGGAGGTTAAGTGATGATTGTACTCATTTATTTTATAATCTTTCCATCGAAAATGGAAAACCCATTTTTTTTTTTTTAGGAAGATCTTAAAATTCATAATTTAAATAGAGGACAAAAAGACCAAAAAAAGACAAAAAGAGACCAGCATGAGAATGCTGGCAATGCTGAAGTATAGTGGGTGAGAGGGAATTCACAGGAATGAAGAGCGTTTGCAAGGCAAAGCTGAAAAACCTATGATGAAGTATGGAAAGGTAATTATTGAAAAGTTCAGAACATAATGCAGAATAAATGACAAATCTAAAGGGAAAAGAAAAAGGGGATAGATGAGACAGAACTGGAATGGGACAACATAAGGACAAAATGACAGAGGATCTGTAAAGCGGAAAAAGGAAATTGTGTAATTAATTAAGCACTTACAAAATTCCACAACAGAACAGAAGGGGGTAAAACTAAGTAGAAACTTTATTTCTTTTTTGGAGCATAGTAGAATGTGAAGACAGATTTCATTTGCAAAATAATGCCTCAATTAACTGAAAGATCCGAGGCAGCTTCAACTAAATCCAAACCATTTCTAACAAATGTTGTTGAACCTGCTTTAAAATCTCTTAGTGACAGTTTTTATAAAGAATCTTTGCACAGTTAAACCAAACTCAAACATCTTCACCATTAGTCAGCTTTCCTGAAGTATAATGTAATCTTGTCGTATCTTCATGGATTCGGAAAATGATTTCTTTCATCTTGTAAACAATTTATTTAACATCTGAGAAAATTTCCCTGTTATATGCTAAATAGATAAAATTCTTCTAACCCCTCTACCTTTATATTTTTATTACTTTTCCTCTGCTTTCCTCCACATTCTTTTCAGCTGATCCAGGTCCTTCCAGATGCGTCCTGAAGAGGATGTGGCTTTCCAGCTGATGCCTCAGTGCTAAGAAGAATAGAATGCTTTTGGCTTCATATCCTGGCGTAACCCTTGGTTCTGTCACAACAGCAGGATACTGGTTTTTGTCTTTCACACTATAAGCTATGGATCTTCTACTACCTTACCTAGCACTTTCTTCTATTGATATAAATAACGTGCACAGAACATAGTACTTCATACTTGGTTTTACTTATTTACACCCTATTCTCTGACTTCTCCAGACCATCTCAAATTGCAAATGATCCTGAACACTGAACAGTACTTGCACCTCTTCCCAGCAAGGCACTATGTCCCAGTGGAAGCATGTGGCAAGCCCCTGCGGTGCAGCTGCTCAGATCACCTCCATTGTTCCTCAGTGCCATCAGTAAGATACGGTGTTGTCCTGCTAGGAACATGTCATACTGTTCTTAAAAAATAAATCTTTAAAATAATAATAATTAAAAAAGCAGAAGAAATAAGCATTTAAAATGATGCATCCATCTTGATTTGATTTTTCTAGCAAGTTGTATGTACTTTATTCTTTCTTTATTCTTTAGGAGGAACTTGCAGCTAGGCAGTAACTTTAGCTACTATGTATATTATATAAGTACTTTAGTTGGAAAGATTAGGAAAAAAATGGGTTGAAAATTTGGCAGGCTCATGCAGTCTATTTAAAATTTAAGAAAAAGGAACATAACACACTGCTAAATGACATGAAATTGCATCTGTGCATTTTCTAGTGTAAGGAAATCTTGCCAAGCTCCAAACCAAATGCTGAGTAACCATAAAAACATTCCTTTGTTCAGCTGGAGCAAGATGTGTTTTGTGGCACTGCTCAGATCTGAGCAGCTAATTAATTCTTGATGCTGCCTTACTTAAAAATAAAATTAATAGAAAATCTTGTTTAAAAATAGAACATTATTTTTAATTATACATTTTCAGGTGGCTTTTTAATAAACATTCAAAAGGAAAGGCTAACATATACATTTCAATATAGCTACATTAAGAGCACATTTCTGTTCCTGTTCTGCAAGACCCTTAGAAAATGACAACTCCAAGTCAAAGTTTTACATGACAAAAAGGAAGACTGATAACTAAGGAATCAACAGTATCCCCAAGCTGAGTGGAACTACTGTTTTCTCAAGCTCATGCTTCCTTATTATCTACCTTCCAGAGAGACACATGCTGAATCATAAATCTTTTTACTCATGAAATGTTACCGTTAACTTTACTCATTGCTTGTGCTATATGATTCAGTAATTAAACTTAAGTTTTCAGACAAAGCTAAAAATACAGAGTAAAATGAATTAAATATTAAAAAAAACAACAACATAATGAGATTTTATTACATATTTGAACAAAAAGAATGTGGAAGAGGCTTTTTGGTTTGTTGTTTTTTTTTTTTTTGCTAGAGTTATTCATTCCATCTTTAAATTCCTTCTCTACAGTTATGTTCTCAAATATGTAGCAGTTCACAGAGTGTGCACAGGTCAAAGTTCATGTAAATACCTTTATTTTTTTTCTCTCTAGACAGCGAATTTAATTTCCTATCCACATGCAAATACTGGCATAATCCTTGTTGCCTTTCCTTAATGTGAGTGATGAATTATGCCAATAGAAATTCCTTCCTTCTATATGGGCGAAGTGAGCCCAGGACTAGGAGATTTACTGTAATGCACTATCTATCTTACCACAGCTAGTGGCACAAGTGTTGTGTATCAAGTCCCTTGAGCTCAAACAGGAAGGTCTCAGCGATTCCAATTTTCTTAGGTTCTCATTGTTTCTTCCTTATGCTGTAAAGGTGAAAGATACAGGAAACCAGACTTTGCAATGCCAAATCAGGAAACCTACAGAAAGCTGGAACAGATAACCAGACTTCTTTGCCGTATGAGATTTTTCTACCATTTTACAAATAATGATCATTCTTAATCATTTAATATCTATTTCTACTCCAGACTTTCTTTTAACATCAAGCTTAATTGTTCAGTATGCATCTTGAAAATACCAGGAAAAATAATTTCACTGTCATTTAAATCAATTTCACTAAAACTTTTAGGGCATTTTAACAGATGATACAAAATATCGGGGACCAAATACTGCAGTATTAACTTTTGCAGGGATCACAATCTTCCAAATGATAATTTCATCCAAAACTGCAGGAAGTACTAAAAGAGGAATAAGAAAGTTCTGTTTTATGTCCAATCCGAAATTGATTTCTGTATTTAACACTGGCACTGTCTCACTAAAGAAAGAGGCTGCAATTCCACGAGGAGCAACCTTAAAAGGCTGCAGACAAAACACCTTCACAACCTCAGCAGATCCCTAAGTTCCCAAAAGCATACTCAAAAAGTATTTCATTGTGTTAGCAAGCATAGCACATTTCACAAGCAGGGCAATTTGAAAGAATAGCCTAGTTCCCTAACCAAAATGATCACTTACTGGATTTTCAGCTGGGATCATGATTAACCTTTCAACTTTCAAACAACATCTCAGTATGACCAATGGGGAAGAACTTGCAAGAAAGGACTGTTGATGAGGAAATATCTGGTGAAACGTGACACTGACAGGATGAGGAGAAATGGCCTCAGGATGCACCAGGGTAAATTTAGGTTGGATATCAGGAAAAAGTTCTTTACAGAAAGGGTTGTTAAGTACTGGAATAGGCTCCCCAGGAGGGTGGTTGAGCCACCATCCCTGGACGTGTTTAAAAACCATTTGGATGTGGTGCTCAGGGACACGATTTAGCAGAGGGTTGTTAGAGTTAGGGTAGTACGGTTAGGTTGTGGTTGCACTCGATGACCTTTAAAGGTCTATTTCCAACCTGAGCAATTCTATGATTCTATGACAGCTGTCGCTTTAAGATGTTTGATCAGTATTCATCCAGTTTCCTACAACTGAAACGTGACCAGAACTTTACAACGCTATCAGCTAAGGCATGTTCACTAAACCTGCCACAAATTCCCCTATTCCTCATTAATTATTTTCCCAAAGAAAAAACAAGAGTGATGGGAATCAGAGACCAGTTAGCATCACTGCAATAACAACGGCTGCTCCTCCTCTCCATACTGTTTTCAAACCATCTTCAAAGTACCCCCTGAGCTTTCAGAAAGTAACCAAACACTGGTACAACTTTCACACCAACTCCTTCCATGTTTTCAACCCTCACACATGCCGTTTTCTAAAAAGAGAGAACAAAACTACTAGAGAATAATTGCTATAAACTCCAAAGTGCAAAAACCGTAAACTTTAATCTCTGACCCCTCTTCGGAAATGACTCATGTACCGACAGTTTTTGAAACAGAAGGCTGAGAACCTTGTTTAAGTCACACATCAGAAAGCACAGTGTATTCGTTGTAGCCACAAACAGCACTCCCCCCGAGCCACACAAGCAGCCAGGGCCCCACACGTCCCCCCGGCTCTCCCCCGCAGCCGGGGCTGCGCAGCCCTCCCCGCCGCTGCCGGCGGCAGCGCCGCCTCCCGCTACTCACGGCTCCGCCGGGCGGTGGGGGGCTGCCGGCGGCTGTTTGTCCGTTCCCTTGGCAGCGGGAAGCGGCCTATGCCTCCGTTCTGAGGGGATCAGGTCTCCCCTGAGCCTCCTCCAGGCTGAACAATCCCAGTTCCCTCAGCCGCTCCTAGTAACGCTTGTGCTCCAGACCCCTCAGCAGTCCCGATCATGAATACTACTTGTGTAACAGTAATAGGTAAACGCTCAGCTTTCTGCACTTCTCTCCTGTTTTGAAGTTGAAGCATAAAATTAAGCTGGGGAAATAAGGAGTGCTGTCAGCAAGTTGAGAGCAGCGATCCTTCCCATCTACTGTGCACTGGTGAACGCTTTGTGCAGTTGCACCTCCTTCCCCCAGCACAAGGGAGACCCCGACACAGTGGGGAGAGTCCAGCACAGGGCAACGAGTAGAACAGAGGGCTGGAGCCCTTCTCCTGTGAGGAGAGGCTGAGAGATGGGGCTGTTGAGCCTACGGAAGAAAAGGCTTAGGGAAAATCTCAGAAACATGGATCAATATCTGAAGGGAAGGTGCAAAGAGGACAGAGACAGGTTCTTTTCTGGGGTGCCCAGTGCCAGGAAAAGAGGCAGTGGGCACAAACTGGAACACAGGATGTTCCTCAGAGCACCAGGAGCGCTTCCGTGGGGTACCCAGAGGGCACCGCCAGCCTCAGCCATTCTGTGGGCGCTGTGATTCATCCAGTGAGAGGGAGTAAGAGCACTGTCACACAGGGGACTCCAAAACTATCCTTAACTCTTTGCTGATATTGCATTTAAATAGATACCCTTTGAGAGAGAGCAAGAACGAAATCAAACTCTTCAGTGCTTTAGGAAGCCATGAAGCAGGAGAACAAATACCACGTTCCTAGATATTAATAGGCTTTGAAATTTTAACCTTGTGATAATTATGTATCAAGTCTGAAGAGGGAGAAAGTGTACAATTTTTGTTTTTCAGGCTAAATCCAAGGTCCCTGACCACCATGGTTATTGCACACATTTCTCATATTGAAATTTATCACTACTTACTTGACAATACACAATTTCTGCCATCTTCTAGGCTTTTCCAAGGAAAGGGAAAACCATTTTTGAAGTGGTGAAAGGAGCTCTTTCAAATCACAGATTTATGACAAATTTCAACGTTAATGTGTTTGATCTTATGGAGTAGTTATCGATCTTGGTAGCTACTGTGAGACAAAGAACATGTCTTATCTTTTGATTGTTACCATAAGACTGCTGTGGTCATCCTTAGTTGCGGAATTTCCTGAACAAATATAGAAAAAAAATCATTTAGATAGCTGTCAGCTATCTAATATATTTGAAAAATTTAGATTGTGTTAGTAAAAACTAGATTTACCCAAAAGTTGAATGTCTTTGTAGTTAGATCCATAATTTATTCATAAATGGGAATAAAGCTTCAAGAGTTTATTAATATATTCATTAATCTCATAGAAAGTATTTCCTGGTGTGTTCTTTTTTTAATATATATTAGAATAGCACAAGGATTTTTCTTACAGCTGCATGCCTTCAAAAGTAGCAGGACCAGGTGTATAATGTTTTACTCATAAGTAACTCACATCACATTTTTAGGGTTTAGAATTAGAAAATTATAGACATATGTAACATGAACATAAATACATCCCATGCAGATTGTCAGTTACTAATTAGTGTGATAGTGTGTCCAGTGAACGTGTTTGCATCTCTTATATCCTTTCACCCTCAATAAATAATGATCAGGATTTTAATAGAACTAGAAAAATCCTGAATGTTACTACATGCCACAGTTTTATGATTTTTTTTAAGTTTATTTTATAATCCACAGAACATAAAATGAGATGATGAAAACACTGAAAAAAACCCACTATACTCTAAAATGCATATTGTTTTACTCTTCTGCCCACTGCCCACAACTGCTATTCTTCTTTTTTACTGTCAGTAAAATATATACTAAATCAATCCATAAAGGAAGGGCTGATGATTTCATGGTGTGTATTGCAGAAACAGGGGAATTTGAAAAATTGGTACCAATTATGCCATTTATTCCAGCCTGCATGTGCTGCAGCAGACTGTAGTTAAATGGTATGCTGCTTATGCCTCAGAACTGAATGTCGAGTTGCAATACTGAAATTCAGAACCCACTTCTTTAATCTGCAATGTGCATAAGAGTTTCATACATTTATGGCTAACAAAGTTATGTTAATAAAGCAAACACAGCACTGTGTATCTTTTCCATTAAAAAAGATGAAAGAACAATTACTGCAGAGATGTTTGGCCATGTCAGAAGAGGCATTAGATCTACATCCACAACAGTATTTCTGCACCTAACTGGAGACTGGGAAGTTAGCCCAACACTTTCCTTCAGAATGAGGTACCAAGCTCAAAAACTCAGCTCCTGAGTTTGCACCAAACAATATTTTTTCTGTGCTATCATTCTGTACTATACCCAAAGGAATGGAATGGAGGTGCCTTGTCTCAATTAGCTGAAACTGCTTTGAACTAGGATTATAGTAACATAAAAACATTTATTCCCTTCTTAATTTCTACTTCTTTTTTCATACTTAATTACTATTAAATTCTATTAGTTATGCAAGTTGTGTATTTATTTATATATATAAACAACATAACTGACTATAACTTAAGCTGCTAGCATATTGCCAAAACAAGACAGTCCAACTCATCCCACAGTGCTAGCAGGGATATATAAAGATGAAGTACCTTTCCAAGATACTATGTGTCACAAATGTCTTAGCAGATATAAGGAGAAAGTCTACTTGTTTAGCAGTGAGCTGTTTCATTAAGTACATTTTTAGAACAAAATTAGACCCTGAGGTTGCCTTCTAGGATGGTTTTACACCTTCAGCCTTTATGCAGAATGTTAATAATACAGTAATGTCTTATGTGGGAAAATAGAATCCATGATCCAGATTCAGTTCATATCATCTGCTTTCAACAAATCTAACAGTGCAAAATTAATTATATTTAATATAGTAAGTTGCCCATTGCACAACTTTGAGGACTTGCTAGCATGCTGGAAGAGTGTTTAATCTCTTGTTGTACCACACTTACAGCTCACCCTGTAGTAAGCAGAATAAGAGAAGATGAAGTGTACTGCGAAATAAACTGCCGCTGCCCCATTGCCAGGTGCTGAAATTACACTTCAGGGCAAAATACAAATAATGTCTAAAAGCAGCCATGTCATTGGAGTACACACTTAACAGCAACAGAGTTTTATAAAAGTTTGTGAAGGGATGCAAAAGATTTTTTTATTCAGAATTCTTAATGGAATCTCATTGGCTGTTCTATCAAATGTGTTTTTCAATGTTCTAATTGTGCTGTAATTATTACATCAATAGCTGAAATACTAGTCAAATGCCATCAAAATAAGCCATTTTGGATCTTTACTTAGTAGCAACAGAGAAGATCAAAAAATCAAAACTGGAGGGAGGGGATTTTCTAGCAAATTACAGATTTCCCATATTTTCTACTGTGGTCTCAAATACTACTAGGAGCTCTACTTGAGCAGGAGGGGTGGACCAGAGGTAGTCTCCAGAGGTCAACCTTAACCATTCAGCAATTGTGTGTAAAATACTGAAGGATTTGTCAGTTTGGGTAAGGCACAGATTTTAAAGGCATCTTCATGGGATTGAAAATGTGAATTTGAGCTCCTCAAAATGGAAGGAAACATTAGATACTTGCATCTGGTTTGGCTGATCCAGTACCAGCTTGCTCGATAGAAGTAGCTTTGTACATATCATAGAATCATGTAATCATAGAATGGTTTGGGTTGGAAGGGACCTTTAAGATCATCTAGCTCCTACCCTCCTGCTCTAGCAGCATAGAGACACTTCCCTCTAGACCAGGTTGCTCAAAGCCCCACACAGCCTGGCCTTGAGTGCTTCCAGGGAGGGGGCATCCATAGCCTCCTCTTGTCAACCTGTTCCAGCATCTCACCACCCTCAAGTAAAGAATTTCTTCCTGATATCTAGTCTAAATCTATCTCTTCCAGTTTAAAACCATTTCTTATTGTCCTGACACTACATGTCCTTCTAAGAAGTCCCTCCCCAACTTTCCTGTAGGTCTCCTTTAGGTACTGTAAGGCTGTGTATACATACGTGTATATACACGTATATACATATGTCTGTATGCTTTTCTTTCTAATGCCTGAAAATAAAAACATTACTACAGAACAAACAATTTTTAACTTGCAAAAAATTTCCTTCATATTAGCTGTGAAAAGCCACAATTTGGTTCTTTATGACTCATTTCCAACACACACATTTGGCTGTGAAAGCAAATACTCAGTTATTCATGCAACTCTTTAGAACAGGCTGTAGTTACGACAATGCTGAAAAGCCAAATGTACTTAAAAATGGTGTCTTGGCTGCCTAAACTAATACTCCTGCACAAGAAAGTTATCATGACCTCTTGCAAAAGCACAACTTTCCACATGCTTAATCAAAAGTACTGTGACCAAGAGAAACACTTCTGTAGGGTCAGCGTCCCTATGTATATAAATGCGATCTCTGCTGTGTTATCTAACAGTGACTGGAATTCTGTGTGATGCTTATATATCTCTTTTTATGTAAGTGCTGTTGAGTCCTGTAAGCTTAAAAGAAACTATCAGTTAAGGAATAGAGTTACTCATTTGGGTCTAGTTAATTTGTGTTGAAAAAAACTGATAGAGATCATATCTGTTATCAAAATACAGGATACAGTGAGACAGACATTGTCTTACCACCACAATGGAGTAGCAGATGCAAATTCTTGTGACAGAGTTGTTAATAACCCAGAAGCTGCTATCTTGATTTTAAATAGAAAAGTTCCCTGCTCAGATCAGAGCAGGAGAACAAGATGAGGCATGTGAAGATAATGCACACAAACACATGCTACAGGCATAATACAAAGTAATTTAAAAGAGACAGTAGCAACCAAGGCATTAATAATAGATATGGAAATGCATCACTGTGTGGCATGGAAATAATACTGTTTGTGAAATTTTAGTTGACTTTATGTTCATTTAAAGATACATCATAGATTGTAAAATCCTGAATCCTAGACCTAAAAATGACATAAGAGTTAATTTTAGGAAAATAAGCAGAAACAAAACATTCATTTAAGCCTGATGAGAATTAGAATCTTTGCATTTTTTGCAAGAAATACATCTGTGTATAAGAACTACTAAAACATTGATCTGTGTTTCTACATAATACAGACATATGCATATTGATATGTGATTATGAGCAGTCCAAACTAGGAATTATCCATTAGCAAAAGCAATACCAGTTGCTATTCCACCGAATGAAAACAACAAACAATACATATTCTTTAAATCATTTTTTAACCTAAGACACTATTCAAATTAATACAGAAAAGCATCCATATCCTTTCATACTTGTTTCACAACTGAGAAACAATACATGGCTGTGCACTGTGATAGTCTTTTCAAATATAGATGGAAACTGTGTTTATACACAATATAATAATAACAGCAGCAGAAAGCAGTGGTGTAAACATGAGATGCTTTTTTTTCAGTTTTCCTGTAGAATTTACAATAAACATAACAATGAGAAAAACAGCCAATGCAAATATCTCCCAAAGTGCATTGTTGGCAACCAGAAATGTTTACCAACTCGGAAGCAGCCCAGAAGCTGATGTCTTGCCAATAATTTTCTCTTATATCCCATATACAGAAAGTAATGATTTTTTCAACTATTTGTTATATAGCTTAAATGAAACTTTGGGAAAATGCTTGAAGAAGGATAAAAAGAATAATGGCTCTCATAACATTCTTCTTTTTTTTCAGACTACAATTGATATACCCCAAACCACATTTCCCCTGTTTGAACTGCCATTCCAAACTTCTGTCACAGAAAGCCTAAGGTCTCAATATTCCATAGTTTTGATTGGCTTTTAGAAAGGAAGCAGATTAAATATCTTGGAGTGCATTGTTTTCTAACTATCAGCATGTTTCTGACATAATTCAAAGCTTTAAATCATGAGTACTGACAGTGACTTGTGTACACACAGAAGCAATGCTCTTATGCCCTTAATTACACTTAAGAGTTTGAAATCTTATTAAAAGTGCCGTCATAGGAAAACTTGAAAAGAATCTAATACAGAGATCTTCTTTCCTGAATTTCAGTGATTTTTGTTATGAATTTAATGAACTTTAAGTCTCACTACCATTTTACATAATTCAGAAATGCCTATCATTTGATAATATTTGTTTTAGTTGGAGAAAGTAGCATTCTTATGTCACCTTATTATCACCACATTATTGAACAAAATTGCTTTTCTATTTGCAGTATATTTTCACGGTACAGTATCTGGTGAGAACACAACACTAAATAACATGCACAAAGAAAGCATTCTAAAGGTTTTCATCACATGGTAGAGCAGAGTTTTCTTTGATTTATTTTGTCTGTAATGCTCACGAGTGATTTCACTGGCTATCTAAATTGCCTGGAAGTATATGAAAAAAGAAAGAAAAAGGAATAAATGCATTCCCTAACCATATCAGTCTGCACCAGCATGTAAACTACTACCTTACTATCATTGCTTCTAATACTTTGCAACACTTGCTAAATAATTTTCTAACAGCATATGCGTACTTTAAAGGGAAAAATGAAGCCACGTAGACTTGTCAAAAATAGCTCACTGTATTTAAAAAAAAAACAAAAACAAACATTTCCTTTCTATACAGTAATTAAAAATGTACTTAGTCTTTTGCACTTACACCTGGATATGCCACAGTTATAACTTTGAACATCCCCATATTTCAAACAAAATTACATTTCTAGGTAAAAAGGCTCTATAGCAAGATCCTCCCAGGACCTTTGATTTTAAAAATACTGTAGCAAAATGAGCTTAAGTAAATGCTGTTATAAATTGAGTAAAATAGAACTAACTGATGCAATACTTGGAATTCACAGAAAGTGCTAACACTGCTTATATCTTGAGAGAGAAAAATCTTCCCAAAAGTTCTATAGTGCTCTACCTAGAATTTTAATTAAATGAAAATTCACTATTTTATCATTGAGATTTTTACCTTCTTTGCTGGAGAATAAACGAGAAACCAGAGGGATTCAATCTACAGAGAACATGGCAGAGTCTCAAAACGCAATGCTTGGCTGACAAAGAAGTTATCTGAAATAAAACGAGAAAGTAGATGCAGCTGCATTGTTGTTGTTTTTTTTGGTTTTTTTTTTTTAATAAAATGCAAATGGAGGAAGGGATTTCATTCTAAATCTGAATTTCCAAATGTAATGTTCGTGTTTGTAGTAAAATATTAAAGGTATTAAAGTATCAAACTGAAACACTTTACTTTTTTTTCTTACTGAAGGTAATAGTCTCCTGCTGATTGTATGGACTTCTTTTGCTTCAACACCAAAATGGTATTTTTAGAAAACACAAATATTCAGATTTATCTTTTCATTTCTATGAAGAGCTCTTCTGTAATGACTTTGCATTCTATGAAACCAAAATCTACAGAGAATGACATTCTGTTGGTCATGTGAGCATTCAGTGAGGAAATACATTACCTCCATCTTCATTTGGGGACTCACAATTTATTAATAACATTTGCACTGCAGTCTGTTTCTAAAAAGAGCAAGTGTTCCCATAATAACACTTTCAATGGTAATTTTTAAAGCTGTTACATATATGGAAATAATATAAAACATTCACTGGGATAGGAAGGTTATATATTTATATATTTGATGCACAGAGATTTTTCAGTAATCTCTAAGTATTGTTACATTCAAACAAAGAACAGCCTCCCAAATCACGCATTTTCTTCTGTGACTTTCTACAAGAAAAATATCTAACTAGAGATTAACAAACAGAAACAATTCCCACCACATAAAATTAAATTAAATAATTAAAATAAAATTAGTCAGAAATATCCATTGTACCACTGCATTACTCACTATTCTGTTTACCAAATGGTACGTAATTGTGACACTATTATTTTATACATGTGTTCTACGGGCTTAATTTTTGATCAACACCCAAAGAAAGACTATTCTCTCAATTCTGGCAATAATGAGGTAACTGTGAAAAGACATTTTTAAGCAGTAGCCAAGGATTTTAAATGCACTCATGTTTATGAAATCTTTTTGTTAATGAAAGTAATCCAGTGTTCATTTATGATGAAACAAAATGAGTACTACAGAAAAACAATTAAACATGCCAATCTTTTTCTGCATCTGATTTGCATTCTTCTAGAGTGCTATTATGAAATAGTAATTTCTTAATTAATACCTAATTTTGATGAGGAACTAGTTTAAATAAATTTTGAATGGTCTCCTAAAGAAAGCTGTCAATTTAAACAGAAGAGCTTATGTTAATTATCACTCTCAATAAAATCAATAGTGGTATTTTAATGATATTTCAGTTACTCAGTTCAGAGAACATGACAAATCTGTTAATTTCTAATGAAAATTTGAAAAGGAGCTGTTTTCAGAAAGTGAATGGCCATGTCAGTTCTGATGGAAATGTTTTTAGATGATAATGAATCACAACACACGGGTAGGTTTATATGTTACATGTGCTGACTTCCACTAGTTGTGCTCTTTACTTGTTAATACTGCTGCCCTAGGAAATACTGAGCCTCGTGGAATAATAGCCATGTACTATGGAAATGTTAATTTAATCAAGAGTTGTAAAATCAACATACCAAGGTGATAAGGTGGAAGGCTGGAAAATCCTCATCCCATGAAGTCAATGGCAAAATTTCCACTCATTTCTTTGAGTTTGAATCCCCATTCTTTAATTTGTACCAACATCACTTCAGAACTCTTTTTTGCTCTTTGAACCATTTTCTCTCTTTTTGACACTGGGGTTTTTTAAAATTTAAATTCTTGCAACATATAGTCTTAAAAAGAATTATTAAAAACTAACAAGGAAATAAATACCCACATTTGTGTAGTTCTTTTAACTGAGAAAATTAAAATCTGAGAAAACTGTAATAAGTAAGGCTAGATGTTTAAATCAAGCTGTTGAGAAACTATTTTCAAGTACATGTAATGCTACCTACCACCTCTTCTTTAAATAAAGCACTTCATATTTATATCAACTGAATTCTTCAGAGGTTTAAGCAGATTTAGAAAATGATGCAGTACAAATAATCATTCACGGTCTCCTGGATTAGGAATAAAGGGTAGAATTGCAGATTTCCTTCATTGCTAACAAAATGTCTACTGTTAAATTCCCATGGAGAACTAGAGCTCCAAACAGCTGTGTTATATTTTTTATGTATTTGTCTGGATTGAATTGTCTGTCTTCAAATATATTCAGTCTGTACAATATACATGAATTACAACAACATTGTCAAGATGTATGGGAGGAGGACAGATCAGAAATGTAAGGAATAGGCATCTCCAAATAAGGTCATAATTATTCCATAAATTACTAGATGACATGTCAACAGCACTATGAATAGTATTGACTTTCATTCCTGAGTTACAAAAATGTTATACGTTATCTGAATTATTTATTTGAAAGAAGAACCAAATAAAATGTCAGGGAACTGTTTGAAGTATAAATATCACAGGTGCATAAAATACAAACTGTTCTGAATCTCAAACTTTTTACATTTTTAATCAACCAATTATGGAACACACTAAGGATGTTGAAGTATGGAAGAAATGCACCATGTGGACTGTAGAACTCTGGAAAGCTATTGAAATCTGGCCTTTAGGATAAAAGGTCAAAATTTATAAGTTCCAGATGGAATAATACTCTGAAAGCTGAAATCCCCAGGTGTAGAAGATAGAACACTAGTGCTAGTGTTCAAAGAATATTAAGAATGTGGATTTTAGAAGAATAACATGTAGCCAAAAAAAGGAAAAAAGAGTCAACATATTACATATTTTATATGTAATTGTATATTTTATGCCATCTTTTCGATCACAAACAAATATTTAATCTGGTGAGTGTCTTACCTTTTCCCTCTTACTGGTGATGAAAAATAACTCTTTGTGTTGAAAAATTACATCTGTTTATTTCAAGACAAAGTGAACAGCATGAACAGTGTTGGGTACCTCTCAATAGAATCACAGAAAAATCATGTAGACCTATGCACCACTTCTAGACTATGAAATCAGCTTACGTGGTATTGGCAAGCTGAAGTACAATAGTATATAAGGGAGGCAACTGCAGAGTTTCTGGTAGGGAAAGTTAGACTTAATCTGTGGCTGACTTTCGATAGTTCCTATTTTAGCCAGAAATACTTGGCTTTTTGAAGAGTAACTGTCTTCAGGTTAAAATTGACCATCTGAATGTAGGCACTTTGGCTATATTTAACAGCATTTTGTGGCTTTCAGTAACAAAACTGTAACAGCAGAGAAGGTCAGAATGAAGTTGTGAAACTGAACAGGGTTGTGATGGTGTTTTCAGATTCCTGAACTCTTCAGTAAATTGAATTATTTGAAAGAAAAACTCCAGCCGTACGATATGTATTTCTTGTTTAAAAACAGAGAATTCTCATTAGAAAGTGCACATTGCCACTAGTGCAGTAATTTATTCTGATGTTTGCATCTGTGCTGAAAATTTCTTCGTACAGAAGTGCCAACTTCAGCCAGTTTTGCAGTGCGATAATATTATTGCTAGTTTATGTCTTTGTGATGTTCCAGTTGCCGAAAATATCCAGAAAATTGTTGTTGGCCAGTGGACATTTTATCCCCCTCAGACAGTGGACCATTCACATGCCACATTTTAACATTCAGCTTTCTCTAGATGTCTATATGGGGAAAAAAAATAAAAAGGTGAGGTAATAATTTTATGCTGGGAAAACTGTATTTTTCAAATATCATATAACTGCCACTTATTTTAATATATATACAAATCTATATATAAATTATTTCATACGATCTCCTGAGAGACCAAACCAAGCTCAGATTTCCACTTTATTTCATGATGTATACATACCAAGAGATTTTCAGTCCCTGTTCTGACAAGCTTTCAATTTGAATAAGCAAGGAAGACAAACAGAGGAAGAAATGAAATATTAATATCTGCTGTTAGAGATGGAGAACTGTGCTAGAGAAAAAGTATTGGACTGCCAGGGGCTCCAAGAGGGAGGAGATCTGAGTATAGCATTTGTGATGGTGTAGCATCTCTGTGAACGCTCGCCTTTCTCCATGCCTCCTGGGGTTTGATGGGATATTTTCTTAAACCAAATCTGGTTTGCAATCCTGACTACGGCAACCACAGTTTTTCTTGTTTAGACCAGAATAACTATCTTTCATTTATTTTGGAACTTGAAACTCTTGTTCAAGTCTCTTCTCCGGAAAGGAAATGCCAAAAGAAAAAAAATGCTTTAATAACATATGGGTAACCACAAGACTAAAGCTAGAGCAATTTTGAATGAAACTTGATCTAATCAAAGAAAAGCTGTATATTCCAACTAGTTTATTCACTTTTTGCAAAATAAAACTACAACATTACAATGACATAAGGGGATATCTGCCTATTTTTCAGAAGCAGAGATGGAGTACTGCGGACTTTGTTAAATGATTTGATTACAAATAGACCATTTTCTTTCACTGTTCATATACTAAACGTAACCAGGAGTCCCACTGTAGTCTGCTTGCTATCTTTAAGGTAGTTATAGGCACCCCACCTGGCCTCTCACAGGAGGCATGCACAGAAGCCATATGGTAGCAAGCACACATGGAACTGGCAGTAGAGCAGGCAGGCTCCCAGGAACTCCATGCATTTCCAGACAAGAAAAATCTTGAACAGTTTTGAGGTTTGTGACTCTGGATTAATGCATTTCTGCTTGAGTCTAATTCAAGCATCTTAGCCTTTCTGGCCCGCAAGCATGAGAATTTTTCCTCACGATCATCTCATGAATGCATAAAATGAATTCCCCATGCAAATATTTATATGTCTTAAACAAAGTCATTTAATTAAAGGGATAGCATTGCATACTTGTTAGTAACTGTAGACTACTCCTGATTTGGAAAACGTAAAATGGATATTATTTTCTTTGAAATTGCCAGGATACATTGAATCACAGGCTGCATGCGCCTGGGACTGGATGCAGCTGTAGTGTACATGCTTGAACTACTCAGGGATCATCTGAACAACAGAAGTAATCTCTATCAGGTGGCAGATTAAAAACACGTCTTTGTACTTTTGCTATAGTATTCTGTGGCAAAATAGTTAACGTATAACTGCTAGGCCACATGCCATGTAAATGATGTATAGCTTATGAGCTGCTCCCTTGCTCAATGGCAAACTTCTGTCTTAAGAATTTAGGCAGCATATGCAGTGGTTTGCTTGAGAAAGTTTTACAGTGTGCCTTTTGCTGCTGAGTGGTAATAAATTTACCCATCTGAAATATCTTTATATGGGGATTGGTGAAGTGCTGTTTTCCTTCCCATAGTGATTACTAATATGGAACTCAATTTACACTCAGAAAAAATAGCTTGCTTAGAATGTTTTCTTTCTGATAAATAACCAATTCAGATATTTTAAATCAAATCAAGAAATGCATTTGCTCCTTTTCGTGTAAAAAAATCTTATTTTCATTTACTTCTCCCATGTGTACATATGTGTACATGTGTGCCTTGAAAAAGTCAAGATAGATGCTGTCCGTGCAGCATTTTATTCTTTTGCATCCACTTTCAGAACTTATGGAAAACACTTTTATCTTTTCCAAATTCTAGAAGAACGAATGCAGAAAATTCTGAGATTATTTCACTTGTCTCTTAAATGCAAATTAAGTGAACCAACCTAGTCAGCTATAAAAGCAGTTGATCAGAAGTGATATTCTCCTTTTAGTAACATGTTTCAGATTCTTTCCCAAAATAACTTCCTTACAGACTTTTCCCATCATGATTTTTGAATATAACTTAAAAGCCAGCTATTTGAAGCGATTGATCTGAAAAGCTCACAGTCCACAAACCTTTACTCTTATAATCTGCCTTGTAACCTTTACTTCCTGTTCCAGCCTTAACCTAAAAACCCTCCTCTAAAAAGAGGAGTCATCTGCCACCCAAATCCTTAAAATTTTCAAGTTAGCCTTCCATAAGTTACTATAATTTACTCAAGGCATTTCCAACCCATAAACTTCACAATGACCATATAAAACCCAATGTAGTTATGTAGATAACTTGCAGTTCTGACGGTGAGCAACCACACACAGTAATTCTTCTGGTAGAGTATGCAAAATCATCTGAGTGTGTGTCCAATTAATTGTTAAATGTTTATTTAAAATTAAGTTTCTGAAGCCCGGATTAACTACCAACTCACATTTTTAAAAGGATGCTTGAAAAATATCTGGAGATTAGAAAATTCAAAAATAAATCCCAATTAATTATCCCTATATCTGCTAGGCAAACTAGAAGCATACTACACTCACTTTCCAATTTTAATGACTTAAAAAGAAAGAGCAAATCCAAACATCACATGTATGCATCCCTTCCACGTGCCCTTGGCAATCCAGCCAAATATTTTTACAGTGGCTGTATTACCTGCTGCCCTGCTGGAAGCCTGCTTTTAGCAAGCATTTCCTTAAAGCAGCTAGTCTCATGAATTTCAGTAGGCTACTCACATATTTTAAATTGAAGAATGTTTAGATCTAGGAATAGTAAGGACTTCAGGCTTAAGCTTGCTTTTAAACTTAGAAGTATCATTGGAAATATCATTGGACATGCCAACTGAACTGTGACATCATATGTTGAGTATTGATATTTCATTTTGTAGCCTGTAGTGAGCATGGTTAACTGCACAGAATACAAATGAAAGTTTTAATTCTTAGGTGTAACGAGAAATTATTTCATACAAAAGGCAAAAGGTGATGTAAAGTACTAACTTTCTTTATTTCTTAAAGGTTTATATGACCTGTTGCTAAATGGATGGGCTGTAGGAAATGGATGGCTCACAGAATTTAGGATGTCCTTTTGCAGGCATAAATTTATCTGAGAAATCCCACCAAAAAAAAAAAGCAACAGAAGGAAGACTGAAGAAATCAAATACCAAACGCTCTGTTTTTTAACTTTGCTGTTCTGACTAGTCTGTTTTTAATTAAAGCTCTTGGTTCCTTATGCGATATTTGTACAATTTTGTGACATGCTGTTTAACTGTTTTTAAAGAGCATTTAAGTCATATGTCCATAATTTTATCTTAAATATTTATATCATCAGCATTATGATGCCTACAGACACTGACTGATGTGGAAGCTACATTGCAGACACACTGCCAGAAATTGGTCCCTGACCCAGATTACAACATATCAATTTTCACCGATAGTAACAAAGTACTGTCACTTTAAGAAGTATTTTGTTCAATTTTCATTTGTCTTTTACAAATTTTAGATTTACATAGGCAAGAGAAGTGATTACATCAAATGTCACTGACTGTGCAGGTATTTGCCCAAGCAGGGGCTCCTGCAATCAGCAGGGCTGTTTCAAGCATTCATAGCATCTGTTAAACTGAGGAGAAAGGGAGCAAAATGGCAAAATCTAATTGAATACACCTAAACTAGAATTGTTTATTAACCAGAGTATCACATATGGTGTTCTAGGACTGAAAGGTGTTCCCATAGCCATAAAGGAGCAGCAAATCCATCACATCTGCAGCAAGAGTCTGTACAAAACACACAATGAGATGCCCCCAGAGTGATATTTTTTCTTTTGCACTAGTGCATTTGAGAAATACCTTCTGCTGCTTATCACCGATATTACGTCACCATATTCTCCTTCTTTTTCAGAAATTTGTGCTTGTTAATAAACCTTTTATTTATATATATATATATATATATATATTTGTGCTATTCTCTGTTATTATCTAAAAGTTTCAGGTGCATGCAGATAGAAGGCTGACCAGACTATCTGGTATCACTTGCTTTGTTATATTGAGAAGGCACAGGAAAGTAACCTATTACCAGAAAACAATTCAAATATTTCTTTTTTGCCCTTGGCAAGCAGGTACAAGCAGGTGTGTGCTGATCCAGAAGATAGCTTACAGATGTAGTCCTTTTCTCCATGTGAGACGACATGAGCACTGACTACTCCTTCCATAGGATTTTGAAGTTTTGCACTTACAAAGCCAAATTTGAATTGCAGATCTGCTGGACAACAATGAACTTCAGTTCTTCTCTTCCTGTTAGAATGCTTGTTTCTATGTGATTGTGCTATTATGTTAGACTTAGGGATCCTCAACCTAGCAGTGTTTAGCTCTGTATGTGTAGCTCTCCTGGCATTAGTTTCTGTGATTGCACACTATGTTACTTCTCAAATTTATAATTAGTCCACTGAGAAGGTTTTCCAAGCTCTTCTTTCCAAGTTAGCTGTGAAGTCTCAAAGCATCTTCCAAAATTCTACTGAACATCCTGTCTCTTTGTTTGCTTATAGGTAATGAGATGCTGGTCTTATATTTATGCATATATACATATACATACTCTGTTGGAAAAATTGCACATTGTAAGGTGACTGGTCCTAGTTCTCACAGTTTTCACTCTTGGCTAAAAACAGACCAGAAAGTGATTATAGCAGCAGATGTCATACAATATAAATGCTGTGTTTGGTCATTTTGTGATGTTGCCTATCACAGACAGATAGCTAGACAGCTAGAGCAACTGCACAAATGGGCTCTGAAGTCAGTCATTCAAGGAGAAAAAAAAAAAAGGAATGGGTGAGTTGTACTAGTAGTGCATGAGTCACTTCCCTTCATTCTGGTGAGTGGTTTTAGGGACACTGCACTCATTTTGCTCTGGCCATGAACATTTGTCCTATCCTTTTTTGCTTGTTCTGACAATCCTCTGAGACTCATCGTGAGAAAAAAAAAAATATAAAATAGCATATCAATTTTGCTCCTAATTCCTCACACCTTCATAATTCCTTAAAATTCCACGTAACTTGATGCAACATTTTGCTACCTATCTATCCTGCAGATGAAATTCATTCTGTAGGCTAAAACGTGGTACTCGAATGGCATCCATGCAATTGGAATTCCTAGATCACCTTCTAGACAGGAAAATATGTAATTTCTGCTGAGCCAGATACTACAAGCAGAGCTTTAAATTCTCCTGTAATTGCAGCAAGTATATTTATAATCCATGCAATAACTTCCATATAATCAACTAGATAAGCATCTGAAAAAGAGCAGATGAGATAAACTATCAGCTGCTGTGTTTTTGATTTGACTACACAGAAATGAAAGCAATCTTGCTACCATCTGCAGACAGTTCCTGCTCCTCTGAGTCTTTCTGCCATTAACAGAACTTCCAGGGAGGTGCGATCTGGGTGCAGCCTGAGTGTGGTGCCTCAGATGCAAGTTCTCTTCTGTAGTGCATGCACAAAGAAATGTTTACTTTCTCACACTTTTATGATACAATGTAAATGCTCTTGGTTCACATACAATGGATTTCTCATAGAAATTGTCTCCGTGGATTTGAGTAAAAGTGATCCCACATTCATAGTATGAAAAAATGGTGGCAGCATGGCCCAGGGATGTGCTGCCTGGAAAAGGAAATTAATCTGAGTCTAATTCCAGTGTGGTTGTTTGGTGGGCTGTCCACGCTGTACCACCTTGAATTTGGTGGGATGGCAAAGCAAATCCCTGGTTAGTTATGACTGGGTTTGTTAGGTCAGCTGCAATGCTACAAAAAGAAGCCTAAGCCTTTATCTGGCCCCTGGAGGCCTAGAAGGGTGCAAAAGAAACTTCACAATAGTTGGCCATTCCTGGTCTAAGGAAATGACAGTTTTACACAGTTGAAAAAACAAACAAACACTGAAGTGAGAAGCAGAACTACTGTCTGCTTACAGCCAAAGCTTTCACTGGTAGACAATCAGCTACAATGAGATATAAGGTTTATGACTTAATATTCTTAGCATTTCTACAAACATTCAGTGGTCAGGAACAGACAAGTATATCTTGATTTTAAACCTGAAAAATGTGCTCGTCTCTTTTAAAATTATTTTTTATTCTTTCCAAAGAAAGGTGAGCTCTTCCATGTGTTCTATGACCTCGTTCAGGCACTATGGAAAAAATGCTGTGCCCAAGAAAAGACTGCTTGGTGTACCTCATTTACCATTCAGCAGAATTCAGCTTCAGCCCCTCCTGTATTGACATGTTGAAGTACAGCCTGTAGGGTGTTTTTTTTTTCATGAGCTTAAGGAGTCTGTCCAAATACAGTAATATTACCCAGATAATACTAGATTCCAAGCTTGTTATTAAGAATTATTAGCATATTTGAAAAACTCTGAATGTTGATTCTGGGCCATATGGCATATGAACAAAAGAGAAAAGTCCATTACATGTAAGAAATGCTGCGAACCTCATGCATTCTGAATGCTTGGTAATATGTGTTCTTTAAATCAGGAGTAGAAAACATACTCAGCAGAAAATACAGCACTATTTGTAAATGGCTAACTGTCCATCACAATGTTTGGGTTTTTTTTTTTTTTTGTTTTTGTTTTTGTTTTTGTTTTTGGCTTCCTTAGGTCCATAGAAAAACAAGTACTTCAGTTTGACTTTTGTCACCACTGTGCTGAAATTAATTCAGAAAATGCAGTGTCTTCATTAGTATCATTCCAGGCTATTTTTTTAATTATCTTGTGACTCAGCATCTCTCATTCAATTGTAGAAAATACAATTTCCATTGTAATAGTGGCACATTAGATTGAATTTTCATGCTGTGAATAAAACTTTCTGCACATCTGGTATTTCCATGTAATAGCTGATACTGTTTCTTTTGTAACAGCTGAAACTGGAATTTGTGTTGCAGAAATGTTTGGTTGTACTGAAGCACTGCAGCCAATATGAATGTGCATACTTACTGCAGTTTACAGATTTCTACTTGGAAGGAGTATTATTGCACACAATAAAGAATTCAGCAACATGTATCAAAAGTCATTTTCACATGCAGGAAACAACAATGTTGTTCTTCGGGTACCTTCACTAGATGTGTCAAATGCTGAACTTCTATAGCATTACAGGGAAATGCATTCACTGAATACTGAAATGCAGAAGCCAGTGTCCAGTATTATTTTAGTAGCCTGTCTACATTATCCTGAAAGAAAAGGTAACCACACACAAATGCATTCATAATAAATAATTGCCTCTATCCACAGTCAGTACAGTATCATCTGGCGCTGTAATTTCAGATAAATACCGCTTACGTAGAATTTAATGGTACATTTGAATCTAACATCTTTCTTCCGTATTTATATAGAGTTACACTTGTCATACATACAAGCACACATACAATCCCCTGAGATCATGGCTCTGAGATATACCCTACGTATGCTAAGCTTTCAGCCATAGTTCCAGTGGCTGCAGCTTGAATGCTGTTCACCACCTCTCACTCTTGATTTTGTGATTGTCAGTTGTTCAGTTGGAGCAATGGTTACAATCTCCTGTAGTGTCAGATCTAATTCAAGCAGTAAATACTATTTATAATCAATAGGAAATGCTTTCTTCTGTAAGCTCAATTTGACCTTTTTCTGCTGTGCTTCAAGTTTTAGTTAGACATGATTTTTCACACCCTCAAAGCAGCAGCGCACTGTGCTGCTGATTCCTTTGGTTTCTAGTATGCTGGCAGTGTTTATAAAATTCAGCTACAATGTGTATTGCAGAAAGAATTCTTTCATTGCAGTGGCATGGATTCATTTTCTTTTTTATCATGAGGAAAACCATGCAGAATGCACTCTAGCTCTCTGCTCAGATACATTATACAGTGTAAACGGTTTTCTTTCTCCAGCAAGGTCAAGGACACTAAGTATATGATTTCCAACAATTTGCATTTGAACAACCAAAGGAACTGAGTAGCACTTGGACTTTGTAGGAATGATGCAGATGAATTCAGTGGCAGCACAGAAACTGGTCCCGTTTCTGCAGTAGCTGAATAGAAAGGATGGAATACTATAACAACTATTCCATGCATCCACAGAAATACCAGAAAGTGCGGTCCTGGTTACAGCAGACAAAAGCACAAACCAATCAAACCACCAAAACACCCTAAGATTTAAAGGGTCCCTAAACTTCTCTTTACTCGAGAAATATCCTCCTCTGCCCAATACCAGTGTTGCAAGCCCAAAGCTCTCTTCAGAAATAGGAAATTCAGTTCATGGTATGTATGTGAACCAGACCAACATCCAGATCATCACCTGTCTGCAAACGGGCAGGAAACTAACAGAAATGTTTATTTTAGCCACGTATAATGAGAGTGACTGATCAACCTCACTGTGCTGTTTTAGTTTTGTTCTAGTTTCAATGTTGAGAACAATGACAGTATTTCAAAGGCAGCTTTATTGAAGTAGTTAACAACTAAAAACTTGGGCACGGGGGAGATGTGAATGAAGCCTATGTTATAAAGGAATAGGAAATTACTAATGGTGAGGAAATGCAAAAGGAAGGGAAAAAAAGTAGGGCAGAGACATGAAAGGCAGAAAACAAAGAAACAAAGCATTGACAAAGAAGTTATACTAATAGTGAGCATTTCCTTTCTAGACGTTACTAAGGTGACAAAAAATACTCAGTAAATAACAAAGTTAAGGAATACAGAGCTGTTCCTACAACTGAATGATTTAAAATGTTACACAAGCAAACTCAAGCCTGAAGCAGTCCAGCGTCAACATTTTTGTCTCAAACACTTCTGAGGCAATTCCAAATCCTCTGGTCGATTCTGGACAGCCTGGAGTCAAAACTAAATCTAGACGCAATTGTTTTAATAGAATTTTGATTCACTAATTATTTTCATTTGGCTGTGAAAATAAGTTACAAAATCTGGGAAGGTTCTGTGGCGATGAACTACCTTCCACAGGTCACATCCAGCTGTAAAAGACAGGGAGAAAGAAGGAGACAAGAATGAGGTTGGAGCCCCACGCAATGCCGGATCCATCCAAGGGCAACCAGGCACCCACTGCTGCTTCCTCTAGGGCTGCCCTGTCCTTCTCTAGGTAAGACAGCCTCAGCGTTGTGCTTCTTCGGACTCATTTGCTTGTTTGTTTTTCCACTGAATTTTGCATTCGATGGGAAATTATAGTTTTACTACTATGGATGCCAACAGGCCAGCAGTGCTGCTGGGGAGGGACGAAGGAGGGCACGGGCACTGAGCAGATGGACGCACAAAGCCTAAAGAATTTGAAATTCATTTCAGTCTAAGTAAAAAACCACCGAAATGTTTCAACAGCATTCCCCCAATAGTTTAACGGCCGGGGGAGGGGAGGAGATAGGGGAGAAGCCCCCACCGTAATATCCTGTAACTCAGGAAGGTGTGTTAAACCCACGGCTTTCCACGTTGTGGGCATCTTAATCCTAAATCATCCAATAAAGGAGAACATCCTTCAGGCTTTCACCAACCCCGCTTTCACCAACTCCTTTGTTTATCCTGCAACGGAACGGAGGTTTTCTCCCCCGCTCTGACAGGAGCCCCGCAGCCACCGGCTCCTCCTGAACCCACACCTCCTCGGCGGGGGGCTCAATTTCGACACGGCTAGAGGAACCGGGAAGGACGCGGGCGGGAGCCCCGCAGGCGCCCGCAGCCCGGGGCAGCCGCCCGCCCGGACCCACCGCCGAGCCCCGAGCCGTGAGTAGGCGCCAGCGAGGGGATCGCGCAGCGGGGAAGGGCCGAGCCCCGGTTTTCGGCTGGGCTGGGCTAGGAGCACTGGGAGCGCCGCGAGCGGCGCCCCGCGGGCGGGCGGGGGAAGGGGCCCCCGAGAAGACCCCGCGACGCAGGGCGCGGAATGGCGCCAGCGGGTACCGAGCGACCCCGGCGACCCCGCCCCGGCAGCGCCCTTCGCGTCCCTGGGGAGACGCCCCGCCCGCCCGCCGCGCGGCACCACGGGAGTTGTAGTCCGGCCCCCTCCCCGCCGCCCCCAGCCCAGGGGGGAAGAGAGGCGCCGCGGCCGCTCTCGCGAGGCTTGGCGGCGGGCGCGCTCCGCTCTCGGGCGGCCTCCTCGCGAGGGCGGCCGCCGGCGGCGGGGGGACGTTTGGTGCGGGCGCCATTCCCCCGCGTGACGTCATAGTGCATTGTTGTGAGCGTAGCGGAGCATCCCTCAAGCTGTCAGCTGAGCCGCCGCGGCGGGGAGCCGAGCCGGCCCGGCCCCCCTCCTCCCCCGCCTCCGCCTCCTCCTCCTCCGCCCCCGCCCCTCCCGCCCCGGGGGCTCCGGCGTTCGGTGTCAACGTATCATTGTCCGTGCGGAACCCCTCCGGGCCCCCCCCCTCCATCCCTCCTCCCGTCCCCCCGGTCCGCCCTCCCCCCGCCCCCGCCCCCCACCGAACCACCTCAATGAGATGCAAACATGAAAGACAAGAGGAAGAAGAAGGACCGCACCTGGGCCGAGGCTGCCCGCCTGGTAGGTGCCGCGCAGCATTGTGCGTGCGCGGGGTGTGCGCGCCGCCCGCGTCCCGCCGCCGCTTTGTTGGCGGCCGCTGGGGCGTGGGAGGGAGCGCGAGAGGGCGGCAGTGCGTGTGCGACGGAGGAAGTGTGCAAGGGAGTGCGTGTGTGTGTGCGAGCGAGGAAGTGCGCGAAGGAGTGCGGGAGGCTGCGTGTGAGCGCGCACAGGAGTGTGTAAGCGAGGGAGAGTCGGGGAGCGAGGGTGTGTGCGAGGGAGGAAGTGTGTAACGGAGCGCGCGCGTGTGAGAGGGGGAGTGCGCGAAGCTGCGCGCGAGTGTGCGAAAGTGTGTGAGCGTGCAAAGGAGGGGTGCGCAAGTGAGTGCGGGAGCGTCGGGCGCCGTGTTCGGCCGTGGGGCTGCGAGGGCTCGAGGGAGGCACTGCCCGTGCGGAGGCGGACGGCGGTGGGTGCGCGGCTCCTGCCGGGCTGTGCGAGGCTGAGCCCGCCCGGCCCTCCGCTCTCCTCCTGTCCCCGTCTGGAGAGGAGAAATAGTCGCGTCCCTTCGGCAATGTACGCGTGAGGAAATGCCTGTTCTTTTCTTCTTTCGCGTCTGCGTGTACGTGTGAATATCCAGGGGTCGTTTTTGTCTCTCCGACTTCGCGCATCAGATATCCCAAGAATATCCCTCCGTTTCGTTACAGAGAAAAGTGAAATATCTGGGAATTGCTTCCCCATCCCGTTAGCGTGAGCAGGAGGGCAGGGGTGAGGGGCAAGGACATCGCACACAACTCTCATCCCGGTTTCCCTCCACCCTCTCTACTTTCTCAACTGAGCCAGGAAATATCCAGGACAATCAAACCCACGGGCGCCCTAGGGACCTGCTCAATTCCCACTTCATTAGGAGACTGTCTCCTCTTACCTACTGTATCTACTTTCACGGTTCTGTATTACTGTTTGCTAAGTGTAATAGAATACACTGTTGATGTTGTTTTCAGTTTCCGAGTGCGTGTGGGTTCTCTCCGTTCTAGGAATTTTACAACAGTCTGTGCACAGTACGGCATGTGTGGTTGTACGTGTTTCTGTGTGTGTGTCTTCTGCAAACTTGCGTCTCACTGAGCTTCAGTTCAGTGCCTAGAAAGATGACAAAGCAGGGAAGATACATTGCTGGTTATGTTGCTTTTTTCTTTTTCTTTCTTTTTTTTTTTTTTTTTGTATCCATGTCAACTTTGTATTTTCTCCGTCTCTGATATAATTCCGTAAGTAACATATCTGTAGTTATGGTGCATCTATTTTTGGTGATGGATATTGATGTCATATTTCTATTAGTTACGCTTCACGAGACGTTCATTGTAAAAATGTTTTCCGTCTTGTATGAATTCCTATGTAGGAAGTTCAGCCTTCCTCTCCTATGTAAATAAGTATAAGGTGTTAGACAGACACTACCTATAGATGTCTCTGCGAGCTGTACGTAGGTGTTTTCATGTGCTTGGTCAGTGCTAAACTCTGGTGTGGTTCATTTTGCATTCTACAGCATTTTGTAGTATCTCAGCTTCAGCGAACGTGTTCTGATACAGTGTCACCTTTGGCTAGTTTCTCAGATTTGTAAGAAAAGTTTAACCACAGTAAAACAGTATTTGCTAAGTAGTGGTAGCAGTGGGTGTTGCTATAGCGCTTGTTTTTTCAAGCTTTAAACAGGCAGCTTGCAGTTGAAAGTCTGTAAATTCCACCAAATGCTTTTCTGACTTTCCTCTTTCAAGTGGCGGCAGCAGTCGCTACTGTAAGCTGTCTTTTGTTTGACAAATGTACATAAAGGAATTTTAATGTGTATTTGTTAAAATTGCTATTCCCATGTGGTCCAGTACGCGGAAAAGTTTAAGAGCCTCTGGAGAACAAAGGCTGAGCCTGCGCCGAGGAGGAGGACTTAAAGACTCTCTCCTATTTTCATGCTGTCCTATCACCTAACGCTCCCCCCTGAAGGGTCATTATTTGCTAAAATCCAGTAAGAAATGATACTTTGCTGTGTATAAGTGGTAGAGGTGTATGAGATCCTCTGTGTGGCTTTGTCTAGGCTCCTGGGGTTTGTTGAGTTACAGTAAACTTGTCCCGAGTCTGTTATGTGAGCAATGCAGTGCTGCTCGGACTGGCCGTCGTCCTGCACAAAGTGCGGGCAGTACAGTGACGTGCCTCTGCAAATCACAATGAAAGATTGAAGCTAAAATTGCCACTCCTTACAGTGTTTTATGTTAGGACCCTGATGGTTCATTACAACTTCGTTTTCTTGGGGTGCATCAATAATGTATTACTGCAAGGTTTGATTAAATCAATTTCTTTCCAACAGCAAGTAAACAATGAAGTGATTGATACCTACTCACAGAAAATGACTCATGAGTTACCTAGATCAATATGATGTAAAACTGTATAGTACTGAATTATTTTTAGAAACAAGAGATTGAATTAATACAGAGCAAATGTATGGAAATGTGTGTTATATTTTCTATAGAAACCCATAACGTTATTCCAATATTGAACTTTTAAAACTAAGTGCTCAAACATATAAAAGAAGGGTAACGCTGCTAGCATTGCTTTTTTGCTCTGTTGTGCGTGTCCATCTATTACAGTCTGGACTTAAAACAATGTACTTGCACGGTAGATTTCCTAGTACTTCAGATACAATCACAAGAGCTGCTGATTTTTTGTTCATTTTATTTTCTTTGTTTGATGTGAGGTGCTGTGCTTCATTTTTCTGTAAACCTTTCAAAATCAATGCTAAAAGATATTTTTCTCCTGTGTTTCAGGCAGCCACATGTAGCTATTGTTAGCAACGTCCAGTAGCTTCCCAAACGCAAATGTTTCTGTGACATCCCTATAAAGTTAAGTATTTTGACTTCTGCTTTAGCCACACAGAGTTGAGGCATGGAAAGATTAAGTACCTTACTCGAAGCTGTGCAGGAAATCTGTGGGAGAGGCAGTTATCATACCAGCAGTGTCTCTGTAGTAGTCTTGCCTCTTAGTCATAAAACCATCTTCCTTCTGTGGCTACACTTTTGCCTCATTCACTCTCTATTACTATTTCTCTCACAGTAATTATGAAAGAAATGGATATGGTCATGTCTCTATTCAATCTATATTGAAACTCATAATTCACCATGTAATAGTTGTCATGGATAAAAAGGAGTACAAAAACTGGACTCAAGCCTGAAATCATTACACAGCTCTCCATTTCCCACGTTCACAATGAAAGAAAGAGAAGTGCTTCAGAAAAATATATTACATGACAGTCTTAAAATACATTGCAATGTGTAAGCCTAAGTGTTGAGGCTCCACAATGGCAGGCAGTGTTGCATTTCTATTTCTTCTATTTGATTAAAAAGTCTTTGAAAACTCAAGTTTCTGCAATGCAGGGCTTTTTCAAGATGCTTGATTTTTAAAATTGAAGCAGGAGGGGACTCCCATTATATTCAGCTCTTGTTGTAAATACCATGTTTGTGATATAAGCAGTAAAACAGGGGCCGTTGGAATGCACTGCATTGGAACTTGCATTTTGTAGAAGAAGCCTCCTGCAGAGAGTTGAACCTTTCTATGTGACACTGTGTGGTTTTTTTGTGTTTGTGGTTTTTTTTTTTTCCTAGTGCAAGTCTGCTTATCTTAGGGCAAGCATTACCCAGCTTACAAGCATTCCAGAGAAATGAACGCATGTGCAGGATCAATGGAATGGTGGCATACCACTGACAGTTCGTGTTACAGAACCCGTTTTGTACAACGTGCATTTTTACGGACAAAATTGCAACCTGTCTTTGCAACTTGCTGAAGGGCAAAGATTTGTTGTAGACCCAATATGTCAACTCTCGGGTACTTGTAGAAAACTCCGCGATGTTTGTGCACAACCTGGACATTATCTCCACTCCATTCATTTATTTTCATAGTTAGTTAGTTTTGTTGCTTTTTGTGTCAGATAGGCTCAGATGCTACACTTGAAAGAACAAGACCAAAAGAAAACTTCTAAAGGGAGGAGGACATCCTTCCTCTGTCTTTCTGGTGATCCCCGTGTGATTAAGCTGTTGTTATTTTCTAGTCATACATGGGTCTCACAAAATCTGAACAGCACCATGCACTTGATGAGTTCAAGCAATTTGAAAGAATTCCAGTCAGTTGAAAAAAACTTCTGTTTAATTTTAGCTGTTCTTAAGCTCACAAGAACTCTCAAAGTGTTCTGAAAGACTTCAGATACTGAATTGTCTCTCAACAGTTTAACCATAAGATACAGTGTAAGAAATAACAAAATGAAAATTGCTGAGAACAGAGAATGTCCAGGGATACTGCGTAGCAATAACCTGACTTGTATCATTGGTTCTGACTGCTGGACCTGCCTTGGTACTGTGATCTAGAAAAGCAGAAGCCTGAATAAAATGAGTTCAGGCTGCCTGCCTCACGAATGCAGAGCTCAACATATGTTTGAAGTGTAGGATGTCTACAAAGGGTGGTAGTAACATTTTATGGTAACATTTAAAAAGGATTTGTTTTATGCATAGCTTGTCCTTATTATTGCTTTCTTATCTTTCCTATACATGGCATTTTGAAACCCTGCACTTGAGTTACAACCACTATTTAACAATAACACAGAAGGAAAACCGAACAATGAGAACTGTAGCATTTGTTATTCATGTCTTGCTTGCTCCATTTCTTCTCCAGTGTTTTTGCTTTCTCTTTTCTAAATTTAGTTCTGAAAGAAAGGTTTTCTTATGTTACGTGAGCTTGTATGTACTTTATGGGTGCTGTCGAGCACTCTCATGATTCAGCTGATGTGTGGATGTTGGGTGAGTAATATTCATGCCTTAATTCTTGAATTTTTGGTACTAGTCTCCTGACAGGATCCAGCTTTTAATTAACAGCTGTTCTGTTGACGGTGTAAACTTTAAAAAAATTATGCTAATTAATTAAGAAATGGATGTGGGGGAAAACAAAACAAACAAACAAAAGGCATGAAAAAAACAACAAAAGCCCACTGGAATTGTTAGCTTATGTGTTACTGTTTAATGTGACTGGCTGTTCAAAAGCTGATTGAGCTTCATCTGCTCTGCTAAGATAGTGGAGTTGAAATAGATTGTATAATGCTATGGAACTATTTTAGCATTATGTCTTCATATTTGAAGACCACAGCTGAAACAAAAAAAAAAAAATCTGTGTAGCTAGCCCATTGATGATAATCCCTTTGACTTTTATCTTAAGTCTTCATTTTTGTTACTATAAATACATTCTAAAGCATTGAGAAAGGAGCTTCATGTATCTCTAAAAATAGGAGATTTGACATGACTTTGTTTTACAGTATTAAGGATTTCTTTGTTGTTGGCTTAACGCAGACTTGCTATTATTTTCCGTATTTATTCTGATTTAATTCTTTTTCAGACATGCAGAAACATTGTAGCTTGGGAAGTTTTGATGGCCTTTCCCTTTGATCCCCAATCAATGCTTTTGTGAAGAGCTATATTTTATTTTGGTTTGCTCTAAGGGTTTTATCCGATTAGCTTTATTCAAAATAATTTTTGCACTTGTTAGACAAGGTCGGATCTGCATCTCTTTCTTTACCTTCTTTGGCTGTGGTTTTTTTCATTAGTGTGAAATATTATGTAAGTTAATATATTTCAATTTTTTTTTAATTTCAAAAGTTGATCTAAAATGTCCTCCAAATATAATGTTTCAGCTCTTCTGCATTCTTCTACGGCAGATTGGGAGTAACAAGGATTCTAACCCTTGGCGGCACATATCTTTTGGAAAGCAGGAACCTGATCCAAAAATGGGACCTGTTCTGAGTAAAGTCACAGTACTTGTACCAACTGGGTTAAAATAGGAGAAAACCCTTAGTAACAAACCTAAATATGAGGATTCCTCAACAATGAGGCAGTGTTATCGGTGTTTAAAACTATGGTTTAATGCTCACTGATACAGTGAATGTCCCCAGTGACTTCCAGCTTTCTTCGTAGAAGAACCACCAGTACTTTGCTGTGATATCGCATGCTTCTGTTGGAATAATAGGTCTTCTTTTTTTCTTTTTCATTATTCCATTGGTTTCCAAATTCCTAACAAGTGAGATTTGATCAGTTTCACCTAAAACTAGAATCATAGAATCATTTGAGTTGGAAGGGATCCTTAAAGATCATCTAGTCCAACTCCCCTGCAATGAGCAGGGACATCTACAGGTACATCAGGGTGCTCAGAGCCCCATCCAGCCTGACCTTGAATGTCTCCAAGGAGGGGACATCCACTGCATCTCTGGGCAGCCTGGGCCAGTGCCTCACCGCGCCTACTGTGAAACACTTCATTATATCCAGTCTAAACCTGCAGCTAAGGTAAGCTTTGAAGGGATGACCTGTGTTTCTGAATATCATGGTTTAAGCAAACTAGTCCCCAGTTATGTCTGGTTACAACTGTAATACTTTACCACAGATACCATGAATATCAGGATAGAATTAGTAAGCCAGCTGGCAATGAATGCCTTCTTATCTTCTTCAGTCTAAGTCCACTGATTGAGGTTGAGGACTGTGGTTACTGTTGGAGGAATTTACGGCAGCACCACTGACTCTGGTGTAAGCAAGTTCTGGTGCTTCTTGTGCTGGAGTAAGAAACCGGGGTAATCTGATGTTTTCTGTTTTCATTCTTTGAATGTTAAGAGTTTCAGCTCTCCTTAATGGCTTGACACACCAAGACAAAGTCTTTGTAGGTTCCCTCAGTATTGGTGGAATGTTAGATCTGGTTTTTAAATTTTGGGTCTGACTGTTTGTCCACTGTGGCATCCTGTACCTCAGCTGAGGCAGACTTGTTTTGTGGTGTAGCATTTAGTTTGTCTGACAACTTTTGTCCTTATCAGCAAGCACTGATTCAGCTGTTCAGCATTGCTCCAAAGCACCAGGGTATTCACTAAGTCATTGAAGAACGGTGCTAAAGTTTCCTCTGTAGAAAACATTCCAGAACATTTTCTAGGTGACTTTTCATGAGTTTGGAGCGTTAAAAAAATATTTAAAAGGTGGAAATTGTATACTGTGTTTTAAAACTGGCTCTTCTAAGTGCATGGATTGGTTTAGTTGAGTCTGCGATGAATGAATGTCTTCTTGCTGCTCGTAGAGACTCAGCTTTAGAGATCATTATCACAGAGTGTGGTGAGTTGGAAGGGACCTTTAAAGATTTTCTGGTGCAACCCTTCTGCCATGGGCAGGGCCATGTTTGTCTAGGTCAGGTTCCCACCTGACCTTATCCTGTGGGTGACAGTCACATTCTACAGGGGATCATTTAACTGAGGTGTTCAGAGAATGTTGCTCTCTACAATTTCAAAAGTGTTCCTTGACAGGAGAATGTCTTGGTTTAACAGGTGATTTGGAGAACTTAAATGTCAAAAGTGTTTTTTTTTTTTCTCATAGTAATCTTGGTTATGCATAGATGGAGCTATGGATTTGGTAAAGCAGTCATCCTGATCAGTATTTATATTGCTTTATCCTATTAGTTCCTTGTATAACTTGATGTCTAGAGAGAGCCTTAATGAAAGCATACACCAACAATTTGAAGGTCAAAGTTCTACTCCATTTCAATTGACTTTTAGCAGCCTGAAGAACATGCCTGTGTGTAGTTCACTGTAATTGATGAGTTTCTTTTTGAAATGACTACTAACTATTAAATCATAGTCAATCTTCTTGTCCCATGTAACTTCCTGCATTTCTGATGTGAAACTTCTTTATATATGATGAGGCTTTACCACAGTCATTGCCTAAGTGTAACGGTGTCCTTCAGTAATTGATAACCTTGTTATTTTTTCTTTTAGTTTCATCAATTTTAACTGAACAAATTCCAGACTCAGTTATTTCAATTCTTCAATTGGTTTTGCTTTTTTTTTTTATTTAGATAAAAGAATAAAAGTTGATTCATTTTATGTCTCAAAGTTCCCAGTTATCTGCTAGCTGCTGGGATGTCTGTTGGTGTTGCTGTATCAGAGAAGCATGTGATGTTGCATGCCACCTTGTATCTGCCAGTACTTTCTAGCAAGGTAACTGGGGGGGAGGGGAGGAGGAGGAAGTGACTTTGGCAATGGTCTGTTTTTCTACTGGACTGGGATTCTGACAGCTTTGGCTTCTTTCATTTCATTTGACCTTTCTCTCACTTAGAAATTCTAGATAGGTAAGACTAAACAGAATCTCTCTGGAATTTGGTATTTAAAGCGGGAAAAACATCTCAATTAGACTATTAGTTTGATAATCATAGAATTGGTAATCATAAAAGATGAAGTTGCAAGGGCCTCAATGGCATGTTGTTTAGACTTAAAAGTAAGTTGCATACCTAAAATTAACTTGAAATTTCTGACATCAATAACATCAATTGGTAACACTCGTTTTTTAGACAAGGGCTTCTCTGAAGTTTACCAGCATCTGGTCATCTTGTATTGGAATTTCAAACATAAGAGAGCTAGGGGGGAAAAAGAAGAGGTTCTGACAAGTTGTTAGATGAGCATGTTTTAGAGCTCAAATATACATATTCTTATATCTTCTTCTCTGACAATGATTAGACAAAACCAGTTTATTTCTACAGATTGAGAATTCTGTATTCATTTAATGATGCTAAGTCACTTCCTCTGTCTTTTTTGACAATTTTTAATACCCAAAGCCTACGGAGCAATTTGATGTAACAGTGCTGTGCAGGTTCATCCTTACAGCAGTCGTGCTTAATGCATTTTATTATGTTTCATAATTTTGTTTCATTCATAAGTTTTTGCAAGCATGCACCTTCTTTTTTAAAAAGTAGGCAGAATAGTTTAGTGGGACTCATTCTGTAGCTGTGGAATGAGCTCAATAAATCACTGTTTCAAGTAAGTTACCACTGTCTATATCTTAGTGCCTTTTTGCCCCTGGTTTCAAGGTGACCAGTGGCTCCACCACTGTGTAAAGTACTAAAGGTGTCAGAGACTATACAGCACTTGCATGGGTTGTTCTTGTACTGAGCTCTCAGTTTGAAACTTTTTTTTTTTTTTTGGCCAAGATTAAGAGAAATCTGTGTAGCTAGTTCTGCTATGTTGGCAGTCCTTGCCGAATGGGTTGTTTGTTTTCCTTTTGTCCTGTTCCCAGGATGCTGTGTTGTCAAGTTGTACTGCATTATTGAATATTTGCTGTCTGTTAGGCACACAGCAAAAGAATGGCTGGATACTTGGGTCCATTGGGCAGAATCATAGGAACGAAAGGCAAAACTCTAGTATGTGCCGTGGTCTGCTGCTTATAATGTATTTGTAATTGTATGTAATGTTGTGGTTTTACCTTGATCAGCAGTTGAACTCTGACACAACTGCTCTCACATTCCCCTTCCTCCAAAGAACAGGGGGTGTAGCAGAAATGCTGAGTCGTGGCCTGTACCAGTGATGGAGTACCTGGTGGGAAGGCAGGGCCAACCCAGAGGAGCTCAGGTGCATAAAGTGCAGAGTGACTGGAAGGGGTGGAGCCAGGACCCGTTTAAGGGTTGGCTGTAGAGGTGAGGGCATCTCTTACTGGAGATCCCTTTCTACCTGAGGCCTTCCAAAGGTAAGTAGCTCTTTTCCTTTGTTTCTGCATCTTTAGCTACTGCATTTGGGCTTGTTCTCATTTGCTGTAGCCAGACTTTGCCACCCTGCCATTATCATCTGTTTATTAACATTACAGGGGGAGAAAATAAAATGATAAAGGGCTCAAGGGTTGAGGCGAGAACAGGGAGGTAGCTTGCAGATTACTGTCACAGACAAAATGAACTCAGTGTAGGGAGGTTAATCTACACGAGTTGCTCTGAAAGTAATGCCTCCTATTTAATTCCATGGAGACTACAATGGATACAAAGAGCACAATAATACTGTTTAATAGAGTGAATTCTCACTACAAAACACTGTTTTTCAACATAGTTGTCACCATTAGCTGGAGCAGGTCCGAAGAAAGGCAACAAGGCTTGTGAAGGGCCATTGGAGAATATGCCCTATAAGGAGTACCTGAAGGAACTGGGGCTGTTTATTCTGGGAAAGAGGAGTCTGAGGGGAGACCTTACTGCTTTCTTTCAATACCTAAAGGGTAATTATAGTGAGAGTGGGGTAGATCTCTTCTCACTAGTGACAGGATGAGGAGAAATGGCCTTAGTTGTGCCGGGGAGATTTAGGTTGGATATCAGGAAGAACTTCTTTACAGAAAGGGTGGTTAAGCGCTGGAATAGGCTCACTGGTGAGGTGGTTGAGTCATCATCCATGGATGTGTTTAAAAACCATTTGGATGTGGTGCTCACAGACATGATTCCCTCAGATTCCCGATTTAGCTGTCCAAATAATATATGCTGTGTCAAGTGTTGGTTTACAGCTCTGTGAGACTGACTGGGAGAATCAAATACAGAAGTCTGAATGGTTGGGACATTCAGTATGCCCATAATGATTCTCAGCATCCTCTGGGGAAATGGTTAGCAATAGCAAGAAATGGACACTACTCTCAGCTCTGCCGAGCTCTTGGTCCAGTTGTTTGTTTTTTCATCTTGCAAACTAAATTCTTCATTCTTGCTAAAATATTCTTTCCTTCTGTCAGTGCTTGGAGATCAACCATCTCACTGCCAATTTCCCCTGTTGCTTTTGGAAGGCGAGTTACCCATCTGATTGGAACTTGTCAGTGATGACCATCCCTATGTCTTTGGTGTGGACTGATATTCATCTTCCTTATCTGTTGGTGATTGCTGTGGTTTACAGAGTATATGATCAGCCCTCAAAGAATAGATACCGAGAGAAAATGGAATTACTGGTTTAAGCTAGTTAGAGCACTGCAGTTATCCTATGATGAAGGATCTTTTGTGTTCCTTGTGATGGAGTGTTCCAAGGACTCAGTGAGCTTCACTAAGTGGTTGTGATGTTAAAGCGTTCTTTTTCAGAGTACTAAAAGCACTTAAGAACTAGAGTGCTGTGACTTCACAAGGTAAATTTGGAGATTTTTATCAGTCTGGCTGTGCAAGTTACTACATGCTGCATACATCCATTACTCATCCATTGCCGATGATTGCTGCATTTACTAAGTTCCTTTCAGTGCGTGTGCTGTGATCAGTCCTTTGCAGTAAGTGTTTGATGTTCATTGTGGGTTATTAATTTAGCCTCCAGGTCACAGCAGTGGCGACAGTGAGGAGACTGCCGAACTCACACAGGGCTGCCTGGGGACTTGTCCAATGAAAGAGAACATAAACGTGCAAGAAGTAAATGAGTTTGTGTTGGTTTGGCTGAAGATCGCAGGCTATAGCACATGGGATGAGCAATGAAAGGAGTGGGCACAGTCAAAGACATTAAGGATAAAGTCAGTGTCTGAGCAGGCATTTGAGCTATTTTAATTTGTGGACTCTTCCAGCTGTCTGTGAAACATGGAGTTGAAATCTACAGTGACAGGAGGTGAAGAAGCTAGGAAAAAAAATAAATTTTGAAATAATAGAATCAAAGCATTTGATCAGGGTTATTTTGTATGGATTTGGAAAGTGGACCAGGGGAGTATTGTCGTCTTTTAGTCTCTTTAAGATACAAAACAAAAAAATAGATATCCCGATCTTTCAAATTAGTTTGCCTTAGCAGGATTAATTCTCAGAATTTTTTGTAGATTGATTTCTAACAGAAGGGGTGATACATTGCAGCAGGGGGCACTTCTGCTTCCATTTGTCTGTGGAGTTGTCTGCTGTGCTTGGAGATGATGTGTCAAACAATCCAAGACATACTCAATTTGCTATGATTTCTGAAATCTTTATTGCTTCTGTTAATTATACATATATAAAATATCTAGCCGTGTGTGTGTATATATATATCTGATATCTAGATGTATTTTTTTTTTTAATGAGGATATACTTGGTTTCTACAGTATACTCAGTATATTACTGTCTGTGCTGCAGGAGAATGTTTCAAGCTATTTAAAGTAATGTTGCAGTAAAATAATATTCCCGTTTTCATTCTGAGCCAGAACTGCAGAAGAGGCTGCTTAGATCGTGGAGGCTGATGTACACATACAGCAGTTGGGAAATTCTCCTGAAAGAGCTGCAAAGAGATTGAGAGGTGTCTTTTTCTATTTAATATAATCACTGCACCTGTTTGCTGTTACCAGCAGTCTGAGAGCTGTTATGGCATGAAGTTTCATGTGTTAGTTAAAGTGTTGTTAAATGTTGGAATTGATTTTAGAGAACAATTTCAGAGTGGCAGAAGAGGGATCTGGGGAAAGCTTTCTGAGGATTAATGTTCTGAAATAAATGGTTTTTATTTAAAAGCTGCAAACATACATAATAATAGTTATAATGCTTGTTACTTTTAGTACTTGCATACATTTTCTGGGATTAGTAGAAGAAAATGAAACTGAGTTTGTCTGCTGGCATGTCATGTGGTAAAAAGAAAGGGTGCCTGAGTAATACTGATGTACTCAGATGGTCAAGCTGCTTTGGCAAACAGTGAAAAAGAGAAGGGAATATTCTTTTACCAATGAGGAATAGTAAATATAAAGGAGAAGAAAAAAAAATCTATGACTGAAGGTGAAGGAAATAGAGAAGAAATACTTCTAAGTTCTATGATAAAACTACATTCTATTTATTTATTTGTTTTGCAACCATTTCATATAATGAAGTAAGCCATTGAAGTTCCCAAACCTTCATCTTTCAAGTTCAGTTGCTTCTGAAATCTTAAGGTTGGAAATGGAAAAATAAAATGGTGTCTCTTCTCTCATCTGTGAAAGATAAAACCTTTGTCTTGGAAATGAAACACTGTGTTTTTAATATGTCACATTCTGTCTAGAACAATTTGCAGTGTGGGCTATCTCAGCCAAAGTATTACTGGTGAAATTATAAGTAATCCCTATGAAATAATTAAAAAGACCAGATTGTCTTCTGCAGTATTCTCTCATCTGTTTGGTAATAAGATGTTTCAGAATGAGACTCAAATGATCTTGTCCAGGTTGTTTCTAGACCTGCAGAAAATGTGTATACCCTGGAATCTTTTGTGTCCAGAACTTGGTCTGATGCAATGCTTGAAGAAGTGACAGTTTTCTTGTGGTTCTGAACAATGCAGTTTATTTTTGTTAACCTCCAAGAACGTAGTGCCTAAATTCTATGTGTATACTTTTATGTCTTTGGTTGAGATTGCCTGACATAATTAAAGATTGGATTCCTGGATTTGAACATCTCCCTACCAACCCGCGTTGATTCAAACGTATGGTACAAATTCAGTGGTTACATTGGAAGCCCAAGCTGAAGCTATGGAACTTTCGTGTAAAACAGATCTCATTTTTCTGTTGCTTGACTTTTTTGGGCGAGGGGAAATTGAAGATTTAGTTCAAAGAAGCATGAATATAATCTCTTAAAGTACTGAATCTGAAATGTTGTGTCTAAACCCCACAGACAGAGAAATTCTTGTCCAGTAGCATTCCCTAGGAGCTAGTGACAATTAGATAGTTCTGCATTTCCTAAGGAGATGTGACTTTGGGAAAACTCAGATCCTCAGATATATTGATGCTATATGTTATACGATATATTGATATCTTGATATATTGATGCATATGTTATATGATATATGTTGATGCTTACAGGAAAGTGTGAAAAACATGCCAAATAGGCTTCAGCCATGTTTTGCCCCTTCATGTTTTTTTTTTTGAGTGTTCATTCTTAACTTCAGTTGAAGTAACAGTTGAATCTGATTAACAGATAGCGAAGAATCCTAGGTAAGAAATACTCTGTCCAGTTTATGACCCTTAGAGATAGATGTTTGTCTTGAACAGGAAGCCTAGCTTTAAAAGGTCTGTATATTTGTATTCCTTTAGAAAATCCTCTGTGGTTCCTCTCTGTTGACCAATTACTTCATTGTGATTCCAGAACCTCAGGGTTAGGAGCTGTGTGATGGATGACTGCTGGTCATTTCCCACTGCAGCCTACTCAGCTATTGTCCAGCTTGACTTTTGGAACTTGGGCACATAGTTTGGAATAATGCCTTCAAACAAGTTCCAGAGTTGGGATGACTACAGACTGTCCTGAATGTTTTCAGTTTTTTTTCCCCTTACAGAGGAAGAGACATTCATAGAATCACAGAATCACAAGGTTGGAAACAACCTGTAAGATCATCTAGTCCAACCATCTTCACATTACCACTGCTACCACAAGCACTAAACCAGATCTCACAGCTCCTCATCCAGACGCCTCTTGAGCACTGCCAGGGATGGCGATTCCACACCTCCCTTGGCAGCCATTCCAGTGCCTGACCACTCTCTGAGAGAAAAAGTTCTTCCTCATGTCCAACTTAAACCTCCTCTGGTACAACTTGCAGCCATTTCCCCGGGTCCTGTTTGTTGCCTGGGAGAAGAGGCCAAACCTCTCTTCACCACAACCTCCCTTCAGGAAGTTGTAGAGTGCAGTGAGGTCTCCCCTGAGGCTCCTCCAGACTAAACAATCCCAGCTCCCTCAGCCTCTCCTCATAAGATCTGTGCTCCAGACCCCTCACCAGTTTTGTTGCCCTTCTCTGGACACGTTCCAGGGCCTCAATGTCTTTCCTGTAGTGAGGGGCCCAAAACTGAACACAGTACTCAAGGTGTGGCCTCACCAGTGCTGAGTACAGGGGGATGATCATCTCCCTGCTCCTGCTGGCCACACTATTTCTAATGCAGGCCATGATGCCGTTGGCCCTCTTGGCCACCTGGGCACACTGCTGGCTCATGTTCAGCCAAGCATCAATCAACACCCCCAGGTCCCTTTCCTCTTCACAGTCATCCAGCCACTCATCCCCAAGCCTATAATGCTTCATGGGGTTGTGGCCAAGATGCATTCTGTATCTTGCTTTGAGATCTGATTACAAACTGTTGTTTTCACAATCAGTGTTTTGTCTCCTTACCTAGACCAGTTCTGAGGTCACGGTTCATCTTCTGCATAGGCTGGAGGCCCCATGAATTGGTTTGCCGATGCCAAGTGATTGCTCCTTGTTTCAAATCTCTAAGGGAAATCAGCAATCAGTTGGAAGACAGCTGTACTGATAAGGTTCCATTGATCTTTCTCTCCTGTCTACTCACTATCAATTAGAAATATCCTTTGCTTTCATGATACTTCTTCTTTGCCCTTACCTTCCGTACTGCTACCCTGTGATGTGGCTGGTCTCAATGATGGGGCTGGCCTCAGTTGCTGATTATAATTTATGTGGCTGCAATTAACAGCCTGATAAAAATGTCTGTGTCAGTATTTGAGAAGTCTAGATAATGATAATGCTTGTGGTGAGAACTCTTTAATAACTCACTATATTTGATGCAAATCAATGGTAAAGGATTGCTCTTTTTAACAGGAAAAAAAAAATAATCAAGGATTAAACTTCACCCTGTGTAGCATGATTTAGCAGTATCCAGAAAATGAGAACTTAAGAAAATACAGGAAATTTGTGCTCCACTTTGAGGAAAAATAATTATTTCCTCTTTAACAGAACTTCTACTTATCACGGTGTTCACTGCAGTAGAATCTGAAACATTGTTGTCACTTTACAACATTCCAGAAGCACATAAACAGCATAGTATGTATACACTTTCTCCAAAACAATGGAGTTTTGGGAGATCATTAATGTAAGTTTGAGATGGTCAGGTTAGTTTACAAGATCCTGGGGATGAAATGATCATGTAACTTTTCTCAGAACTTGGGGAAGCTCCTTAAATACTGACTTTTATTTATGTATTTGGAAATGAATGCAAATGCAGACAGACAGCCATCATACATTCTTTCTAATCTGACTACTGCGGCAAATGTTTCTTAGTAAAGGTTGTTAAATAGTGTATTTTTCAAACCTTTAAACAGATGCTACAAATATCACTGCAGACCACCACTATGTTCTGCATTAAATGTTATGTTTAACAGGACAACTGTGGGTGGATCTGGGTGATGAGATGGGGGAAAGGATTGTGTGGAAGGACTGATAAGAAGGACTGAACAAGTGAAATAAAATGGATACGAGTTAGTGAACCATAGAATATTCTTCTATTTTTGAAAATCTTAGATGAGTAATTGTCAACTGTGCCATCTGTAAGTAATGTGGGCTTCCAAATTTGTGGCAATTAAAACTGCCTAGCATCCCACTCCAGCCCTATATTTTATTATGTGTACAAGTCAATACTGAAGACTAATCTCTTATGACATTCATCGTCTCATGAGGAGAGATGGAATAAATCACAGTAGCCCTTCCTCTCTTCACTCATGAAGATAAATGCTATAACACGATGGCTGATCTTTGTTATGACACTAACCATTATATATTTAGCAGAGATAGCAAAATCCCACTGACAGCTAACAAAAGAATTCTCTCTTTACATGTTCTATGAGAAGGCTGTATTTCTTCAGTTCAAAAACATGACTTATCATATCTACTCTCCGGAGCACTTTAAGCAGTAGATCTGGGTTGTGCCAGTGAACTAAATTCTGTATATGGTGATGTCATGATTCCAAATAATAAAAACTCATTGAAATCATTGTGCAGCTCTGGGGGCAGAATGTATATAATGCACTAGGACTGTTCAGATGTTACTGTTTTCTATTGCCAGTTCTGACAAGAAAGTATAACTCCTATTAAAACGAAAGAAAAACAACCAAACAATAAAGAAAACAACAACAAAATAAACAATTCCACCATCAACCAAACTGCAGCCCTTTCAGGTTTGTGGAGGTTCTGTTTTGTCTCTAGTACTTGAACAGGTGGGCACAGGGAACTGAAAGTGACTTTTGTTTTTCTTCCTGTAAATGCAAGGGATTTTTTTCCCCTTTTTTTCTGGCTCTATCACTTGCTGTGTGCCTCTCAGGAATTTCTTTCTGTGTTTTTCATGCTTTAGATACAGTCTGGTCTATCTTTTGGGGATAAAATTACTAAGAAAGATTCTTAGTCATTTTCTCTGTCTCTGCTTATTAATCTGAAGAGAGCAGTGCTGTGTATCATCCTGTGAGGGAGAAACAGAGCAAACAGCTGAGTTGTGAAGTTTATGGACTTTCCCTGTGAGGTTAAGAGGATCAATGGCTTTTATATTGGCTTTTCACATAAGCATCAAAATGTGCTGCAAGTTTCATGAGATAGTTTCTTGCCATTTATCTTATAGAATTAAAATGGAAGTATAAATGTAACAGTTTCATTTATGTGGTTATTGTCATCAGCCATATTTTATTAGCATGAAGAGAAGTGCTTCTTGCTGCTTAACTGTATTCATGGTACATCAGTGAAGTCAGTGCCAGCTGCAGCATGCAGCTTGTCTTGTCTTTTTAGTAGGTGATTTTTACCTGGATAAAATACTTAAAATGGCCAAAACTGATAGGTTAGAATATTTCACTAGAATACATAGTTAAAGTGGTTGATTTGTATTCTGCTGTGATTCTGGACTTGTTATTTTTATTTTTCTCCTCTTTTTTTTTTTTTTTTTTCCACCTTCTGGAAATGTTGGATCTGTATCTTTAGGACACTGTCGAACAAGATAAGCTCTGCTAATAAAGCAATGGCAACAAAACCGGCGTAACTGTCACCTCTTGTTAAGTCTGCTGCATTCAGAGAGTAGCCAGTAGGAATTTTATTTCTCACATTAAAAGTAACCCTTACACATTACATTTGCCTGAGGAAATTAAGCAATGAAGGCTTTTAAAACTAGCACATACACGTTCTCTCTATTGAATTTTATGGGAAGTTTTACTCTTCATTTATTTTTTTTATTTTTTTGTCCTGAAACATTGGTCATGCTGCACTGCTTTTTTTAGTATGTTCCCCCCCCCCCCCCCCCCCCCCCCCCCCCCAAAAAAAAAGTATATCAGCTTTCAATAGTGCAAACAGTGTGTAGGAAAGTAAGTATGGTTGTGGTTTGGTGCTTATTGTTTTTGTATTGTTCCCTGAGTACTAATGAGCACGTTCACATTGCTGGTAGTTCTTTCTTCTGTTATCTGTAGCATAAAGGCAGTTAGCAGGGAACTCATATCCATTCCACCCCATTAGTCCCAGTCACCTAAGCATGGCCTCTCTTCATTTTGTATGGGGGGAAGAACTGAAGGGGAATTTTTGTCCCTGCTGGAATTAGAGGCATTTCAGGACTGTGGCCTGTTTGATCACTGAGCACATGTAGATTTCAGTACATTTTGGGGTGATGGAGCTCGTTTTTGTTCCTGGTCTCTTCTTTGAAAGAACAATTCATTACTGTAAACAGCTTTGACCCATGTTTTTCAGCTGACTGTACTGATGCTGAAATTGAAACTCCTACACTAATTTTCTAAACTTGATGGGCAGATTATATTCTACAAGCTGTGGAAGGTTCACAATGCAATTCGTCCTGTCAGCATCCCAGAGCTACAACGTGCTGCTGGCTTGCTGCTAAGCACGTGAACATTTGGGCTACCTTGGCCATGTACCTGTGTTTGGTTTTGGGGAGCCCACAGCAGTGAAACATATCTGTATTGATGTGCTAATGCATCAGGATGTAGAGGACATAAGAATGTACTGTGAGAGTAGTGTACTGTGGTAAAGAACAGGGAAGAAAGTTGTTTTTACAATCGGGATGCGGAAAGGTTACAGGTATTGCAGTGCCTCAAGAGGCAGGAGTGTCACTGTCTGCCAAGAAAGGCCGAACAGAAAGAAGCAGTGGGTTGTTGTGATATAAAGCGAGAAGAGGTAAGACTTGCATGGCTAAGCAGAAGTCTTCAGGGACTGTACTGCACTGTCAGAGTTGTGCATTCTGAGAGTCTGGATGCTTCGCCACTTGAACTGAAGTTATTCCTAGTACTACGGATAATAGTGGAACCCATTCCAAGGTAGAAAGTTTGACATTGTGCTTGCTGGGATCTTTGATCTTCATCTCACACCCCTTATTGATAGAATCCTCATATACTCACTGAGTTCATCCTGTTAGACTTACGGAGGTGTTCATGGACCTGTGCCAGCAAATCCTTTAAATGAAAGTTCCCAATTGTTCAGGCAGATTGATTGCATCAGTAGGCAGAGAAATATGAAGGCCTCCTTTTCTTTCATTGTATTAGACCAGATTGGTAAGCTGTTAGAAGATGCCAGTTGTTGAGGGTTGAAAACTTTCCATATGTTTTCTAGTGTGATGGATGAGACTGCTGGCGATGCCAAGATGTCTTTGCTGATAGAACTTTAGCTTTTAAAAGAAATAACTTGATTATATTTTTAATTTTAAGTGATTTGTAATCTGGTTTCTTTTGAATTCAAAATATCAAGCATATAGGGTTTATTTGAAATTTCCAAAGCAGCACTGCTGTCTTTCTATCAGTTTAAAGCATGACATTGTAAATGGATAAATAAAACCAATAAAAGGGTTCCGAAATCTCAGAACAAGCGTCAGACAAGCTGGTCAAAGGAATTGAATGAAATAAAAATAATAATAATTAAAAAAAAAAAAACAGCAAAAAAACCCAAAAACAAACAAACAAAAAAACAAAAAAACCCAACCCAACAGCTTCTTTCTCCTTCTTTCAGTATTTTAGAAGATGATATTGCTTTATGTGTCTGGCAGGTTAGAAAAGGTAGGCTATTTCAGATCAACTTACAAACAATTCCGCATTAGAAATTGTTGTTGCCTTTAGTTCATGCTAAAGGAACTGTGCTAAAATGCTTTTGATTGGAAGAGGGCTGGGGAATATGGATTCAAAGTGTGCTTTAGCCGTTTGAGCTTTCAATGTCAGTAGCATTACCTTGTAATCTAAAATAAGCGTGGATTAGTAAGCAAGCACAGAAGTGATGTTAAAACTTCATTTAATATATTTCAGCAAGTTTAGGTGTTTTCACGTGATTTTCTTGGTCTTTTTAAACCTTTGTTCCTTTCCTTGCTTGATTTTGTTTTTCTTTCTGATGTAATGAAGCATGAATTACAAAGGCAAATGCATAGTATAGAGCATTTCATGAAAGACATTTCTGATGAAGTGCAATTACCTCCACTCAAATTCTGTACCTTCCTTACAGTAACAGTGCTTGCATAAAGACAAAAGGCCTGTGAGAAGAGTTATTACTCCCATTTCAGCTTCTTTTAATATTTTAGTACTTGGAAATTACCCTTTACCTTTCTCTTAATCACTATCAGCAAGAGCTCCGTGAACCTCTGTTTGAGAACTGTTAAAATAGCTTGTAGTGTACCTTCTCTTGTTATTCTCTCTTTCCCCTTCACATCTTGTATACCCTTTCTCCTCCCAGTCTTTCTGTTTTCTTTTCCTCATCCATCTCTATCCAATTCCTTTCTTCTCCAGCTCTACATCCTATCTATACCCTCTCCTCTCCTAACCATTTACCCATCTTTCTTCACACAAAGGGCTTTGAACTTTTACCAGACTGCCCAAAATTCCCCAGTGACTACAGCCGTTAATCAAAAATGAATACAAAAGATTTGAGTGGGGCATTTCCCACAAGAAAATCAGTCCTCCTGTTAACCTCACACAAGCAGCTGAAAAAGACAATGCTGGATTTATTCCAGGATGCCGTTCTTGTACCCTGTTTGGAACTCTAGCTTTCAAGTTATTAATTTAGGAATGGGTGTCTAGAAAAGATGATGCATATTCTGCTTATGAGAAGGAAAGATATTTTTCTGTTCTTCTATTTACCCTTCTCTTTTTGGGCAGTAAAGAATATCTGTTGTGCAGTTTAGCTTTTTATTTAGCTGCTGAGTGGGAGCTCTGGCAATAACTGTAATATTCCTTTTTCTCTTCCTGAATTATTTAAATAACGTTCTAAGGGCAACTGTGCTCCAGTTTGTGTGTAGTGGCTCAGCATATAGTTGGACACTAAGCAGATGTGATAAAATGATTCTGAGTTTTGTCAGCAGTCTGACCTTCAGGTCCCTGCGGGCAGCTTGCAGAAAAAGACATGGCTCTGTCTCACTTCCTGGACTCAACAATCAGTATCACCAAGAGCACTGGACCAAGCTGCTGCTTTTGGACCACAGCACTGTTTCAGTCCACAGTAGATTTGTCTTTAGAAGAGTAATTTTCTGTCAACGTCGTAACTCCTACATGCAGGAGTAATGGCTGTTTTTCTGGCAAAGCTTCTTTCTTTTTGCAGGACAATGTTTGTGAGTGGCAAGCTTTACTTTCTAGTTTTCCTTTCTTCATGCTGTTCCTCTACTTGTGTTCCCTCTAGTGGCTGAGTTGCAGATGGTTGAGCGGATCTAATTCAAGCAGCTGTACATATAAATTAAATTAGCCACTCTGTCCATTTCATAGGCTAGTAGGATTTGTCTCTTATGCAGAGCTCAGAATTTTGAGACTGCTTCAGAGTCCTCTTGTTACCAGGTCATTGGAAAGTGCCTTTTCTCCAGTGTAGGGTAGATTGAGGGTAGATGTACATAAGATAGATGCCCTGCTGAGGAAGGGAATTTGGATTTCTTCTCGTAATATGTAACTGACAAGGCTTTTCAGCTGGAACCGGGAATGTGTGCGTTCATGGCATTCATGTAGTTGTTTAATATTGCTTAAGTTGTGCATTGGTATGTGCGGGTGAAAGAATTTGTCAGGCTGCTACCATTTGCAGGGAGGTTTGATTTCTTCTGCTAGTGCTTTGCAGTTGCCTTTTCTTTGAGGTATTAACCAGAGTCAGAACGGACACCAAGAAAGTGTTCAGTGCAATGTCTCCTTCTGTTCTCTTCTAGGCTATCCTGATGGGTATCAGATAATTTATCCCAGTAATTTAGTGGCTGTCCCTTTTTAAGGCTTTAGTTGAATGACAGGAATAAATAGAGCATATTTGATCCTTGGTGATAGCGGTTGCAGTCAGTGCAAACCATTCTTCCACCAGCGTCCTTTGCAGCAAAGCACATCAAAACAATTGTAGTTTTCCTGACAGTCCTTTGGCTTATTTTAATTCCAGCATTATTAGTCACTGCCCATACACTGTATGAGTGTTGGTGGATGGAGTGGGAGGAAAGAGAAAGATATTTGAAACAGATAAAGGCTTCCTCCTCCGATGTGCATTAGTTTGTCTGACCCAGCAGTCTATGACTCAAGTATGCTATGGCATTTTAGGATTTTATTTGCCTTAGGGGACAGTCAGTAATTCAATTTGAATTTCTGATATTATTTTTAAAAGTCTAGAAATGCAAAAGGGATTGTGGGCTTTTAGTAATGTTAATGGTGAGGTATGGAAGCAAGAGACGCTCGTGCAATTATCGGTTCAGTGTATTCATTAGCTCACAGACTCTTAAATAATTCTCCAATGCTATTTTCCATAACTAGGGGGAAGAAAATATTGGAATTGTCATTAAAATGTTTTTTTAAGTAATTATTTTTTTTTTACTGTGAAAAATAGACTAAAAGTTACAAGTACAGAGTACAAGATGGAGGGGTAGAAAGAGGCATCCTAGTTAAGGTTTTCTTAAATTAATCTTTGTTCTGATAAAGAAAACTTAATAAGTGCCTGAAAAATGGTTTTCAAATTAAATATTGTCTGAATTGGTGAATTTATGCTTTTCAGTTGGGATAAGAAGGGTTCTTTAAATAACAGGCCTCTGTTTAAAGGGTTAGATGAAGAGAATTAAATTCATAGGGTGTATGAACTGCAGCCCAGGCAACATGTCCAGCAGTAAAATAAGTCCACACAATGGGCAATTGTTTGCTCCGGCACGCTCAGCCTGTCTAACATACTCCGCGTCTCAGATTGTTATTATACCCTGAATGTGTTCACTTCATACATGTGGCATTTGAAATCTGCCCTGTGGGTTTGGTTAAACTTTCTGTAGTAGTGTTATGCATCCTGCTTGTTGCTTTCATTGTTGTTCAGTGAAGATGATCTTCCATATCCCTTTGTCTGGCCATTGTTCCCACAACCAGTTCAGTGCAGCTTCCTCAGCACAAACTGCTCTCCCTTCTCCATTGTCCAGAATGGAGGACTGCTGATGTTTGCGTACTCTTATTGTTTCCTTCCCGTTACTGTCAAACACACGTGGTAATACTTGGCTCATTGACTGATTCTACAGAGTAGGATGTGATGTTGTAGAGAAGGGGACAGGGCTACCCAAATTTTCTCACTTGCAGGGAGGAGCTGCCCAGGTGTGCTGAGGGGCCTGTACTCAGGAAGAGAAACAGGGAAACCTCCGCAGTGAGTAACCCCGCTTTCAAGTGCAAACAGTTTCCTTCATAGCTGTGTCCAGTACAGCGTAGTTTTCCTCTTCTGTTCTTTCCAGTTTGCCCTCTGGAATGTTCCCAGTTCAGTTCTGTTCCCTTCTTTTTCCTGTGTTTTGGTGTATTCTCATTTGACTTTGTCCCTTCTCTTTGTTATCTTTTCAAAGGTCAAACTTTCAATTTTTTTCCTATATGTAAATCTCTTCTCATACACATCTTAATCTTCAGTGTCATTTTTCCAATGTGCTTTGTGGTTCTCTCCATAATATGTCATACCATTTCTCTTGAACTGCTGTGCAGTGGCCCTTTTCTCTTCGCAGTTCTTTCTGTACTTACTCATTGTCATACTCTTTCCTTTCCACGTTTCTTTCTCCTTTCAAATCACCTTCCAGTTTTCCTTTCCTGACAGGTCACTTTTGAATCTTGCCTATTGATGTACACGAGATAAGCTCAGTTCAGCTCCCAGACCTTTTCTAGTGCAGCCCTCACTTCTACATTTTTCTTTGTGGAGCTGAAAGTTAAAGGATAAGAAGCTCATCTGCAACAAAAGACCCAAAGGATTTGGTAAACTATGTTTCGGATGAGAAAGGGGAGAACAGGCAGCAGGCTAGAATTATAAAATGATGGAAGTGGGCAGTGCTGGTCAATTGGTAGTGAGCAGAGAGGCTTTGGCTTTGTGTGACCTGTTTGAATTACAGCCCTGGTTGGCTCCCTTCACAGATTGCTGACTAGTGTGATATGATTTTGTAATGGCTCCAGTTTCTAGTGGGCAGGTATCCACACAGTAGTAGCAACTTGCACAATTGCTTTTCTTTGTTAACTACTAGAGAGAAGCTCAGGATCAGGCAAGACTGGAAACTGAACTGGTGTCTTGTTTACCCATGGTGGAAATGCAGACTTTGGCTGAGACGTCGGTGAGATGCTCTGGGAATCTTGCATTGCTGTTGCCTGTGCTGCATCTTTTACTGCTGATTGAAAGGTTTCCTTTTCCAGGGTTGTCAGCCTGGCACTTCACCTGAGCAGAAGAGTGGCTGTTTGTTTAACAGCTTTAAAATGATCCGGACAAAAGGAAGTGGGGAACCAGAAAATTCTGTTCAAAATGAGTGTATGTGAAAAGAGGAATGAGTTACTTTGGGCTTGATTGGAAAAGGCAAAGGAGTGGAAAACTGAGTTGAACTGGAAAAATACATTGCTCTCTGTCATGTAGCATCTTGTGTGCTGTGACTGTTCTGACTACTTCATTTTTCACTGTTTTTAGAAATAAAGAACGTTTTACCCTAGCTGAGTCACTTCTCTTTTTTTGTTTCTGAGGTGACAATAAAACCTAAGCGTCAAATATTCAAGTGGCCTCAGATAGTTCTAAAGTAATTTTAAAAAAAAAAGAGAGGGGGAGGAGAACGCGTCCTGTTCTTTCTCCCTTTTTCTTTTATTTTCCCTTCTCCTTGAAAGAAATTCTGGTGCTCTACGATCAAATTAGTTGCATATTTCAACTCTTCCTATGGAACCTGGTAAGAATTTTTCCCAGGTGATATAGCAGATGAGGCACACAAGCAGCAAGTAACCCTGAGTCTTGCTGCAGTTTCTTGGATTGTATCTGGCCTTCCAGCAGACAAAGGACTCCGATCTCAAGACTAGCATTCTCTGCCTTTCGCAAATGACTGTATATGAACTGCATGGTTTGTAACCTCACAGATCCGCAGGACAGCTGTCATGTCACTTATACATTTATTGTTTATTTTCAGGCATTGGAAAAGTATCCCAACTCACCAATGACCGCAAAACAAATACTGGAAGTCATTCAGAAAGAAGGGCTAAAAGAAACAAGGTCAGTGTTTCTATGTTCTGTATTTTTACTGTGTCTGTGAAAACTGTCTAGGAATGGTTCACAAAACACAATGTGCTTGTTAATGGCTGAATTAATTTCTAGTACCAAGGTGGGAAATGCAGCTGATGGCTTTTGTTTCTTAGTTAGTCCAAAGCTTTTAAAATGATAAGTGGCTGGCTTATCTGTGTACCTGTCTAATGGCCTCTATAGGCTGGCTCCAGTCTAATGGCTTCTTCAGAAAGACAGCGGGATCTGATCAGAAAGATCAGCGGTGCTGTTTACTTTTGCTTAAAGCCCCAGGCTTAGCACCATTAAGCTGTTAGAAATTAGGTGGGTTATCCAAAGCCTGTGGAACTCAAGAGCAGCCTTCCATTGCCTTCATTATGTTTTGAATAAAATAAGTATCATTTGCTTCAAATGAGCATACCAGTTTCCTTTTCCTCAAAAGTGATCTAGGTTTTCTAGTGACCCACAATTGGAAATGTGGGCAAGAAATAAAATAAGGAAAAACTGCTTAGTGATGGTCTCCCACAGGATGCAGCTTCCTCTCCTCCAAATGATACAGTAAAATTTCACTGTTCCAATAAATAATTTTTAATCATTACATGTTGCTGTCTCCCTTTGCTTTGAGACATTTGTTTTTATTTTAATTACATTATTCTATTATGGCACCTAAAATGTAGGGAAAGAGCACTTCAAAGGCTTTGTAGAGTCATAGTAAAGCATTATGTCCATTACTTCTGAATTTTTATTTTTTGAACCAGATTTAACAATGGAATATATTCTTACTGAATTTTGTTATTGTTCCTAATAAGCAGAATGCTCAGAGTGATCATTTGCAGAGCATAACTATGTACTGCTTTCTTAGCATCATCGTAACGCGCTTACGATATCTGTATGTTGGTGAAAGTGCAAAAGAGATGGTGTACAAGTTGATTTTTCCCCTTTTTACAGATATAAAATGCATTAGTTCTTGCCAAGAAGTTTCTTGAAGTATATTTGGCAATACCAAGGAAACAAGGCAACGAAAGCTTTTGAAAATGAATGTCCAGACATGTGTTATGCTGCAAAGATTTGCATATTGAAAGAAAAGAAAAATCTGCTTTTATTAAGATACTGTTTTTCACAGCAGTGAATAGATTGCTTTCTTCTTACTTCCTGTGATATGAGACAACTGTATGGGAGCAGCTTGCATGCCTGATAATACAATTTCTTTGTGATTTTAAGAATTCTTGTTTCCCTAGACAGTGTGTAAATAGAATTTTGTATGCAAAACCTATGGGAGGTAGTGAAGGCAGCATTTTTTATGTTTTAAATACAGAAAATGAAGAATTGCTGACGAATAAATAATAGGATAAAGATTTCTTTAAAGAGCATCAAAACCAGAGCTTCTCTTTCATTACCTAAGTATTTTAGTGACTGAGGATTGTAGGCAAACAGGAAGAAATTTGAAGTTCATACTGGCCTGATTTTTATTCATATATATGCTGGTGTATGTGAATATGCAGTTTATTGCAGGATGCCATATGTGGCAATGAGTATGTAGATAAATGAAAAAGGATACAATTGAACATTCTTTGTGAAAAATTGTATGAAGTAGCACGCTAGGTCATTCTGCATTGTTTAGTGTAAAAAATCTAAATCGTGCAAGTTTAATAAAGAAAGATATTAATTCTTTAGTTTTTAAAGTGCTTAGTTTCTCATTTAGCTTCTGATCTTATTTAAGAGCTGTGTTTCTGTAATATTTTAATATTAGTTAAGCACAAACTTGCAGTTGTCTGGATGCCTGTCAGTAAGGACATATACATATTTTGTTCATTGGGCCTTTGCATTTAAGACTGTGAAAGCAAAATTTCACTAAAGTCTGAAGTCTCCCACTTACTTTATCAAGCTCTGCAGTTTCTTTCAGTATATTTCTACCAGTATGGTACCTTTGTCATTACTGAAGTTGATCCTTCTCGGTCTTTAAGCTGCAGCTAGCTAAGACGACTAAAGAATGTAGATTTTATGATATGCAGTCACGTAGTCATAAGCCTTAGAATGGAGCTAGCACGTTTTATTCTGTAATGATTTGTGTATTTTTCCAAGTCTGGACTTATGCCAGCAGTATGTTACTACATTAATATACTGTACTAATTCCTTTATACTGATTATCTTTGTCAGTAGAACCTTGGCAATCCTAAATGAAGTTCTTCAAAAATTCTTGTTTCTGCTGTTCCAGTTATAGATGAATGAGATTAGTTGGCTTAGTCATTCTTCAAATATATTGCAGCAGTAACTAATCTAAAGCTTTTTGCTGTGATAGTAAAGCTGAATGAATAACATATGAATTTCAGCAATTTTATTGTAGTCATTACATGTAATCTTTAAAAATACACTATCAGACTCTTCAGGCTTTTCTTTTGTTTGTTTCCAATAGACATCCAAGATCTACATTTATATTTCACTACTGAAATTGTTAAATACAATAGGAGGAAAATTTCAAAGTTGCAAAGCAGGTATAAGTTAAGAATTAAAATCAAAAGCTACTAACGTAATGCGAGAGGTCATACACTTAACTAGGTTCACATATCTTGGGGGATATATGGCTCAGTTTTGTTTTTGAAATATCTTCCTTCCTGCTGTGATGGTCAGTTGCCAAATGATCAGCTGGCAGGCAGTTCTTTTGCTACTTATAAGCATTAAAAACTTGTACGGTAAACCTTTTGGGGATGTAGAAATACGTGGTGAAGTGGAGGGGAGTGAGAAATATTTATGAATATATGCTCACCTATCTATCAGTTGTCTCCAGACAGCAAATATAGCCATGGTTTTCACTGGGCAGAAAGCTCATGGCAAAAAGAGTGTTGTGACCTAGAGTTTCTGTCCAAAAACGTGGCTGTTCAGATCTCCATCTAAAGGGAGTGCATGAGGCTTTTGCTACTGGTGAAGGGCAGCAGCAGTACCACCTGTGTGAAGTGTGAGCAGGTGGAAGATCTGCTCAGTATGATGGCAGAGCTCAAGGAGGAGGGGGAGAGGTTAAGGAGCATCAGGAAGTGTGAGCAAGAGATAGACTGGTAGAGTAACTTCTTGCCACACCTGCAAGAAAGGCTCTGGGGTGATACATCCCAGTGATGGGGTCCCTGCCCTGTCACTGTAGGGCAGAGAGAAGGGGCCTAAAAGATGAGGAGTGGAAAAAGGTCCCAGTTTGGCATTGCATGGAGACTCCTTCCCTATCTACCTCTCTTCCCCAGGTATTCCTCTATAATAGGTTTGAGGCTATGCAACTTGAGGGAGAGGTAAGCGAGGATCATAGAATCACAGAATGGCTTGGGTTGAAAGGGACTGCAAGGATCATTAAGTTCCAATCCCTTGCCGCCAACCTCCAAATCGGGTGCTAGACCACGTTGTGCTGGTCTTGAACACCCAGGTATGGAGCATCCACAACCTCTCTGGGCACCCTTTTCCAGCACTTCACTACTCTCTCTGTAAAGAACTTCTCCCTGACATCCAATCTAAACCTTCCCTTCTTGAACTTTAAAACCATTCCACCTTGTTGTATTGCTGTCCACCTGAGTAAAAAGTTGATTCCTCTCCTTTTTATAATTCTCTTTGAAATACTGGAAAGCTGCAATAAGGTCTCCTCGCAGCCTTCTCTTTTCCAGGCTGAACAAGCCCGTCTCCCTCAGCCTGTCTTTGTAGGGGAGGTGCTCCAGCCCCCTGATCATCTCAGCCTCTCCTCTGGACGCTCTCCAGCAGCTCCACATCCTTTCTGTGTTGGGGCACCCAGACCTTGATGCAGTACTCCAGATGGGGCCTCAAAAGGGCAGAGAAGAGAGGGACAATCACCTTCCTATCCTTACTGGCCACCTCTGTTCTGATGGAGCCCAGACTTTCTGAGCTACAAGAGCACACTGCTGACTCATGTTCAGTTTTTCATCCACCAGCACCCCCAGGTCCTTCTCTGCTGGGTTACCACCAGACAGGTCCTTTTTGACCAACCTAATCTCCTCCTATGATCAAGTGACCTGCCTGGTGGATGAGGGAAAGGCTGTTGATGTAGTCTACCTTGATCTCAGCAAAGCTTTTGACTGTCTCCCACGGTATCCTCCTGGAGAATCTGGCAGCCCGTGGCTTGAACAGGTACACTCTTTGCTGGGTAAAGAGCTAGCTGTATCGCCAAGCCCACAGAGTGGTGGTGAACGGAATAAAATCCAACTGGTGACCAGTCATGAGTTGTGTTCCCCAGAGGTCTGTATTGAAGCCTGTCCATTATTGTTATTGATGGCTTGTATGGGGGGATTGAGTTCACCCTCAGTAAGTTTGCAGATGACACCCAGCTGGGGATGAAGTGTTGATCTACTTGAGGGAGTGAAGGCCCTTCACAGGGTTCTGGACAGGCTGGATAGCTGGGCTGAGGCCAGTGGGATGAACTTCAGCAAGATCAAGTGGCGGGTCCTGCACTCTGATCACAACAGTCTCAGGCAATGCTACAGGCTTGGAGCAGAGTACCTGGAAGGATGTATAGAGAAGATGGACGTTGGGATGTTGGTTGATGCTCAACTCAATGCAGTGTGCCCAGATAGCCAAGAAGGCCAATGGCATTCTGGCTTTTATCAGAAGTAGTGTTGCCAGCAGAAGCAGGGAGGTGATCGTCCCTCTATACTTTGGCCAGTTGAGGCTCTTGAGTACTGTGTTCAGTCTTGGGCGCTTCACTACAAGAAAGATATTGAGACCCTTGAGCACACTGGGAGAAGGGCAGCAAAGCTGCTAGGGAAACTTGAGCACAAGTCTTACAATGAGTAGCTGAGGGAACTGGGATTATTCAGTCTGGAGAAGAGAGGATGCTCAGGGGAGACCATATAGCTCTATAACTACCTGAAGGGAAGTTGTGGCAAGGTGGGGATTGGCCTCTTCTTCTGTGTAACTAGCAATAGGATGAGAGGGAATGACCTCAAGTTGTGCCAGGAGAGATTCAGGTTGGATATTAAAAAAAAAATTCTTCTCTGAAAGAGTGGTCAGGCCCTGGAACAGGCTGCCCAAGGAGGTGGTTCATATCTGGAGGCGTTCCATATCTGGAGGCGTTCAGGAAAACATTTAGATTTGGTACTAAGGGATATGGTTTAGTAGGGAAATATTGATGGTAGATGGACAGATGAGCTAGGTGATCTTGGAAGTCTTTTCCATCCTTGATGATTCTGTGATCAGCTTTAACCTCCGTGTTCTCTTCTGCAGTTCTGTGACCCTGCTAATTGTCTGTCTTGTATTTTTGATGTTAATGTATAGGTTAAAATTCCCCCTTTGTTTTAATAAGTTGTTTTCAAGTTTTCTGCATGTGTTTTTCTCAAATTTATTAAGATTGTTTTATTGTGTAGTCTTGCATTTAGCATGCTTGCATCCCTTCCAAATTTAGCATTGCTTGTGTATTGGAACTCATTTCCTTTTGTAGCATTATCTTTTCTCTCCTTTGCTTATGGAAATCCCATGAGAAACAATGTCAAAAAGCTTACAGGATTTGAGGTAAATGATACCCTCTCTGTTTCTCTCACTACAGAGTCTGGTACTGTGTCAGAAAGGATATTTCTCACAGATTTGAAGTAATTTATTCTTGACAGATATATGTACTACTCAATTTCTTATCTCATGAATGCTTCCAGATTATTTTTATTCCATATTTGGGAGAATTGAGATTAAATTGTTGTCTCTAGTTCCTTGCCCCATCTTTTTTCCAGTTTTTAAAGCTAGTCACTAAATGTTTTCCAGTCTTTTGGAATCACTGCTGCTTTTACAAGTTCTCAAAAATAGCAATTAATAATTCTGAGGCTGATCCAACCAGCTCTCAATAGATTAAATTTACCTTATGGTAAATTGAAACAGACTTAACAACATCTAACATTTTTGTTATTTAATCCATTTTTTTTTTTCTGTTTGGTATTGTCTTTTTTTAGGTATTTAAGCATTACATCTTTCTTATTTTATGTGCCAACAAAGAAAAGACACTGGTGCTCCTACATTTCAGGGATGAGCATGTAGTGCCGCTCTCTTCACTGAAGAGCAGCTGGTCCTGTTGATTTTTGCACTTACAGAAATGTCCTTTTGTCTCATGAATGAAAAGGATTTTGCAAGAGATCTCATACATCAGTTCTCTGAGTTGCCCAAAGTTTAATTTTTTGAAGCTCCTTTTCTTCATTTTGTGTTCTTCCTTATTTTCCTAAAATTAAAGAATCATTCCTTCGTGAATGCTCCATCTTCCCCACTGATTTGAATCAAACCTACTGCTGCCTTCCTTCCTAACAGCTTTTTAAATCTTCTATTTAAGGATTTTTGTCCTTAACACAGTCCAGGAACTTGCCAGATGCTTCGCTGTGCCTGTGCCATTTTGTTTTATTCTCCCCCCTCTAAGGGATGCCTGTGGAGTCAGAGCAGTGTATTTAAATAGGTCATGTGCTTAAAAAAAAATTGCTGATTCTCCTAGAAAAAAAAAAGCTTCTCTCTTGAGTTCTCCTTATTTCTTCTAAAAAATTCTGATCTTAATACCATCTTTGTTTTTTTTTCCTCTTTCTTGTCATTACTCAGAAATTGCCTGTAGGAGCATGAGAAATGATCTAGTCCCTTCTCTTTAGGGTAGTACACTTCAGGGAGGCTAGGGCCAACAGAAGATCTTTTAAAATTATCAGGGAGATAAAAATAGGACAGAAGTTACTATGAATTAAGTGTTTGGATTAGGGAAGAGAAGACTGAGTTGAGACACAGTTAGTCTTTGGATACATTAAAGATAGGGAAAAAGTAAAGGAATACATTACTCTGCCTGTCTGATATGGACAGGACAGAAAATAAGGTCTTTGAATTGTAGCAGGGAAAGACTGAGATTAGATTGTAAGAAGATTTTTTTTCTAATAGGTATAACTGAGTTCTGTCATAAGCAGTGAGAAAGATGTGACAGATCTGTAGATCTCTCTAAAATCATTTTAGTTACTTATCTGTCAGAAATTTTGTAGAATCAATTGATCCTGCCTTGAATGAAGGAAATCAACCAGTGCTTCCCTTGATACTTGTCTTTCTATGATTTTTTTTTCAAATTGATTTGCAGTACTAAGGCAATATATATTGCATGAGTCCCAGAGGAAAATATCCAGCCAAATTCTGATAAATGTGTGATGCTAATAGCCATAGATGATGTGCTGGCTTTTCTGTAGTTTCTTTTCCCCCTTGCTTGGTAACGCTGGGAAATTGACTTGCCCACTTCCATGTCTGGAAAAGATTTTCAGTACAAGTTAAAAGCCAATAAACTTTCAAAATGGAACAAGCAATGTTTAATTTTTGAAGTGTAACTTTAGCCCACAGCTATGCTAGCTATTTATATTCTTCCTCCATTATACTCAAGAATGTGAACCCTAGAATGGGATGATTTCATAATAATTTTACTGTTCAGCTGGGACAACTGACCTCTGTCTTGTCAAGACATTTTCATAGTGGCATAGAACATCTAGGTTAGAAAAGACCTTCAAGGTCATAGAAGTCCAACCATCAACGTGACCTACAGAGACCCATCTGTAAACAGCATCCATTAGTGCTGTGTAGAAGTGTCAAGAAGAGGTTAAAACCCCCTCTTCTTTGGCCCATTTTTCATTTACTAGTAGGAATCCTAAACTACTTTCTTTTGGCATTTCTTTTGTGATCCTCATTTCAGGAATTACAGCATTGGTTCTAATTTCTTTTCTTTTCTTTTTTTTTTTTTTTTCCTCTGCATATTTTCTATTTTTCTAGGCAAGATTAAGCTATCTATTGATTTATTGTTGTGACAGTAGACTTTCTGAAGAGTGAAAATAGTTTCTTGCCATTGGCACAAACACTGTTTCTTCTTCACATTGTTGATAATATCTATCATGAATTATATCATAATACATTAAGTCTATTGAACCTAGGAAAGCAGCAAAGTATGACCCTAATAAATCTCAAAATACTCTTATTAGCTTTTCACTCTTTGTGCAGAAATATTAAACTGGTGGGTTAGATACTTTGAACTCCTGAGCAGTCATCAGTGGAGTGAAACACACGATCTGTAGTCTGTCTGTAGCTCTGAAGTGAGATCATACCCCTGGAAATATTACCCTTACCTTTGAATCCTTTGATCTTTTTCACAGTGTCTCTTTAAGCCTTTGAATACTTCATCCTTAGAGCTATTGACTTAAAAATAAAACCCTTTCTGAATGTTGCAGTTTCTGTAAATAGGCTAAATGAACTGGCTGCACTCTTCTCCTATTTACCTTGAGTTCCTTGTTTTATTGCATATGCATGCAGACAGAAATTTTTACTTCCTTTCTTTGTGAAGTAATTCCAAGATGTCATTGTGATCTGTAATTATTAACAAGTCGTTGTTTTTATCATTCACTTAGAAGAAAAAAAAAATCAAGTGCTCTCTAACAACCGCAGGCTCTTAAAAATTTCATTGAAAGAACCACAGTTTTTTGTCTCAAGACTTTGATCATTAAAGGAAGAGCACAGACAGTTAAAAGGCTTCTGTGGTTGTGTATGTCTAACAGAATTTACTTGGGAGCCTTTCAGCTGAAGGAGAGTGATGGTTTGTCTTGAAGGTAGCTATTCCCAGGAACGGGCAGAAAGGAAACTTTGATGGGAAAAGCGCAAGACAGCCGTTCACATCCTTTTGCCTGACATTATGAGGTTTTTCCTTATGCCTCTATAAACGTGACTTTTGTCTGCAGAGCAGTGAAAGAAATGATTTTTCAGTTTTACCTGTTTTTCATTTCAGACATCTCTTTTGAAACACGTTTTTTTTTTGTCCTGGTATAGCAGTGAGCCACTCAGTTTAGTAGGCTGTTGTGTTAACAACGTTTCACCATGTGAAAATATCAGGCTGGCTCCTTTTTGCCTTGCTGCTCCCAGCCAGCATTGTTTTTTCCACAGTACAGCCGAACCTGGTAAAATTGGATGGGATTCCTCCCTGCTACATTCCAAACATGGGACTGTAACTTCTATAATCATACCTAAATCACTTTTCTGATTACAGTCTAAGGTTTTGATAGTGATGTAGCCCTAAAACAACTATGGTAGTATCTCAGACCTAAAAAGCAGTCCTGTGGGTAGGTCTGGTAATTCCTGATTCCCTGATGTTGCATTACGATTACCCTAAAGTGAATTTAAAGCTAGTTTGCTTATGTCTCTATAGTGGTAATCTTGTTTTTGTACTGATTTGGAAAACTGTCATTTGGTGCCAATGAAATTGATTCAAAATCACAAATTCACAAATATTCTCCATCAGCTGATTGCATAGATGACGTGATTTTCATTTGTTAGTAATGGGTCCTTTGTGTATATATTTATGTATAGTTATACGAATTACATATATATTTATACATAAAATTATATATATATTATAGTGCATTTTTGCCTGAACCGCTTCATTTTTGCTCCGTATTTCAAGTTTTAGAAATTGCGTGGTTTGTTTTTGTTTTAATGCTGTTCCTCTTCCTTTCCTGGGACAATTGAGGGTCTCTATCTGGAAACACCAATAAACAGTCCAATAAAATCAGCCCACATGTTTGATGAAATTACCTGTGTTGGTTTTGTGGTTTTTGTTTGTTTGTTTTAATAATGCTTGTAGTAATGTGTACCCTAGATGTTACAGGCAGGCTAAAAATCATATTCATGTTAAATGCAGATGCCTTTGTTAGACTTACTGAGGTGTGCATTTAATTTTGGAAATAACTTCATTTGATAAATAGCACAATGTAAATAAGAAGAATATTTTGAGTATGACTCAGAATACTTTGGAGGACACTGTTCTTTCAGTTAGGAATATTAATGGAGGAAATATAATAAGAGAGGACACAGAAGCAAAGTAAATTCTTTCAAAGTGAAATGAAGAGCTAAAAAATATATGTGGTCTTCTGCCCTCCTACTTCTGATATTCTACACAGTAAACTGGTGTTCCTGGTATGCTATCTCTACAAGTTCATGTCTACGTGCAGTCTCTTGTCCCAAGAGTTTCTGCTGCAGGAATCCTTCCTACTTTCTCAAACTAGGTCACCAGTCCCATGGTCTCCAATTACCCCAGTCTGCTGTCATCTGTTTTCCCTTCTCACATATGATGGTCTCATTTGACCGTCTTATGTGCTTGAAATTTTTAAAGGCTACAGTTTTGACATCGCAGATGTTAGCATTTAACTCGTAGTCTGGCTCAAGACCAATCAAGCTTTCTTGTTTAGCTTGATTCCACATTAATTTTGAGAAAATAAAAGCCCAGTTCCATCATTCTGTTACTGCTGGGACCTTCAACATTTTATTTAAGAACAGTTTAGAAAGGAAAAGGTTCACTTGACTTATACTCCATCTCTGATTTGTCATGGTGTTGTCGTCGGTGCTTGTATGCTTGGTTGAGATGATATTTCAGAGCAGTTAGTTCTCCCTTTTGTTTTCTCTTTAAAAAATAAAAAAATCTTACGTTATTGTTACGTTTCCATCTATATTTATGCTAATCTAGTATTCAGTACATCAGTTTTTCAGTAAGTGAGCCCTGGCATAATGTTCTCTGTCTGGCTGCTAAAACAAGCATTGTAACCTTCTTCCTTGGAAGTGATAGGAAATACTGCTGCTTGATTTGATTTTATTATTTTAAAGATCAGCAAGAAAGTGATTTGTTTTAAATCTATTAGCAGCATTCCAAAATATGTCTGTAAAGATTGGGAAAATAGGAATCCAGTCTGTTAAAGACTTGCTTCCCTCTTTCCTTCCACCCCAACCTAATCTGTATTTTCTTAAAGAGTGTTCATTATGCTAGTGCAGTGCATAAAACTCTTTTATTTGTTTGATGTTCCATTGGTAAGGGAGAATGGATCATATGATCATTAAATATTAAAGTTTAATAATTCAATGGAAGCATTGACATCTTATCTCTTTTACTGTAATAAGAAAAATGATGGTGGTTAAATTTTGTGATGTGATAAACATGTTTCAGCTTTTAAGTCTGTATTGCAAAAATACTTTATCTTTTGAATGCCTGCCCAACTCACCTTTATCACAGACTACTTTGCTGAAATTAAGACCTACATTAAAAAAAAAAAAATCTTTTTTTTTTTTTTTTAATACAAGAGGAAATCCAGCTACTTAAATGTAACAAATAATGGATAGCAATGCAGAGACTGATGTACTGAGTTTCTTTTTCTGCAATAAAATGCAACGCTTCCCATTAGCGGACATTTTATTTTGAAGTAGGTGGGCATCAGCTGTGAAAAGTAAGTGGTGTAAATTTCTCAACAAATTCAATGCTGGCTTTATTGCTTTATAATAAACTCCTTCGTAATATTTTTTTGTTTAATGCAAGAATTGGTCTTGTATGTTGTTTTTCTGCTGCCATGCCTCTCAATGTAGACTGCTGTTGAAAGGGTCTGAAAAGTGATAATGTGGTTCAGAATGATGAGAAACCTGAGTTACAAATTGGTGTTACTGTATGCATAAAATTAACATAAAGCACGTATTTTATCAAGGCTATTTTCCCCCATTTTTCCTAGAAAATGCAACTTTTCTTTTAGCACTATTTAAGTATGCAGCAGATGTTTTTTCTGCAGTGTTTCTATATATTAGAGAGTAGTTCTGCATTTAATTTTGCTTCTCTTGTTCAGAAAGAGAAATTGCATAAAGATATCCAAGAAACATAGACATATTGAAAATAATCAGATACTTAGATAAGCTTTAAACTAGAAAAGTTTCACTAGATCATTAATCCATCCTCTCTGCAGTGCAAGTTATTTGGTGTTTGTCCTTTATGAATAGTATGCTTCCTGTAGCATAGTGCTTTATTAAGCATGATTTCTTTCTTCTTTTTTTTTTTTTTTTAATGCTGAACAGATGAGGCCTTCCACATTCTACAGTGTTTTATCATTTCCTTTGTCCATCCTTTGCCTGTGGTTGTATAAACTGAAGCATGACTATATAGAAAATGGATAGATAGAAAACGTCTTTGTTTTCAGTACTTTACCAGCCTGCTTTGCCAAGCATCTTTCAACTTAAGAGGAGCTAGGGTATAGAAGAGCTTTCCAGTCTACTGGAAATATGCATCTCCTACTGTCCAGAGCCAAAACTTGCTAAAAGTTATTTGTGAAAGTGGAATTTGACAGAACATGTTATTTTTCTATCATTGTTCTGAAATGAAGGTCTGTCATATCGGCGATAAATATTTTTAAGTAAAAGCCTGAAACAAAACCTACAAGAAAGCTTAAGATCAGCCCATGTTATTAGAAGCACAGTGCAATAACTGTTGTTTGCTAGTTATCAAGTCTGTTTGGCTCTCTTGTGCTTAGAAAAGGCAAGAGTAATCTTCGGTTTTTCCTTTAGGAACTGTTTGGGCGAAAGAGATTCAACATGTAAGCCTGGCAATAGTAGCCATATATGTATCAAAGTCTGAAATACAGAATGCTATGAATGCTAACTCAAAGGAGTCATCTTTTGAATGAACTCTGTGGTAACGTATTCTTTACAAAAAGAGTTCGAGCTGTTGAAGGCCTGAACCTGCAAGAAAAATTTGAGTAACCTAAGAAGCTGATTTTTCTTGCAGGTGTAGAATGAATTATTCTGGGTTTCAACTTATTAGTTACCAACTGAAATTTGTTTGTTGTGGACTCGATGATCTTTAAGGTCTTTTCCAACCTGAGTGATTCTATGATATATTTGACATCTCTGATTTGATTTCTGCTTTCCACTTTTGCACTGAAGATTTAGTATTTAAACCTATTGTTTATTACTGCTTTGAATTTCATTTATTCCACCGATGACTTCTATTGTCATTATTTCTAAGCACTGTGTCTTAAGAGACATGCACAACATCCCACATAATTGTATCTTCTGTTTTTTATGCTACTTCTAGTATTCCACAGAAACAAAACAAAAAAAAATAAAACAGCCCAAACCTAAACTGTACTAAAACACAGTCAATTCATTACAGATTTTCTGCTAAGTATTCAGTAAATTGTCAAATATTTATTTTCATAATAAGCATACATTTCACAGAGCAGAAGCATAACCATTTCTGGCAGACTGAATTAAACGCATTTCACTTGAATGTGGAGGAAGAAAACATTGTCAAGCTTTCTATGAAAGCATTATTTTCTAGTAATAATTTATTTTATGGATAGGCTTTCCATGAATGTCTTTATATTTCTGTAAAGATATAGGCATGTTGTTCAGTCTGTGTGTAATTAAAACATTTATTAACTAAAGGGGAAAATATATGGAAATATTTTTTCTCTTTTTTTCTTCATATAGCCTGAGCTGAAAAATGTACTAGTTCTCTCACTCATGCCCATTTCATTTAAAATTTTATAGTCTTTTTATAGAGTGAGGGCTAAAAAAAGCCTCTGAATTCCACTGTCCAAGGACTGTAGCAACCATCAGGTATATTTGTTCAGCAAATCTGTTACAGACGTGAGTTTTTTTCCAGTCCAAGGTTGGTTGATAGCAATTCCATTTCATTTTATTTTGAGTTTCACAGCTAGTCTTCTTAATTACTATGAAATTAAATGACATGCACAGTCTTCATTTCAAAACAGAATTATTATGAAAAGTGCTTAAACTTCTTCGGCTTATTTACCCTAGCATAATCTGAAGGAAAAATATGTTTTAAGCAAGATATGATTTTATTTCAGGAGTGTGGAAAATTCCCATATTCTGTTTGTGATTCATATAATTTGTCAGCGAGACAGTGTTTTATGATGGCTGTGTGCTAAGTCCAGCAATTGTATGATTGGCAAATATTTACAGTGCTAACAAAGTACTAACAAGCAAAATGTATATATCAAGTAAAAATATAAATAGAAGAAAAATAGCGGTAGTATGAAACTGTTTGTGTGCTTCTGTGTGTAAATGTACTTATAGACATGTGTTTCTACACACAGATGTTTACATACATGCATATAAACTCGTAAATCACAGAAGTATATTCATATATATCCTCTGCTCAGTTTTTTTATTAGTAAAGACTGTGTGGGAAAGAGCTCAAAACATTACCAAGAATTGTTTTGCTGTTAGTTCTCCATAGCTAAAATAAAAAAGAAAGAGTACAAAGGTCTTTTTACCCATTTTATTTTGTTTTCATTTTGTTTTGCACCTCAGCAAAAAAAAAATGACCACAACAGTTATGATCTCCATAGTCAATGTGTTAAAGTAGTTTGTTAACAGCTGTGGCATAGGAGGTATGAAAATGTATTTTGATGCATTTGCTAAACACAATCATGTGAACAGTGAAAAGTACGTGAGATTACTGAAAGAAAATACCATTTTTTGTATGTTTGCAACTCCACTTTCAGTCAACGTAAGTATATTACCTGAGGATTTTCAAAAGGAATTGTATACAGTTGCAATCAGACATTCAGCTCAAAAAAAAAAATTTGTAACTTCTTACTGGACTTTTATAAACCATGTCTTAGCAGAGAGAAAAATCCCTCTCTTCACAGTCATGCCTTATTCATGTCGGTTTCTTTGCAGTACGTACCTTTGTGAACAGCTGTTTTTAAGGATGAAGCATAGGAAGAATAAAATTAGATCAAAATTCCAACTGCTTCCATCAAACCGGGGACCAATGCATTAGTTTCACAAAAACAAGGACAAATATCCCACTCAGTAGTTTAATGCTTTTGTTACCCTCTTTTTTTTTTTTCTTCAGTAAAAAATACAAAAAAATAAAAGGAGTCTTGTTACTTACTTAAACTATGTTATGTATTTTATATGTGACCCAAGACAATTCATCTTCACTCAGTGTGGCCCAGGCAAGTTTGGACACCCATGTTCCGTGTGGAGGAAATAAAACTGGTGACACGCTATAGCTGGAAGACTTTTTTTTATTTTATTTTATTATTATTTTTTTTTTCACTTTTGACACCACAGTGAGTGTAACTGAGCATTGCCAATCAATTCTTTGAGCTTGTACCTACTGGGTGTACAAATTAAATGGATCATTGCAGAAGTGTTTAGAAAAAAGACATTTGTATAAGGACAAAGACTAAAAAGGTAGGAGTTTGAACTGATGACATGGTTGATACTGTCAATTTAATATATCATTTAATTCTTCATTAAAAATATTTTCATACAGTGACCAGGATGACTGATAGAAAACTTTCTGGTTCAGTCTTTCTGGTTTTCAGCCTTTCTGGTAAAGACTGAATTTTTCATGTGATGCTACGTTATATTACATTTCTTTGACTCTTTCTTTGTACATATATCTCAGCCGTACATTCAAAGGAAAATTGTTAATGACTTCAGCAGAATTGAGCTCCTTTCGGGTGGAATGCTGTGCCTATCAAGCATGGCCAGTCTAAAACTTTTATGTATTCATTTTAGTTATCAATATTTTACTTTTACGAACTATTTGATGTTTACTATTGTTAGAACTTGAAAACTTATTTTTTCTGTGACATTTTGAAATGAGATTGATTTTTTTAATTATATGATAAATAGGAGTTTAATTCTTTCATTTCCAGACTTAATGAACTGTTCTGAGTCAAAAAAAAAAAAAAAAAAAAAAAAAAAAGAATATCTTCCACCATAGCATGAATTGCAATGACAGCTGGATTAAGTTATAACACAAAAATAAAAGTATCTACTCAGTGCTTTGAGGGAAAGAAAAAACATTTTGCTCTGCTGTTTTGCCAGATGAAACTCCCACATGCACACAAGCATAACTTAAATGTTTTACATCCACCCAAATACTTTAATTTGAACCAATACAGTAAATTTTATATTGCTATATTTTTTAAAGATACAGGATGTACTGCAATTGCCAGTTCTATATTTATTTCAGGATTTGCAAGCAGGCATGAATTCTTAACAAAAAAATTTTAAAGAAATATTTGGCACCTATTAGGCTGCAGAATTACAGCAGATTCATTTATTTTGATGTAATATAAGGTAGTATATTTTTGCTTATAAGTATTATCTTTGAAGCAATGAGTAATTCTAGAAAACAGTAACTTTCTGTTGAAAGTAATCTTTATTTGTTTATGTTTATTCCCTTTCTCCTCATTCTTTACATCAGTTTTTTCTGCTTCTCTTGGGGGTTGATTAAAGCATACATACTTAATACAGTAATACATACAAAAACATTGATAAAACTTTTGAAAGGGAATTACTATTTATTTTAATTTGTTCTTTTATGTTTTACAATAGACTTTAGAAAATCACTTTCAGTCTTTTTTTGGGTCAGTAAAATATGAACTAAAGGTGTAGAAATAGATTGTGCATATTCATTCTAACTTGCTTTGTCTTAGATAGAAAACTTTTTTTTTTTTTTTGGATCCTTAAAGTAAGGATCCAAAATTTGGAATTCTATGTTTCTAAAAAGTCATGCCCAACTAAAAGTAAATAGAAAAGTAAAAATAAATTGGAAAAAAAATCAAAAAACCTGTGGGGGTTTTCTTGAATTTTTGGTTGTAAGAAGTGCTACCCTTTCTTCATCTTATGTAGAAGTAAACAAAAATAAAATGAAAATTAGTGTTTTAGTTGTTTTTATTTCACAAAAAGATTTATTATTTTATATTTCTGCTATAAAATGTATAACTGTTTTGCAGGTTTATGATACTATAGAATGAGAGAGGAATGCAGGAGAGAAGAGGAAGAGAGAAAAGTAAGGGGAGATAAAGGAAAGAGATAAAAGAAGAGAAAGGGGGAGAAAGGGAGAAGAAAATAAAAAATGAAAAGGAAAAAATAAGGAAAGAGGGAAAGAAAAGATGTTCATTGCAAGGTTTTGGTAGTGGATATCTGTGGAGGTGGCCTCACTGATCTTTGTTGGCTTTTTCCCTCCGTTTTATTTTAATTCTGTGTTTACCGCTATCCAAATCTATTTTAATGTGCATTAAGTTGAAGTCAAATCTGTTTTGCTTACCAGATGGTAACTGGTAAGCAATCTCCCTGTCTTTACCTGAGTTTTTCATCCTCTCTTCTGCTTCCTGTTGAGAGAGAGTGAGTAGCTGGGCGGGCTAGTCCATCACAAGTGGAAATAGAGAGAAAGCAAGGGAGAATAAGAGAAAGGAGGGGAAAAAAAAAAAGAAAAAAAAGAAAAGGGTAGAGGAGTGAACTGAAAGAGGAAGGGAGAAAGAAGAGAGAGCATACAGAAAAGGAAAAGAGAGCAGACCAATTAAAAGATGAAGTATGGAGGAAGAAGGAACAAAAGGAGAGAACAGGAAAGAAAAGACAGAAGGAAGAAGAGAGAACAGAGAAAAAGGGAAGAGAAGATTGAGAAGGGTGAAATAATAAAGCGGAGAGATACGGAAAGAAAGGGGATAAGGGGAAAAAGAATCAAAAAAGAGAGGAAAGAAAAGGAAGAGAAAAAAATGAAGGAGGGAAAATGAAACAACAACAAAAAAAACCAAAAATAAATGTATGCAACTCCTTTGTGTTCAAGGAATCTGTGCCTTCATACTCATACCAGCAAAATCAAAGTTTTTACCAGCAAAATCAAAGTTTTTAATTGACTGGGTGAGCTTATATACAGCAGGGGGATGTGGTAAGCAAGACCTGAAAATCACTTCCTGCTAACTAAAAACAGTAAAATGGTGACGTTAAAATATAATTCACTTTTGGTGGTGTCTGTATACTTATATTCTTTTCAGGTTAAAAAAAAAGAAATAAATCCATAGAAATTGTAATAAATAAAACTGTTCTTACTGAATCAGAAAATGATTACTCAGTCAGATGGATGGTGTGGCTGAAATGCCATAACATAGCAAGCTCCAACCGGCCAGCATGTTGGCACATGTCGATTTTTAAGACTGGACAAAGTTAATAAAACAATTTAATTAGGGTAAGTCAGGCTTAATAAGATTCTTGCTAGTGAAAGTAAAGAAAAAAAATAAATTACTTTGAAGTTCAGCATAGCAATTTGTTTTAAAGCTTTCCTTTCAAGGGGAAACATATATATTTAATAAAGTTATCTCATTACTGTCTAGTGGCTCAACGTTACGTAACTTATTCAATATTTAAAGATTTCTGAACTGAAAAAAAATCATAATTCGAATAAAATGTAAACAGTATTTTTGAAGTGTGCAATAGTGAACTTTGCTCAGCAGCAGTGGTGGGTTTTTTCATTTAAATGGTTACATAGTGCTGCAGTTCAACCCTTTTATCTGAAATACATTTATCTTTTTAAGATTCAACTCTGATAGCACTTAACAGTGTGTTCTTTTTTATTTGTTTGATTTTACTGGGGGGAAGGTGGAAGGAGATGTCTGTACACCTAATTTTATAAATGTAGTTGCAATTTGTTTTAATTGTGGCAACTGGAAAACTGCAGTGAAATCATGTGAGAGTAGGAAACAACCTTAGGCTCAAGTGGAAGAGCTGAGGAGGGCATGGAACTCCTTCAAGCTTACCAACCCCCAGTGGAAACAGGGAGAAAGGGGGATTTCCACTGGAAATAGTAACTGCTTCATAGAGGTACAACTGTTGCTGGCATAACTTCAGGGTGATGCATGTTCCTGGCACAGCTGTGGTAGCACAGGCCCCTTCTGTGGCTGCTAGGGAAGGCTGGACATTTTCCTCATTGGTCAGTGGAGGAGTATGGATAGAAGTTGTGGCTGCATCAGGATTGCTTTCTGGTTGCACCATGTGGAATAGGTGTCTTGCTCAGACTTCTGAACTAAACATGGCCTACAGTGATTTTCTGGCAACATTTTTCTGCCTCCTTTCCCTGTTTCACTGTGCAACAGAGTTAATGAAGCCTCTTCCAGATGCTGTATGGGCTTGCTCTGCGGGTGGTGCAGCAGCTCAGAAGTCCTGCTGTTCTTCTGCGGTACAATTTGTCACTGTTTTAAGTCTGCAGCAGTGGCAACCGGTATGAGACCTAGCAGGTGTGGCAGCTTCCAGGCTTCCTCTTTAGGAAGCTTCAGTAAGCATCTGGGAGCTGCTGCTTCCAGGACTTCTGGTGGCTCACTGCTGCATTTTAAAGCCAGCCTCTGGAGGTGTTTGTCAGCTCTTACAGACAAGCTTCTCTTCGCTACCTCCTTAAGAACTCTTATTATGAACTACCTACGCATTTTGACATCAGCTAACTTGATCAAGTAGTGTCAAACAACTGTTTGGTTAGTGTTTGAGGAGCAACAGTAGAATTATTAGACAAGAGCGCAGCTCCCAGATCCTAGGAAACAGTAGCAGCTGAAAAACACTGGTAGTTGTCAGAGAAAGTACAAGAGGGGTACAGTGGGGCACATATAAGTCAGCTCAGAATGATATGGGAATGTGATGGTACTGATGTGTCACAGTGCATGGTCAGCAATAGCTGTTCCTGGTACATCAGAGGCCTTGACCTGAAGCGAACTCCGGATCTTAGGTTGCTTCAGGGAGTGCATAGAGCCTGTCCATAAGATTGATGTTGCAGAGGGCTGTGGCCTTGCCCGTAGGATGTGCGCTCTGTTCAAGGTAATGAGTTGCCAAGGAAAAAAGCTCTAAGGAACTTGTGCAGCATGATACAGATCAAACAAGAGATAACAGGATCTTTGCAAAAGCAAGATCCTGAGCACATAATATGGAGGAATGGCAGATAGAGATTATAATCAAGTAACCCGTGAATAAAAACTGCAGAGATTGGGAAATTTATGACTGCTGGCAATAGAAGGAAGATTCTCAGCTTGCAGAAAAGTACGGGAAAAATATCCTGGAAAGAGGTGAGCAGGATTGTCAGGGGAGACATCAGAGCCAGCTGAAGCCTCTCCAAATGTGTATATGAAGATGAGGAGTGTTACAGCTAGTGGAGACCCTATCCTTTCAGAGACGGAGGCACTCATTGGTCATCTCATTTTTTTTTACCCCAGCCAGCCTGGGGTAAAAAAAAAAAAAAAAAAAAAAAAAAAAAAAAAGGCCCAAGGAAGCTGTTTGTTCTCCTTAGTGAACAAGAATGGCTCATTCCAATCTTCAGGAAGTTGAATATGTGTGGCAGAAGACTGCTAAGAATGAAAAAGGGTAATTCCTTCTATAGCCTTCTATGATCAGATGGCTGGTTCAGTGCGTCAGAAGAGATCAGCTGATGTTCTCCCATTAACTCAGCAAGACTTTTGACAAAGGCTGTCATATTGAGCTCACTAAATTTTTGAGACAGACTCAGGTAGATGAACAACAATAAAATTTGCCTGGACTGTATGGCCCAAATTGTTTTTATCAAAGGCGCAAAAGCCACTTGGTGGCCAGTTCCTGTGTGGCGTTACTCAGGTGTTGATACTGCAGCTGTTATTGCTGCAGGCTTCTATGAAAGATCTGGATGGTGGGACAAAGAGTGTTTTCAGCATGTTTGGATCAGCTGGGTTGATGGAACAGCAGGCTGAGCTGTTGTTCAGAAGGGCTGAAACAGTAGAGAAGTGTACTAATGGAAACCTTATAAAACTTAATGAAGGCGAGAGCAAATTCCTTCATCTGGAGCACAGTAGCCTATGCAGCAACACAGAATCCTAGAACAGCACAGATTAGAAGGGACCTCAGAAGAACATCAAGTCCAACCTTCTGTGGAAAAGAAAGCCCGGGTGAGATAATCTACCTTGCTATTCAGTCACATCTTGAAAACTGCCAGTGATGAGGACTTTGCCATATCCCCACGGAGGCTGTTCCAGTGATTGCTTGTTCTCCTTATAAGAAGTTCTTCCTGACACCAAGATGAAGCCTTCATTCTGGTGCAGCTTCTACCTATTCCCCATTGTCCTCTCTGGTGGCTCCTTGTGAAGACAGAGCCTTCATCCACTTTGTAGCCCTCCAAGTATGGAAGATTGTGGTGAGGTCCTCTCCTCACCTTCTCTCCTGACTGAAAAAAAACAACTTCTTCGGTCTTCTCTCACAGAGCAGGTTCTCAAGCCCTGGGACAACATAATCAAAGAGCCCAGTACAGGCTAGAATCTGTGTTGGAGAACAGCCTTACTGAAAGGGACCACAGTGGTGGACAACAAACATGAGAAAGCTTCTGCAGCAAAAGGTAAATCATATCCTGTTGCATCTGTGGGGCAATACAAGAAAAAATAGAAATATGATCCCACTCTGCTCAGAGCTTGGCAGACATTATACAGAGTATTGTTTCCAGTTCTGTTTGACACAGTTCAGTGCATATTGGGAGCTAATGGCTAGAAATCAGCTTTGCTGAAAATTCCTTGGGAGTCTGGTAGTTAACAGTCTGAATGTTAGTCAGCAGTGTGCCCTTGCGGCAAAGAAGGCCAAACCCACTTTGGGCTGTGGTAACAGGAGCATGTATGGCTAGCAGGTCAGGCAGACTGATCCTTCCCTTCTGCTTGGAGCTTTTGAGACCACATCTTGAGTGCTATGTCCAGCTTAGGGTCACCCAGTACAGGAAAGACATTGTCATGCTGAAGCAAGTCCAGTAAAGGTCCACCAAGATGGATGGAGACCAGAGATGTAATGTATGAGGAAAGGCTGAAAGCAGGGCTTGGTCACACAGTAAGAGGGAAGACTTGTGGAGATCTCATGGCAATCTGCAGCTAACTAACAGGAGGGCCTAGAGAAAAAAGTCAGGCTTTTCTTGGAGGTTGTGCAGTGATAGCATGAGGGGCAACAGACAAGCTAGAACATGGAAAATTCTTATTTGCTACTAAGAAAAATATTTTCCCAGTGAGAGCAGTTAAGCATAGGAGGAGGTTGTCCAAAGAGGTTGTGAGGATTTCATTTTTTGGAGATTGCACGAAACTGGGCTGGACAGATCCCAATCCAAATGGCTGTGTTTTGAGCAGAAGGTTGGACTGGATGACTTCTGGAAGTTCCTTCCATTGTAAATTAGCTATGATAATGTGAGTGTGTGAACCTTGGTGCAGCTCAGTGTTCTAATAAACAGCTGTGTATGTATTTTGCATTTGACTAACCAGTAATATGTTGATAACTCTCACAAAGTATTCCTAAAACAGTACAGAGAAAGCTGTTGTGGAGGCTGGCCAATTAAAAAGCCAAATCAAATAAGAGAACTTGGGATAAATTCACAGAGGTCCCTTGTGTAGTACGATTAAATTTTAGAGACCAAAAGGCATTTGTGATTACTGACTGTGTCTTTTTCAGCATAGTCACTTTACTTTCCACATTAACTGTATTTTAAGAGTAAGCTTCAACCAAATTGAAGCCAAGAATATTTGGAAGGCTGTTTTTTCTTTTTTCTTTTTTTTTCTTTCTATGCATTGCACATTTTGTGGCAGTGTTTTTCTTGGGCTCAGTCCATCTCTGATTGTAGAACAGTCATTACTTCATTTTTCTAAACATATGTATTTAAAACCCACAAGGGCTTGTGAAATCTGATACTAAAATAAGATGTGTATATCAAAACCCTCGTTTCTTTAAGAAAGCCGTGTTTTAACCTCTACTCTAGAGTTCCTTTCATGTGAGAGGAATTCATTTTTTCTTTTTATAATTTTGTCCTTCGTGCTGATCTTTGGTATTAGAGTAGAAAATGAAAAGTGGACTACTGCTTTTTAATGAGATCAGTTAAAACTATTAAAAGGAAATATTTTATTAAGAAAGAAAAGAAAAAAAACACACACATTCTTGCAAAGGAAGTAGCTGTCAAGAGAGAACTATATTGTTTGACTAACGTACAAATTCGTTACACAAAGATATCAAAGTTTCTTTCAAGTTGTGTTGAATGAGGAAGGTGTTCTCCGTCCAGAGGACACTGTAGATGTTGTGACCACCTCTGATACATGTGGATTTCTTGTTCTTTTGGTATAACTTTCTTTTTGAAACATTTTTCTTTTAGAAGGATTTCAAAAAGCACTCTTCTAATCTTTGCCTGCGTCTTTGAAAAACACATTTAAATGCTTCCCCTCGCTTTGGCTAGCGTTGCTTTGTTCTTGTGTTGTTTGTTCTACATCTAACAAAATGGGAAGGATTCAAAGTACAGGAATGCCTTTACTGTATATTCTTTTTTGGAGATTTTTCTTCTTGAAGAAGAGAAACCTGAGATTTTCCCAGGTGCTACAAAACACAGAGAAAGCGTAAACATTCTCTTTAAAACATGTTTCATTTTCTTCGTGGTTGAGGAATGCTTGTTACCATTAGTGAAAATCATTTAAAGAGATGACATGGTGTTACAAGCAGACTTTTTAGATCATTAAAGATATTTGGAGAGACAGACTCAGAGGAATGACTGACAGTGGAGAAGGGAGATCTGCAAAAATATTAACTAGTGATACCTAAGTTTCAGGAAAGCATAGTTGTATTGCTCTGTCTGCAGTTTCTAATGTGACATTGTTAATGAGGTTTTGTGTGATTTTCGTTTTTTCTTCGTGTTTTAAAATAAATTATAAGCCAAGAGGAAATGTATGTCTTGATAGGTATTAAGATTTCTTGTTTGTTTTGTTTAGAAAAAAATATTTTCAGGAAAAAATGTGGCAGTAACTCTTTATTTTCACTGTGCAAAGTTGTTTCAGGAACAGTTCAAGTTTTATAGAAGTTCTGTAATTTTTGTATAAGGCTTTCTTGTAGGAGCAACCAGTTTTTTAAACAAAAAAGAGGCCTATCTGATATGAAGACCACTGAGATTTGCTCCAGGTTCTGGACCTCTTCTTTTTACTTTTTTCAATGATTTCTAACAAAAATTTGGTCTCACTACAGAAGGACTTTTTTTTAATTTTTTTTTTCCTGGAACATTAATGTGACTCTTGTCTTCAGGTTTGCCACTATGAGAAGTTTTTCAGTCTGAGCAAGGAGCTACAGTACATTTTCCTCTAGGTATTAGAAAGATTAACAGTATTGTGGAATACCAGGACTTCCTATGTCAGAATTATAGTGGATATCCTGGCCTCAGACCACAGTTCTCGAAAGATAAGGGTGGAAACACTGAACTAGACTCAAATGTCTGTCAGAGGCTGTTGTACAGAGTAGAGAGCAGATCCAATGTGTTTTCAGTAGTCTTTACTGCAAGAAAAAAGAATCAGATATACTACAGTGCTACATTACAGCAAACAGGTGATTAAGAAGTGAAGCCTAGGCCAGTATTTGCAAGAGTGAACCAAACTGTTGGCTACTGAGAAACAGCTAGGAGACAGTTGGCTAGTCACATACAGTAGCTCTGCTTTACCAAGGAACCTATGTGTCTTACTGGATTGTGTGGTCAGTGGATGAATTTGTTATTGAGATTTTGAGCAGCTTTTTTGATTGTTCAGCTAAGAAATGCAGAGAACATCCTTGCATTATGCTTGGCTTGAAGGTGATATCCACACTGAGTTTCTCGCCAGTATTGGTCCAAATTATTTCACATTTGAAGCACAATGAAGAGGTTTGTTTTCTTGGTGATATTACAAATACTTCACTCAACTGATTCCAGCTTATTGTAAATCCCTTGCAAGCTACAGTGGGCAAGGTTCAAGCTCATCCCTAAGTTTCCTGCTTTAGGATTCACTACTTGGATTAACTTCAGTGAAAGCTGGTAGGTACGCTCTGTCAGCTAGAGGCAGGCATGAGGTACCTGTGATGAGTGTGTTATGTTTTGGCATGTCTGTATTAGTTGTTGTTCTTTTTTTCCATCATACTGGTAATATACCTGGTGTAGAAAACAAAGAAATCTGTGTAGAGGCTGGATATGGAGCAGTTTCAGCAGTTTGCATGGGATCATTCCCCACCATCTTTTGGGATCTACTTACATTTTGCAAGAATTTGTGGCCAGATCAGCTGTCCTAGACTGCTTTGTTGCATGATAGCAGTAAGCTCTCTGGCTACTTAGCTCAGAAATAGCAGCCACGCGTGTGATATTCTGATGCTGAAAGTCAGGTGCTAAATGTGAAGCATGAATAGGAGCACAGGTCTAACATTTTTTGGGGGTACTGCCCAAATGAGAACAGATTTGATGTTAATTTGTGGTATAATGGATAAAATTGATTTTAAAAAGAAACTTAAAAATTAAAACAAATTAATTTTAAGGAAATTCATAAGCTTTCTTTTGAAATACTTCTAAAAATCCAGTTGAATCATAGAATGGTTTGTTTTGGAATGGACCATAATGATCATCTTGTTCCAACCTCCCTACTGTGGGCAGGGCTGCTACCCACCCAGCTCAGCTACCCAGGGCTCCATCCGTCTCATCTGGCCTTGAAAGCCTCCAAGGATGGGGCATCTACAGTTTCTCTGGGCAGCCTGTGCCAGTGCCATCACCCTCTGAGTAAAGAATTTCCTCCTAATATCTAGTCAAAATCTGCCCTTTTCATTTAAAGCCATTCCCTCTTGCCTTATCACTATCTATCTGCCCATGTAAAAAGTTGCTTTCCCTTTTGTATGTAAGTCCCCTTAAGTACTGGAAGGCCACAATGAGGGCTTCCTGAAGCCTTCTCTTCTCCATGCTGAACAAGCCTAGCTCGTTTAGCTTTGCTCATAAAAGAATTACTCCAGCCCTCTGATCATCTTGTGGCCATCCTCTGGACCTCCAAGAACTCCATATCGTTCTTTTGTTAGGGACCCTAGGCATGGGCACAGTACTCCAGATGGGGCCTCACAAGGGCAGAGTAGAAGGGGACAATCACCTCGTTTAATCTGCAGGCCACCCCTCTTTTGATGCAGCCTGGGATACACTGGATACAGTTGGTCTTCTGAGCTGCAAGAATACACTGCTGGCTCATGTCCAGCTTTTCAGCTTTCATCTACCGGGACCCTCCTTCTCCACAGCACTGCTCTCAGTGAGGTCTCCCAATCTATAGATATACCTAGGGTTGTCCCAGCACCCACATGCAACAACTTGCTGAAGAAGATTCCTGTTGAATGTCATTAGGTTCATAAATTAGGAGAACTTACATTAAGATAAAAACTTAAATGTATTTCATTGAAACAGTATAAATAGTATTCTACTTGTATGCACTTCACTACAGTTGCTGTAAAAGACTTTAGAACGTAACTAGATTTGACAGTCACACCTACTTGTAGGTATTGAGTATTTTCTGTAGTGCAAACTAGGATTCCTTTTAAAATTCAGAAGCCAATTGGAACTTAAAAGAGAAAAATGTTTTTTTCTTGTTCCAACTTATGAGTAAAACTTTGTGTGAAAGGCTGAGATCTACCAGCTCAATAGTTTCACTACTCTTCACAGAAAACTGGTAGATGTTTCCTTAGCTACCCTACTACTTACACAGTAAAACATCATGTTTTTATTGTTTAATAAATTTAGCTGGCTGCATAATATTTTGAAAAGTCTCCCTTCTTTTTTTATATCCAATGTGTTTAGTGTGTTTTAATTCAATATTTAAAAGCCAATGTTCTAATCAAATTCCAGTTTCTTTCCAAAAATAGTTTAACATGCTTTTCAGCTTTTAGTACAATGTCATTGCTATTTTAACATCAAAAAATACAATTATTAGGTTAATTATTGTAAGTTAAGTTAGATAATTGCTGAATGTATATATAGTCTTCTGATTAGCATAAAGTAATACTACATTAAAGGCCTATCTATTTGCTGATTGTGGTATTTTAATCATTTCAAGCAATGAAAGAATTAACCTCCCAGCAGGAAAACAAATGAAAAAAATACTAAAGCAAGCTTTAAATTAATTGTTCAAATCAAGTTTTCTGTTTGATAATTTAAATTGGTTTATTTTGGATTAACATGTTTAGTTCATGATTTTGCTGTCTATTGAGTTCAAACAAAATTTTACCTGAAGCACACAGATTTTATTTAACATGGGATGAGAAAATTAATTTACTTACAGTCTTCTTATCCACAAAATATCCGGGGAAAATGTGGAATGAGGGCAAGATTTCAGCATCATATGATTTGATTTATTTAGACTAACTTGAAGCTTTTGCATCTGAAAAGCTTGCTGATGATTGATGGGAAGCTTTCTGCTGATCCTACGGCTGTCCCGGTGTCATGGTTTAACTTAGCAGGGTGGCTCAGCACCACACAGTCATTCACTCACTGCCTCTCTTCCCAGTGAGATGGTGGAGAAAATTGAAAAATAAAGTAAAAAATTAAGGGTTGAGAAAACTATTTATTAAGATAGAGGAAAAGAAAAATAAACTATATATATATGAATGTATGTGAATGCACAAGTAATTGCCCACCGCCCCCTGACTGATAATAGCTAGCCCCTTGAGCAGTGGAAGAGTGAGATCAATTTCCACTCTGTTCAGAGAGAACATCCTTCCACTGGATGCCATATGGTATGGAATATCCCTTTGGCCAGCCTAAGTCAGCTGTCTAAATTATATTCCCTCCTAGCTCTTTGGGCCCTTTGCTGTGAATGGCCTTGATTCTATGCAACACTGCTTAGCATAGAATAGAGTTATGGAATCATAGAATTGCCAAGATTGGAAAAGACTTCCAAGATTCCAACACTCACCTCACCCTTCAGGCAGTTGTAGAAAGCGATAAGGTCTCCCCTGAACCTCCTCCAGGCTGAATAGTCCCAGTTCCCTGAGATGCTCCTCACAAAACTTGTGCTCCAGACCCCTCACAGCTTTGTTGCCGTTCCCTAAATTATCATAGAATGGCCAGGGTTGGAAGGAACCTCAAGGATCATCAATCTCCAACCCCCCCTGCTGCGGGCAGGGCTGCCAACATATCTAATACTAGACCAGGCTTCCCAGGGCCCCATCCAAACTGGCCTTGAACACCTCCAGGGATGGGGCATCCGCAACCTCTCTGAGCAGCCTGTTCTAGCACATCACCACTCTCTCTGTAAAGAATTTCCCCTTGATATCCAACCTAAATGTTCCTTCAACTTAAAACCATTTCCCCTTGTCCTGCTGTTATCTACCCTTTCAAAGAGTTGACTCCCCTCCTGTTAGAGGCTTCCTTTAGGTACTCGAAGGCTGCAGTGAGGTCACCCTGCAGCCGTCTTTTCTCCAGGCTGAACTAGCCCATCTCCCTCAGCCTCTGAACAGAGTCCAGGACCTCGATGTCTTTCTTGTAGTGAGAGGCCCAAAACTGAACACAGTACTAAAGGTACACCTTTACCAGTGCAAAGTACAGAGGGATGGTCACTTACTTGCTCTTGCTGGCAACACTATTTCTGATACAAGTCAGTATGCCTTTGGCCTTCTTGTCTATCTGGGCATGCTGCTGGCTCATGTTCAGCCAAGTGGTGACCAGAGCCCAATAGCACCAACTATAAACATTGATGTTTTTCTCAATGGGCTTGAGGGAGATGGGCTTATTCAGCCTGGAAAAAAGAAGGCTGCGGGGTGACCTCACTGCAGCTTTTCAGTACCTAAAGGGAGCCTACAAACAGGAGTGGAATCAACTCTTTGAAAGGGTAGATAACAGCAGGACAAGGGGAAATGTTTTTAAGTGGAAGGAAGGAAGATTTAGGTTGGATGTCAGGGGAAGTTCTTTACAGTGAGAGTGGTGAGGTGCTGGAACAGGCTGCCCAGAGAGGCTGTGGGTGCCCCATCCCTGGAGGTGTTCAAGGCCAATTTGGATGGGGCCCTGGGCAGCCTGGTCTAGTATTAACTGGGGAGATTGGTGGCCCTGCATGTGGCAGGGTGGTTGGAGCTTGATGATCCTTGAGGTCCCTTCCAACCCAAGCTATTCTGTGATTCTTTGATAGTTCTTATACCTGAGCTCAGCCCCAGTACCAGGGCTGCAGCAGCACTGCTCATCAGGCATGGCTATAGACAGGGCAGCAGCTGCCTGCCTGAAAAAATATATGCAGTTAATCTTAGGCTTAACATTTCTATTTAATAAAGAGATAAAGAATCCTAGGAGGCTGTGCTGGACTCATTCTCAGGAGGTCATTCGATATCAGCATTAAGACTGGGACAGGTTCCAGTATGTGAATCAGCCGGGACAGGTGTTTGTTTAATCCTCTGATGAAAGTTATTTTACAAACTTCCTTGTCTTGTTCTGGCGTTGATTAAAACAGTAACAGTTGCTTTCACACTTTCAGACAACCTGTGAACTTTCTTTTTCTTCCTCTTGTGGCTATGAAGTATATTTATCTCTCTTGACTTCCAAAAGCATTCTAAATGTTTTGAAAAATTACACTTTTGCTTACTTTTACTCCACTGAATCACACAAGTATGTATTCTGCAACCTTTCCCCATAGGTTGTATTTTCTTATTTGTTACTACAGTTGTTGTTCTTTAGACTTTCTACTTTTTGTCTACACTTCTCATTAAGAAGGCCCAGCATTTCACAAGAATCCACTAGCACTTAACGTAACCAAATATTTGCTTTATGTGACTCAGATGGCAATCCAGTTGACCGATTCTGTTAATACAGTTGAGGTGCCATCATTACTTTTTGATTCATTTCACTGTGCTTGTGTCTTTCCCTTTGACTTGCCATGAATATATGTATTTTCAGTATTTGATTTCATACTCTGTATAGCACTTACCATTCCTTTTGACTGACTTTCATGTTGCTGATTTTAACCTCTGTCTCCAGTTCACTGAGGCATCTTGTAACTTTAAGTCTTTCTTCCAGGTTACATGCAATCCCTTGATATAACTTACAAGTGTGATAAGCCTATTTTAGCTGTGTGACTTCCTATCAGATCTGGAAATCAGTTATGGGTCCTTTTCCTACTACTTTGTTTTTGGCTTTGTGTCTATTTATGGATCTGTATAAGATGAGCAGATGATTGCAGACAGACATTTTTATGGCAGTGAAGTGCTCCTCTTCCAGCACTTGTAGTCCCATTTAAGGTCCCAGCAGGAACCCTGGAAGCTCTAGGAACGAGCTGAGGGGCTTGAAGTGCTGCCTGCTTTGGGGCTGGATGCCCTGTCTGCCCAGGCTCAGGGTGCTTCTACTGCCTGTCACACTGTATTGGTGGAACAGCCTGGCTTTAGGCATCTTGTTTTGCATATTTAAAACATCTCATTTTCCAAGATGATCATTTTTCTCTTGGCAAGCAGTCTAGCAAAGGCCATTAGAATTAAAGGTATAACCATAGAAGTTTTCAGGGTTTCTGACAAAGCTATGTGTTGGAGAAGTTACAAATAAATTGTGGTTTTAGTACTCTTTTTATATATTTTTTTTTGCTTTGGGGAGGACATCGGAGGCAAAAGGTAACAGAAATTTGTTCTTGCTGTACATGTTTTTGCAGAGCTTTCTGTTTGGAGGCCATTGAGGCTGGAGTTTGGCTTCAGGTAGCACCAGCTGCATGACCAGCAGAGGGAGCCCAGAATCACAGTATATTTTTGACTGGGGAGTTGGGCTGATTATCTTGCTCTTATAATGTACAGTTTTGTGAAATTATTCGGAGCGATGTTTGACAGCTTCCAACTTACTGTGATTATGAGGAAGAGCATATCTGTAACCTTGAATTACCTAATGTGATCTAATTGTAATAAGAACTTCTATTTTAGATGACTAATCAATATTTTCTTTTCTTTCTTATGTGGTGGTTGTTGCAACTCCATATCTCCTTCACAGAAAGTAAGTAACTTAAAAAAAAAAAAAAAAACTGTTTCTGAAATTGTGTGCGTATAGGTATACTATTCTTATGTTTGTATGTATGTATAAAATGAATATACCAGCAGAAAATGGTATATTTTGAATACATACTACAGGAGGCGACACTATATATGTATGACCATAATGGTTTAAAGAAGTCTTATCCAGTAGGTCATAAATAATATAGAAGTTCAGCATCTGAAGGCTGTAGATGCTAAATATATTCCTCGTGTGTAGGTTATGGCAACAAAACTTTCAGCATATTGGATTAAAATGTGTTATGGCTAAAAAATTCACAGATATCAAGTTGTGAAGAAGAGAGTTTTTGTACCCAGTTTGATTTTATCAAATCAAAATGGAACCAATTTTGAGTGGTTAGAAAATTTTGGTGAAGTTGTGCAGCATTTCACATTCAGAGATACTCATAGCCTTTTATTTGGCCATCCTTGGCTGCTCTGTTAATATATGCCAGCAGCTCTGAAAAGAGTGAGTATGGCCTTAGGAGGATTTAGAAAGTATGCAGTAAGTATTATATACTACCCTATGATTCAGACATCAGTCTGTGTCATGGGCTCTTTGATTGCTGGGTTTTCTAATGACTGTTCTTTGTGTTGTAATAGCATGTACTGTAAGCATGCTCATCACCCCTTGTGGGTAATGACTAGAAATTTTAAGGATGCCTGTGCTGACAGGGTAGGCAAATGACTGCTTAGCATGGGTCAGAATAGCAGTGATAAAGGACACCATGAGATTCCAGTTTGAGCTGCTAGCTAGCATCCAGGTTATTATTTTGTTTACAGACATATGCAAGTCCACTTTTCAAGAAGAGTGGATACAGCCCCTTGGTCACAGGCAAAACTATTTCAGAATTGCAGATGTCTTTATGAAACAAGCATAACAGTACCTCTTGGCTCAGTAGCTGATGCACATTTCTTTGTAAGTCTGAGAGTAGTTTCTATTGTCTGCTTGCCAGTTGGCTAGACTTTGAAGATTAAGATATCTGCTGTGAACACAGTAGTGGTCATGAGATATTGCCAAATCCCCTGTTCTGGGTTCATTCATCATGTATCACTTTAATTGCTTAATGATATCTAAAAATAAGTGAGGGATCCAGAATTTCTACGTAGGTCTAGAAGGGTGAAGCAAATCACTGCATACGTCTATGCAGAGTTTTGTTTCTTGTTGATATATTGAGTTTGTCTTCCACTGCAGAGTCAGCAAGTTCTTTCTATCTTGCAGGGAAAGTCTTAATCTGTGATAATGTTTAACTGAAAAGATCCAAGACTGTGAGGGTCTAAACTGCCTCATGTTGTCTATATGCTACCATATGGAAGAAATTATGCAGCTAGAACTGCTCCATTAAACGCCTGTGTCTTTGCTTGTCAAACATTGATACTGTATGAAAAATGTGTAAAGAGAGGTATGCTGCAAATTCCAAAACTTTTGAAAGTAATTGTTAAATTCAATTGAAATGGAATGTCTTAGTATCTTCTGTGCTACTGTTAGTAGTATCATTATAGTTCTGCAATACTTACTTTTGTATTATGTTACGGTATTATATTAAAACCAGATGTGGATTAGTTTTATTTGCCTTCCAAAAAAGAAAAAGAAACAACAAATTTTTTTTAGAATTTTCATATTGAATGATCGTATGTAGAATACTTATAAAATACATTTATGTTAAATAGCTGATGTGTTTATTAACAAGCACCATTTTGATTTTGGATGTAGTAACGTGATATATTTGGTGACCAATAGTAAATAATTTATATAGGACAGGATGCAATTATAAAGGGAAAAGACTTCAAGCTTAAGGAAGGAAGACTTAGGTTTGATTAAGGAAAAGGTCTTTTACAGGGAGAGTGGTGAGGCACTGGAACAGGTTGCTCAGTGGTTGATGCTCTGTCTCTGGAGAGTTTCAAGGTGAGGCTGGATCAGCTCTGGGCAACCTGATTTAGCTGCGCATGTCCCTGTTTGTTCCAACTTCAAGGATTCCATCATTCTGTGATTCTACCACTTGATCTTGCCATTAAACTTATATATGTACAGGAAGGATGAATCTTGTAACAGAGCTGTATTAACGCAAAGCGTCAGCATACTGTGAAAGAGAACAGTTTCAGTGCAGTTTTATATTTCAAAAAAACAGTCTTGTGAATTTCAAAAAGGATGTTTTGTTACAACAGTGCATTATAAAGAACAGTTGTTTCTGATGCACTTCTGAAGCCCCGATCTTGCCTTATAGCTGAGTGTATAATTAATCCTGAAATACTTAGCAGCACGCTAAATTTAATGTGCAGGCATTGTTCCACTTAACCAAGTGGAATATATTTATGTGGCTCAAGATAAGCGCGCGTGCAGGCTGACGACCCCAGGGAAGAAGCACAGTTTCAGAGTCAGTCCCAGAGTATGTGTTCAGCAGTCAGTAAACGAGGACAGAGATGTGACAGTGCAACTGTACATCTTGTAGTAACATTTCATTTTAAAATTAAATTGAAATAAAACATTTCTGATAGCAACTTTTCACAGTTGTATAGGTGTATCCAGGGTAGGAACATTTACATTCTTTTTCTGCCATATCCATGCATATTTAATAGAGAGATCTGTGTACAAGTACTCTTTTTTTCTTAACACATTTTGTTTCTATTTAAATAGTCCCTTAATGTTCATTCCATAATGATATCATGTTTAATTACTACCTTGAGTAGGTCAGTCTCTTAATCTTTAAAACAGTTCTAATTAGGGAAGATAGTGCTTCACAGAATTCTATAAATGTGCTTATATTTGTGTATAGTAATGCACGCTGACCACATTAAGCCAGGAAAAAGCTTAACTATATATCACTTTTAATTTTAATGCGTTCTTCCTTGGCTCTGTATTGTTCTTTTGTTGCCTTTCATCCTATAGGATGCAGCTGCCCTTGAACTTGGTGCTGTTTTGATCATTCATGTGCAGCAGCCACGTTGTCTGTAACATTTTAAAAATGAGGCTTCATGGTGTTATTTACGAAGTAATTTCACATAAATGTTTGGACTATGGTTCTCTTTAAATGTGGAGCTGGTTGCTGTATGAAGAAAAGCGTAATTATAATTCACAGACTTTTTGCCTCGAGCCTAGGGGACAGATGCATATGATTAAGTTTGAAACTGGCCTGTTATTGTAATGTAGATGTTTTCAGTGTTGAGAGAATTAAAAAAAAAAAAGAAAGAAAAAAAAAAAAGTAGATTGAGGGAATAGTTTTACAAGAGGCACTCAATCTTGGACTACTTCATTTTTGCACAATCTTATTTTTCAGTGGAACTTCTCCATTAGCTTGCCTGAATGCAATGCTTCATACTAACACTCGCGTAGGTGATGGAACATTCTTCAAAATCCCTGGGAAGTCAGGACTCTATGCTCTCAAAGTAAGTTTAAATGCTGTGAATAAAAAGTACCTCGTGCTATTAATCCTCTTTATGAATGTTTCAATAGATAGAAAAGTAAACAGATTAGATTCTTTGGAGAGGAAATGACCTGATAGTCCTACTAACTGCTTTCAGATGTCTTTTAAAAGGATTTATAATGAAAGTAAACATTGAATGTTTTATCCTAGAAAGCATATACATGTTCTTGACTTTGGCATGTTGTATAAAATCATGCAGCTTAACTAAAATGCTGATTTTTCATAGTTGTTCACAGAAAAGCCATTGTTTTACGAGCAATGAAATCAAGATGATCACAGACTTTCTTGTTAAATAATTTATTGATGTTTGATTTTTGAATAGTGAAAAATTGTTTGTGAGTCTAATAAAAATGAGCATTAAATTTTCTGCTTGCATCATTAGTTTTGACAGGGAATATAGTTATAGTGATGGAGTTTTGCCCTTGTGCTGTTTCTTTTCTGCTTTATTTGTCTTTCTCAGTATGTATCTGGTGATTTCTGTGGACGGCATTTTTTTTATTATCCGTGATTGAACTTAGAGTGGCTTCACAATCAAACTGGAGGAATGTGAAGCAGAGAAGAGAAACTAGAGTGAGATTATTTGTTTCGCTGCCTAAATGTAGTAAATTAAAATTTGAAGCTGGGGGGAGTGAAAGGAAGGCTCTTTTGTAGTTCATGGCAGACAAGTTGCATGTAAGAGTTTAAAAACATAAAACCATGTAGATTTATTTGCTCTTGATAACTAAAAATTCTGTACCTGAGATTGAATTAATAGGTTTCCATTTCCTAATTTACTAAAATAAATGCTGTTGTTTTGCTTTAAATCTGGAGATATTCTTGGCACAAATCCAAGCATTCACAATCACTTCCATGCTCGTGAGCTCCAGGTTGCTTTAGCTATTTGAATTCAGGAAACCAGCAAAAGCTAAAAAGAAACATTAAAGGATTTGTGTTTTGCTCCAGCATTCTGGACACTCACTCAAAGACTAGGATTTTTAACAGCCAAACAAGGCTGTTTCTGTTAAAAGAATTTTAAAAATAAAATAAGAATTGGAAGAACTTGCATTTTATTTGACAGTTTTTAAACATAGAGTATGTTTTGACTTCACAAAGCAGCTTTTTTTGTTTTACTTTGCAAGTTGTTTCATGAAAGTCTGTTTTTATGTTTTTCTGTGGAGTAACTCACAAGCATATTTTTCATTTCTTTTTTTTTTGAGACATAAGCATATGAGTATACTGCAGTAATCTATTTTTGGAGAGGCAGCAGGATCGTATCTGATTTTTTCTTGTTAATGTTAGTTTTCTTTTTCATTTTAACTGTAGAAAGAAGAATCAACATGCCCTACTGATGGGACATTGGATTTAGGATGTGAATCTGAGTTAGATGGCACTGAAATGGCTGAGACAAACAATAATAATGGAGAAGAAAATGGTGGTAGGTGCTTTAATTTCAATATTAGAGCGCATGTTTTAGGAAAAGAAAAGAGTATTGTTTGCCTATGATTTTCCTGGTGTGGTTTCTAAAGTGTATAAGTGATGTTTTGCATGCACTGGACTATTTTTGAGTGTCCTCTTATCTTTTGTGGCCTTATAAGGAAATCGGGAATGCCAAGTGTCTTAATTTGTCTCTGTTCTGTCAACGGCAATGAATATGCTGTTAGGTGTGTACTAAGTAGACAAGTTTTTGGTTTAACATTTTTTGTTCTAGGTCCCGTAGCTATTGAGAAATCTGCCCTGTTAGGCTACAGACTTGCAGTGAGCAGATGCTGGTGTACCTCGCTGACTTTAGTGTGGGCAAGTAGGGTCCCTTAGTACTATTCTTGGCTACAAGAGAAAGTTTTATATATTTTTTTTTCTTTCAGATTCTCCTGGATACCATGTTTGCATAAAAACGTGGAAATTTTGAATCTTGCCGGTGCCATTTTTTCTTTGAAATAATGACAAACAGAAATATTGTAGGCAGTTGAATCATGGAATCATAGAATGGGCTGGGTTGAAAAGGAACACAATGATCATCTAGTTTCAAACCCTCTGCTATGTGCAGGGTCACCAAGCACTAGACCAAGCTGCCCAGAGCCACATCCAGCCTGGCCTTGAATGCCTTTAGGGATGGGGCATCCACAGCCTCTCTGGGCAACCTGTTCCAGTGCCTTAGAAAACAATTTTTTAAATTATTTTCTAAAGGTAACAATTGCTCATAAAAAAACCATGTTTTTTCAGTCATCTAAAATGACTTGCAAGTGATATAAATGAATATTATTAGAGGTACACTCACGTAATGCTTGTAAGTGATCTCTTTACACAGAAAAGAGAACTTTGCAAGGATTCTGAAATAAACTTTATCAGTTCACTTCTGCCCACCTGCTTAGAAACTGACCCACTGCTGGGCACAGTGTGCAGCCTTCTGTTTTGGCTGACTTCATGTATGCTGAGGAGGTGTCCTGTTTACAACTATGACATGAAAAGGCACTGTTCTTGAATTTTTTGTATATTTTTTTCCTACTACAGACTTCCTGTTTGATCTTGGATGACTTGCTTGGCTTCTATGTTTAGCTGTGCAGGGCTGATACTGTTAAGTATTGCTCTTTAGTAGCAATGAAAAATCACAACATGCTCTATGATAGGAATAAAAGAATGACCTAAGCCAGATTGCTTTGAATCTGCTGGTGAAGTTATGAAGCTTGACTGAAAAACAACAGTCATGAGTTATTAAATAGCTCCACTATTTTTTTTACAGTTATAAATTAGACTGTGCATGTGCACTGTTTCTATGCTTATGCAGTCTACACTGAATGCATGAAGTGTACATAAATATTTGTGTTTCTTCAATGATTTCCATGTAATACTCAGACAGTAAGGTGATGGATTCTTCTTTAAGTCACAGGAAGAATCCAGCAAGGAAAAACAGTGTAAATACAGCTAGGTAACAAAAGTAGATATTACTTCTTATGAACAAACAAAAATAGTGGCAAAAAACATGGCAACTATATAGGAGTAATAGAATGTAAATAATGGTACCAGAACAGCAAAAGTAGAAAATTGTTGGGTTTTGACTGTGTGGAAGCTGCATACTGTATTCACAGTTTGCAGTAATAAAAAGCATTCTAGCACTTACGGTGATGTAAAAAAGCAGCTGCTAAAATTAAACATTTTAAACTATTTGGGATCCAGCAGTCATTTGCACCTAGATTGTTTTTACAGCTGAGAACTTTTCCTCCTATTTTCTCTTTAGCAAATCTTGAAAAAAACTGAGTCTACATTGTATTTAGAAAGGCCAGGGCTGCGTGCGATCAATACGGAATTGAAGACAGCATATCTTGTATCAGCCAAGTGAAGCAGAGATCAGTTTTGTCAAACATGCTTGGTAATAGGTTTTCTTGAGACTGAAAATTTGTTGGTAAAGTCATCAATATATTTATTGATATATATTTAGAATTCTGTTAGGTGTACACGCAAGAAGTCTGTGCAACCATTCAACAAGACCTGTAGAACTGGGCAGGGAGGAACCTGTTGAGGATCAACAAGAACAAGCGTAGAGTCTTGCACCTGGGAAGAAATAACAGCATGCATCAGTACAGATCAGGGGATGATCTGCTCGGAGGGACCTCTGCAGAGAAGGACCTAGGTGTTCTTGTGGAAAATAGGTTGGCCATGAGCCAGCAGTGTACCCTTGTGGCCAAGAAGGCCCATGGAATCCTGGAGTGCATTAAGAAGAGCATGGCCAGCAGGCCAAGGGAGGTGATCCTCTTCTTCTTCTCTGTCCTGGTTAAGCCATATTTAGACTACTTTGTCCAGTTTGGGGTTTCCCACTTCAAAAAAGATGGGAATCTCCTAGAAGGAGTCCAGCAAAGGGCCACAAATATGATAAAGGGCCAGGAGCATCTTCTGTATGAGGAAGGAATGAGTAACCTGGGTCTGTTCAGCCTAGGGAAAAGAAGATTGAGTGGGGAATCTGATTCATATTTATAAATACCTAAAGGGAAGCAGAAGGCAAATGGATGAAGTAGTACGTAGTGATAGGATAAAGCCTAAAACTTGAACATAGGAAGTTCCATACAAACATGAAAAACTTTTTAGCGTAAGGATGACGGAGCACTGTAACAGATTGCCCAGAAAGGTCATGGAGTCTCCTTCTCTGGAGATATTCAAGGCTTGTGTGGCTGCCCACCTGTGTGACCTACATACAGTAGGGTACCTGCATTAGCAGAGGGGTTGGACTTGATGATCTGTTGAGCTCCATTCCAACTCCTGCAATTCTGTGATTCTGTATGTTTCCAGTGTACGCTTGGCTTAAAAACAGCAGCATGACAAAGAAAAGCAGCCAGTTCTAAGTGGATTGAAAATTGCAAGTTATTAGTTCTGCAGAGGAGTAGGAATCACCATCCAAAATGGTGTTCTTCTGAGAATGTAATTTGACCCCTTTTTATTCAAGACATTTATTGATACTTTTGGAAAAGTATAGAATCTTTCCTGGCTAAATTTATTGATACTATACAATGTTGAGAGCTCTTGATTGCCTTATAAATGGTTATAGTTGGACAACATAAGTTTTATTGGAATTTAAAGTAAATCGTAAAGGTCATATTTGTGCAGTGGTGATATATAGCCGGTAAGTCAGCAAATGTGAAAATCATTTAAAGATCACAGTAGGAAATGAATTGAACACAAATGAGATGCTTTTGCTAATTAGTTTAATGCAGTTCTTGGACTATAAATCCGATAATACTGATTAAGGGGCATAGTAGGTGTAGTGTTTGTTCTGAGTACAGCACTAGTTAAATGATTATTAGTGTACTGCATTCAGTTGATCTGTGGGAAAGAGTTAAGAAAAATAGGAAAGAATTTAGAAAAGAAGAATAAGAACTCCTGAGTGAACAAATACCTCCATTGCTTTGGGAAATTGAAGAGTGCTGGTCTAGTTAGTTTATAAAAATGAGATGACTTGATCAGTTTGTAAATATTTAAGAAACGTTATTTCTATAGAAAATATTTAATCTGGAGGAACAAATCTGGTGAAATGTGCATTAGTTTAGCTGTGCACACTAAAACAGATTTTTTTTTCCTTTCAGGAAAAGTATTCTGTGACATAAAAAATAAATTAAAAACATCCAGTATGAAAAACTCTTTATGAAAAACTCTTGTATTTTAGAAAAGGTCAATAGATATAACAACTCCTTTCAGCCTCAATACGTGTTATACAGGGTCTAAACAGTGCCTCTTTAAAGTTATTTGTTGGAAACTGAGTATGAGACCCTCACAGATGAACTCTGACCACTGCTTCGGTCCTTTTGTGGGCATTTAGATGAGTCTTCAGCTTTCTGACTAAAAAGTACCAGCTGACTTTCAAACAGAGAAGAATCACAGTATTCCCCTGTAGGCAGAGTATAAATGCAAGCTACTGAACAATTTTATTATCATAATGCTACAGAAATTTATCACAGTTATAAATACGTGACTTGGCAAAAGCTCTGGGCCCACATCAGTACTGCTGAACTGATAATAAAAGAAGCCACACCTCAGGGCTTTGCTGATGCTGTGGAGAAATCTCTCCTCTTTCCCCACCATCTTCCAAGGCATGTGTTAAAGAAATACTATGTTACAGTTGATTTTGTGTGGAGTGGGAATTCTACAGAATGTCTCTAATATTCTTCCATATCTTTTTAGAAATTCTGTTTTACTGAAACGCGGGGACAGCACGTAAAGACACAGTAAAAGAATTAAAATCACAAGCTCCATTGCCTGAAAAAATGACGACTAAATTTTTTTGCCTGTCAAGAGGATGTTCTTTTCTTAAAAAAGCATTGCTCCCTGGGGTTTCTGAAGCCGGGCGTAATCCATCAGGAGTGGAGAGCAGCTGTTTAAAAGTTGTCTTTGCCCACAGCAGTGGGATGCGCCATAACATCGCTGTGGTAGAGGTCGCTCTTCCTGCATGGCCGTCCTTCACCAGGCCCAGCCCAAAGTGGGCATCTGATGTTTGCCCAGAGCTGAACAATGTCATTTCCTCTGTGAGGAAGGCTCTGTGGTTTTCCTAACACTGGAAGTTTTTCAATTGCAAAAATAGAATGGCAGAATTAATTCTTAGGCAGTTTTTTTTTGTTTTTTTGTTTTTTGTTTTTTGTTTTTCCTTAGAGGTAGTAGTAGATGGATGATAGAGGATCAGATTCTTGCAGAATCCTGAAATTTTATTTTTGTAACTGCTATGCTCCTGGACAGCTTGTGCTTTTTGGACTAGGAAGTTGCTAGGATTGCTCCTGTTGTTACAAATGAATGTTCACCAATATTTGAAACCTGAATCCAAGTTTCGTATTCAGTTATTTTTCTGAGAATGAAATTTCTGGCACAGTCCAGGGAAACCTGTCATCCTCAACTTGTTCTCTCTTGTAAGTGGTGCTGCTGATTCTGCTGAGTATGTCTGTTGTGCATGGCAATGTCTGCTGAGGGGTAGGGTCTTCTCAAAACAGGAGAGTAGCAGAGTGTAGCAGCCTGAACATACTGAGTTTGATATGACACCTGAAAGAAAGAGACAGAAAGCGACACTTTTTTGCTGCTTGTTTTTTTTTTTTTTTTTCTTTTTCATCTCCCATAATTAATTATAGAAGTTTTATACCCAGGACTGAATTTAACTTCTGTTTGTATCATCGCCACTGCATGACTCATGAAAATGAGAAGATCCTGTAGACCTTGAGGGAGGTCTTCTCATCCCCTCTCTTTGCTGTACAGTGAAGTTAATGAGGCCTTAGAAATTGGTGACTTTGAGATGATAGACTACATTTTTAGTGGAACATGTTGACTTCTTTTGGAATAAGATTTTGTAGTTTTCAAAGATTTATGAAGTGTCTAGGCACAAAATAAAATTCTCTTCAGATGATGATGTGATTCAGTGCAAACTACTATCCTAACAGGATATTTCATGTCCCCTTCCAAAATACATGATTGAATGTTATTTATCATTTCATGCTGGAAGTATTGCTTTTCAGAAAGAATATTATAGTCACAGTCTTAGCCTTGATATATGCTTCTGATTTTGCTTGCATTGGTGAAGCTGTGCAATTAACTAACTCCCAAATGGGTTTTCTTTTTTAAAAGCTGACGGCAACAGTCAAGTTCTGAATTGTTCAGATTTTGTAAGTTGGGCTCTAGAGATCAAAGAGTGATGGAGGTGAATTACTTGATACATCTGTGTTGGCAAAGCATGACCATATATGTCAATAAAAGTATAGATCTGTGTCACCCAAGGAAAACATTGAATTTTATGGATATTTTAGAGACAGTTTTTGTGTACTTGTTTTCCTAAGGGACTGTTAAGTTTCATATCTCCAGAGTGTGTACATACATTTTATGCTTGAGGTAGGACTATAGTCTTCAGCATATGGTAGCAATATTAATTTGAGTTTTGTAATGTGGCCATTAGTAAACAATCCTTCTCATCTGCTGTGGTTTCTATTAAAAAGAAGGAAGTGAAATGCTGTTGATTTTACTGGTTTGATTTTAAATAAGTATCATCTGTCTGAGATCAGAATTAATTGTGCTATTTATTTGGGGAAAATAAGCCCCTTAAAGCACTCCAGAAACTTTTCTATCCTTTCAGTTACATAAATCTGTTTATAATTATTCCTAATAAATATCAGTGACAGTGCAACCAAATAATTAAGTTGTATTCCTACAAAAGACTGTTTCTTTGAAGAAACACAATCTTCTATTATGTTTTCAGCAGGTATCATATTTTTACTGTTTTTTGTTTGTTTGTTTGTTTTGGTTTTTTTTTTGGGGGGGAGGGGGGAGAAATAATAGCAGATAATATAAAATTACTGAATCACTTCATAAAATTTGAAATTGAAAGGTAGCATTGTGGATTTTTATAAACCACAACTTTTCACAGTAATTAGCAAAACTGGTCTTGGAAAAATGGAAGAGAGGAGGTTATTTTATCTGGAAGTTTTCTAAAACATTTTAACATGCTCTTTTTGTTAAGGAATTCTATTTTTGTCATTCATGTTAACACTCCCTGAGCGCTCACTAAAGAGGTCTTATCTTCAGAAACCCAGCTGCTCTTCCAGCTCATAACCTAACATTTTATGGCTTAATAGTTGCTTTTTGCTTTATTCCTTCACTCATTCCTGGTCCTTAAAGAAGCTGATTTAAAGAATGGGGCCTAATTATTCTCTACTAGATGGAAATGCCTCCTGTTTGCTTAAAACGGCTCATTCTCTTTTTCTGCAGTAGCAGTAATGGTGAAGTCTTTTTATTTGCTACCCAAATATTTTTCCTTCATCTGTTACATTCTCTCAGGATTCTTTTTTTGTTCCTCAGCATCGAATTTATTTTTAGCATTTTTTTTTACTGATACGGCTTTTCAGCATGGATCTGATGATATTAATGAAACTTCAGAGCTTATGGACAGAATAGCTCTAGCTTTGCAAAGTTGTATTTATGAAAGCTACTCCAAAAGTAATGCTTTCTGTTTTATTATGTCTCTCCACAATATCAGACATTGGTGCTATTGCAGTAGGGGTTGAACCCTCCCACCAATATTCTATTACATGTTGTTGCCATACAGATGGCAGCAGAGGGTGAGTCTTACAACAATGGTGTCTGACATGGAAATGTGTATGAAGGAAAGGTGTGTCATTGAATTCCTCCATGTGGAAAATGAGGGCATCCACTGACATTTGTTGACGTTTGCTGGATGTTTATGGAGATCAAACAGTAGATGTGAGCATAGTGAGGCAGTAAATACAGATTTTTGTGAGTGCTACATGCAGGCTGTTGTTCATCGCTGACAAAAATGAGTAGCTAATGGTGTTGAGTATGTTGAAAACAGTGTTTTATTGCTAGAGTTTGGTCTAACAAAGAATGTTATTGTGCTTTTTGTATTTGTAGTAGTTTCCATGGAAGTAAATAGGATGCATTACTTTCAGTGTGACCTATATATGTATAGAGATCACATACATACATATCAAGAACTCTTCTTGAATTTGTTTTTATTTTCCTATGTTCTTTGCAGAAATATCTGCTCCAGTCATTTTATTTTTTTCTTTGTTTTTCCCACTAGGAACATCAGTGTTCACTTCAAACACCGACATATTTTTCTGTTGTATTTTTCCCTTTTTTCCCACTTCTAACTCACGCAGAGAAAAGCAGTTGGATCTTACACATTTAAGTGAACAAATAAACACAGTTTTCTGTGGTCACAGCCTTCGCAATATACTGAGATTTTGTTACAGTTTGATTTAAATCATTATGTAGCACAACTTATATAAGAATAGATTTACTAGTTGTCTCGTGTTTAATTTCCTAATGAAAGATTAATTCATAGTGTCTTTTAAACAATAAATATATTGATTTGCCTCTAAATAAAGCTTGTATAATAATTTGGGTATTGTTTTGTGCTAAATGGGAAAATAGACTGCATAAACCATTAAACAGTTATATAAATTAGCATCATGTATTTAAATTAGCAGTGTTTATATTCTTCTATTTTTTCTATTTCTAGAAAACATTCTGTGATATCTCTTATTTACTGTAGATGGTTAGGCTTTTACCCATTATTTGTATCAAGCTGTTTTTAAATGGAAATGGAAATTGAAGTAAAACATGCAAAACAATGTTTAAAATAGATTTTTACTATTTTAAGCTACTGAATATCTGAAGGAAACTGTTTTTAATGTAGAAAATATATTTGAGAAAGGCAACTAATTTGTTGTTAGTAAATGAAGTAGCCTTTCTCTAATCACCATGTCATTTTAAACGTATTAAGCTGTGGCTTTCAACCTCGTGTGCCTATTTCTTTAATTATAGACTACAGGAGAAAGAATTACTTTTTTCCCTACGTGTTTGCTTGGTTTTTTTTTTCAAAAATCTAAAGTAATTTGGAGTTGCAGTAAACTGAACCGCCATCCAGTGGTATTCCTTCAGTACATGCAGAAGAGATTATGGCTATGTAAGCTGGTTTATTATTTCAGCAGGTTTTAGTTCCAGTTGCTTCACCAAGCAGAACGAGGCTTGCTTCCCGATTTAACTTAATTGTCATAGTTTTAAAGAAGCAGAAGCAAAAGGGAACAATACACTAACAGTGTTTTTATGCAAAATAGACGTAATGATAGAAATCGGAAGTACTGCCTCTGATAGACCTTGCCACAGTTTCATTTTTCATTTAACTTAAACAGTTTATGAATGAAAGCACAAAATCAGTGTTGGACCACATCTACATTTATTTCCTCGCTGTACCATGAGTTTGACGCTAACGGTGTCACTAGTGTTGAGCATCATCAGTTAGTGTTGCCAAACCTTTCCGAAATTGGCTTTGTCACCAAAATAAACAGGGGACACACTTGGATAATGTTTGAAATCAATGTCATGAAAATCAGAATTTCCCACTTAATCGACAAAGTAAATGGAAGTTTCAGTCATACTGGAGGACGAAAGTACATTCTTCATGATAGGTCATGTGGTATCATCTCGTAGGAGAGAGTGTTATATACATGATAGTTTCCATTCTTCAGGCATTTTTCAATTTGTTCTCCTTAGCTTTGAGATGTGTTCTTGTTCTTTTTCCATTTTTAATTCGGTCCTTTGAGTCTCTTAGTCTTTGCCAGTGAGCAATAAAAATATCTGTGAAAAAAGAAACAAAGCAAAAGCTGAGTAATTTGAAGTGTCAGATTTTTGTTTTGGTGTAGGTGTTCTGTATCTCAGGAGCTTCACTATTGCAGAGATTTAGATTATATATAATAGCTATTGTTTGTTTTCTGCTGACAATAAACTGCTCCTTCAAGTTGTCGTTTTTGATTGTAAGCTTTGCTCATCATGTGGAAAAGATTGATTCTAACATAAGCTCGGAAGCTGTTTTGTGTTGCAGCTGCTTTGTATATTCTTGACAAATGCTTCAAGTACATGGAAGAAAGTCGAAAATATCAGTTAGAAATCTTGTGACAAAACTGAATTTCTCTTATCTGCTAATGAAAATTTTTAATCTAATATGAAAATTATCTTGATATAGTCCTAATATTATAGAACAGAATATATTCTCTGTTTGTGAGGTAAGTATTAATTAGTTTTTCTTTCAGCATGGAAATGTTTTATATCCCATGCATCTTATGCTGCCAATTAATTATTGATAGCCGAATTGTCTCAATTCTATCTTTTTTCTTACAAACACAAAGAAAAAACCTTTAAAATATTTATTCTGTGAAATAGTGCTAGAGGCAAGGGATCTGATGTGCTCCTTCAGTTCTCTGCATACGCTATTGAAGGATGGAAGGAGAAAATCATACATGAAGAGAAAGTTCGAGCTATAACTCCTCCTTGCACATCTGTTTGCATGTCCTCAGAATTCCATGGTAGGTGCACCACGTAGGGCAGACCTGGGCATCACAAAGGAAGCGTGTCAGCATGCACAGTGTTGGGCAGCCAGACTCAAACTGAGTCTGAGGAGGAGAGAAGACGAAAAGTGCTCAGCTTCTGGATTCATGCTCGTTCTGTTTTAGCTGGGCTGTCTTAAGCACTACTAAAAGTAATGGTAATGCCAGGCATTAAGAGTTTCCACAAAGGTTTTTACAGCCCTTTTAGTCAAGCTTGCTGACTGTTGTGATTAATGTTCCAGAATGTTCCAGGCATTCATATCTGTTTAGTAAAGATGGATTTTTAGAAATAATTTGCGATTTTTCCTTTTATCCGGGAGAATTTGTCTGTGTCTCAGACAACATGTAGTCAAGGGGCTGTTTAAAGTGAGTGCTATTTATTTATTAAACCATATATTATTAAAAGGACTGATGAATAGCAGTGTGTATTACCTGAGAGACAAGTATTCCTCTCTTCAGGATATTCCAATTTACCCATTAAACAAGCGTGTGTTCTTACTTTTGCCGAGAGTGGAACAAAATGGAGTAGTCTGGCTCCTAAGAAGCCATTGCTATTTCTAGAGCACAGGGTCATCAGTGTCTTCTGTTCGTAAAGTACACATTTAGAACTTCAGAAATCGATTAGAAATGACTTGATGAAGAAGATAATTTTTGCCTGGCTTCTGTATGAGGACCCTTGTTCGACTCCTTCAGTTACCTTCAGGACCCAACAGGCAAAGCCTGCAGTCTTCAGAGCTGCAAAGAAAGGGCCTGGGGAGACACAACTAATTGTGAAGCAACACTTTTATTTACACTGTGACCAGATTCTCAACTTGTTTGGACCTCAAGATTAGTTTAAGTTCATAGCACAAGTGTTTTGTTTTCCAGGTGCTTGCTATTTTTTTTCCCTCCTTTCTTGGGACTCTTCAAGAAAGATACAGAGAAGATAACCTCCATAACAGTATTCTTTTTTTTTTTTTTTTTTTTTTTTATATAAAGTTTGCCCAAAGCAGACATCTGAAGAATTGTCTTCCAATCGTGATTCAAGCCTTACAAATGCACCAGTGCAAAGCAAGCTAGTATCTTCCTTCCAGCAGCACACAAAGAAAGCACTTAAGCAGGTAAGCTCCTGCTGACTGCAGGTCAGTTGGCTGTCCTCCACATGGGTATCTGATATGAATGTGAGAATGCGACATCAGCAGAATTTCAGGGCATTTCTGAGAGGATTTGTAGGGTTTTGTTTAATGGTGCATTGCAAGGTTTTTTTTTATGTTTATTTGTTACCAATCTTGCCATTTACTGTGTTTTTTGATGTTTTCTTAAGTGCTTTGCAAGGAAGCAGCATTGTTTGTATTAATCACATCCCAGGTTTTTCTATGTAAGCACTCGTACTGAAAATTTTATGTGAGGCTTAAAATAAAAAAGATTTTGGAGTAAGTTCTGCAGATAGTAAGAATCTGGATGTATTGTTCTTCAGTTTTCCTTTATGGCCTGCCTAGCAATTCTTTTTCATACTAAATCTGACACTACAATGTGTAAGACTGGGATTGGTTTTGTTTTTTGAATAACCTCTGATTCAGATGATTTAGGCTGCAAGTAACGTAGTAAAACTTCACAAAAGTAACTACATATTAAAAATCAGTTATTAATAGAGAGTATAACTGAAATTTATTTTCCAACAGTGCCAAATTAGTTCAGCTAATGAAAAATGAAAAACTAAAAAAAAAAAAAAATTAAAAAAATGTATCTTCTCAATTTTGAGTTTGTAGAAATCTGTTTTAGTCACGTAAATATTGTAAAAAATGAAATACAACTTCTTAAAAACATTAGTTCGATGAGATGTCATTACTTTTATTTTTCTTGTAACTCCTCTCTTAGTTCTGTTTAACGGAGGTACAGTATTTCACATGGTAGTTTATTACAGAGTTGTTGATTTAGGCTTAAGTTAAGGAAAACCTGTCCGTGTTGCCTTCTTGAAATTTTTAAGTATTTGTACTTAGGTTTTCATGGAGTCTGAGTTTAAATCCACTAAAATTAATGGACTGGTATTATTCACAGCAGATTTTCTTGTACTCACACATTCTGAGGACTGGGGAGGATTCTTAGATTGGGGTCTCGCAACTGTTTGGTCAGGAAAGTTGGACAGTGAGCAAAAAGCAACTCACTAGCTGTGTGATCACTGAGAGAAACACACGCAACTCTTTGGAAGTTTTTGTATGGATTCTTTGTAATATATGAACTTAGGTATGGATGGAGCAGGGAAAGGGAAGGAGGGGAAAAAAAAAGAGCAATTCAACATGAATAGCAGTGAGAACAGTTTAAAAAAGAGCAGACTAATCAAAATAGCTTAATTAATGTAAAAAGTCATAACACTGATGGAAATCATTGAAAATACTCCCTAAGGCGATAGGGTTAAAGCACCATCTGAAAGTTAAGCAATCAATAGAAAGAAATCAGTTTTAATTAAGTTGATAGTAATTAGATCTTGTACTTCAGAGTATGAGATTATTAGTTCAACTATCAGTAAAATGTATTCTCTGTGTTCATTGTGGAGTGGTAGAGGATTTTACCTTTGTTTTACTTTTTCTCAAAAGTTTCAGGTGCCGGCTACTGCCATATGCATGCTGCAGGTTTGATTTAATTCGATATGGTAACAGAGAAAAATGAATTTCAGCAGTGATTTAATGTATAAAATTACTGTGGGAATTTTATTCTTTTACTTTCCAATCTTTCTGTTGCTTTCACGGATACATAACATAAAATTTGTAGAAATTACAGCCTAGAGTACATTTAAATGCATAAAAAGTTCAGGCGGTTGGATCCAATAGTCTTCTAATTGATACCAACTTACAGGTTCTGCACTAAAGTAACAAAAGATGAGCCAACAGCCTACTTTCAGCAATATTTATGCTGTATAATCTTATATACATATATATATATATATGCACACTTTATTAATGTCAGAAAGAGGTTTCACCCTAGCTATTGTGATTTTTGTATTACTTAATGGTCTTCATGGAATGAATATCTACAAAATAATTTTTCAACCCATTTCCTACTCAATTTATTCAAAAACAGTGAGTTCTTATTAGCTTGATTTTGTGCATTTCTTTTGTTGTCCATTAAAATTAAAGAGAGGCAGGTTGATAATTTGAAGTACACCTAAAGATCTGAGCTCGAATCAGCAGGTTTTTTCCACTGTTTATCTACTTGTTAGTCACTGTGGTCATGTCATTCTCTTTGAAGTGTTATGCTGGATTTAGAAATGATTTCATTTTTAATGAATTTTGAAGATATTCATGGGTGTAGGTTGCAAAGAACAATCTTATACTTCCTTGTGACCACCTGCATTTTTAGGATGTTCTCGTGAATTTTATTGGTCATGACTGAATTTCTTGAGCTATGCCAGCAACTTGGAGAAAGGGGCATTTTCTGAGCCCTGGCTCTTGGTCTTGACTTCTCTGAGGTAGCAGTGGATCTGGGGGTGCTTCTCAGGGGGTAGGGAGGTTCACAGTTCCTGTGGACTCTCAGAAGGTCTGTGTCATACTTCAGACCTTATTTCATCACACTTAAAAGCCTGGGCTGCCATTTTATTCTGGAAACTTTCTAGCTTCACAACCTTCCATAGTGTCATTTTGCTGGAAGAAATATTTCAATTGTTTCACCACCGATTGTATTTCATGCTGCTTATTTCATTTTTGAGGAAGTTTCACTTTTGCTCCTGCATAGCGTTTGCAAAGTCCAACAAAATAGTTCCTATTCATGTTAGTTTAGACAAAAGAGTCTGGTGTAGAGCTGTCTTTTATGCTCATCTTTCTGATGGCAGATTTTAAAGACATTATTTCCCTTATGCTGTTGGAAGTGGTTGGGTATGTGTGCCCAGCTGTTGCATATCTAGTAACACTGGAAAAGGTGTTCCTGGCTTGCTGTCATATACTGATTTCCCATCAGTACTGATCAGTTCCATACTGATGTACCTCATTTTCACACTTGAGGATTTTGGCATGCAGACCTATGTAAGGACCTCTTACCAGGAAAGTACCGAACTACATCTGCATCTGCTAACAGTGGCACATGATCACACTACTGTGTGAATTATTCTTGCTCTGGACAAGGCTAAACTCAAGTATGGATATAACTCAAGTCATGGCATAGTATCTACCATGCTCCTCTCTGGTCCAGTTTCTGTTCCATTCTGTTCACTGTGTACAGATTTGTCTGTATCTATCAAGATGTTCTTGGAACATTTATCTGAAGAAATGATCATACCTGCAGACTGGCCTCACATAGGTAACACGTGAGCATATTGTGAATATCAAGGACATTGAGGTGGTGTTAGTGTCTGTTGGACTGTGATAGCCAAGTACCTTGCCCATCAGTGTACCAGTTGGTTCCTGAGTCAGTACCAAGAAAGAATAAAGAACTTGAAGATGTGATATAACGATGTCTGGGATGATATTAGACCTCTCAGACATGGAAGAAAATCCTGCCTCACTTTTGGCACTTTGGAATCAGCACCAAGAAGGGTACCCATAAATTTTCTGTTGGGAGAAGAGAAGGATACTTCATTCAGACTCAGAATCTGAATACAGACCAGGACATGTCTGAGACTGTGCTGGGCATCCAGATCTCTTTGTAGAGACAGAAACTCCAGAGACAGCAGCCAAGTGGGTTTGGGAGGAGACAAGCTCAGGAAATAAGGGAATCTACTCAAGGTATGTTACTGCTGCTGCTTTGTTTTGTTTTTCTTAACTTTGGGCTTTGTCTGCATGCTTGGTGGCTGGGTTTGTAATATGTGCCACTAATTTATTCATGAAGCGGGTAGATTCAGTTTCTCATGAAGAAGGAAGCACCCATCCATATGATTTTTTTCTTAGAACAGAAGTGGCAGCTCCACACCCCTTTTCATTTCAGTGGATGCTCTCAGGCCCCAAGCAGTAAGAAAGCTGTGGGGAAGTTATCATTTGGCTCATGTGTTGCTTCTGAATTATAGGACATTAGACCCATAAACTGCAAGTAATATTTCAGGCTGACTTTTCTGTCATAACTATGATTGATATTATTAGAAACCAATCTATAACATGAAGCAACAGAAGATTAAATTTTGGAGCAGGGTGGTGAAGACCATGACTTAGCCCTGATTTGTCCAAATTCACTGAACTATTCTATCAGGATTTTTTGTTTGTTTGGTTGTTTTTTTTAATGACACAGCTGTCCACATACCTAGGTTGGCACTGAAGGTAGAATCCTGTACTCCTTTGACTCTGGTGTGGATTTGCTTTCCTTTCTCCAACTCAGGCATACCTCTTACCTTGCTTTGAGAGAAGAAAAAGAGCAAACTCACCAGTCTTGCTCCCTCCATGGTCATTCTGTTAGGACTTCTTTCCTTGACTACAGACAGATACAGGTTCTCCTGTAGCACTTTCCTGTCCTTAGAAATTAATCCATATGACTCTGTCTATGGTGTCTGTCCTTTGACTCAGTTGAGAAACAACTCATTCATATGTTCTGATACAAGCCCGATATATTTGTCTGCCCTCCTTTCCCATCTCTACCCTTGAAGAAATAAACATGACAGAGGAGATTATTCTGAATATGACCAGAACATGTAGAGTTTGAGCACCGGGTGACTTCCTAAAAGTCTTTGAAATTCCACTGTGAACTGAGAGATACTTCTCGTACTGAATTCCTTGGTAATAGAGAATTTGTTGCACTGTCTTAGAGCCTACATTAACCATTTTTCTATGTTTCATTTCAGATACTGCAGATTTACCAAGGCCACAGTTGGAGAATTCTGGCTCCCTAGCTGAAGCATTTGATCAGATGTCTGGCAACATAAGTGATGATTCTTGACAAATTTTCCTGTCAACAAATGAAAAACAAGAAAAATGTGTTGCTTTTTGACTACTAGAGAGACATGGGAAGGGACAGTGGAATTTACAAAATGCATTCAGGAAAATGGAATTTCGAAGATGCTAAACTAAACTGATTTTCTGATTGTCAAGACAAGTCTAGGGAAGAGGACAGAGAAACTATGGCAGGGAGACTGCATAATGGGGAAAAGAAGCTGGAAGAGCAAGAGTTCCAGCAGGAGCTCTTCAGGGAGTACATGCATTGCCCGAAGGCTGGCTGCACGGTATGTCCCTCTAAAGGTCCCTATGCATGGGCAGCATGTACCAGCTGCTCAACACAGTGCTTTGGTAAGACGCAAGACAGTGGTTATGGGACTTTTTTTCTGGGTCATCCCCATGGTCCTCAGCCTTTATTTGTGATGGAAAGAAAAGGGCAGGAATCCAAATGATCCCTCTGTTCTTTTTGTGCCACTTTTTAAATATTAACTTCCAGTTGCTGGGGGCATTTGCTTGTTTGTTTTCCCTAATGGGTTGTTTGCATAGCATGCTTTTTGCAGCTGTCCTGCATGTTTGCTGTTTTAATAAATGTGGTTTTCAGAATTTCTTACTCTGAGAAATATCTAAAAAGAATCTTTAAGCAACTTTAGAACACTACCGTATTGAAGCATTGTTGACCACTCTACTTCACGGTAAGACTGGATCCTTCACTTAAAATATGCCCTTGAATGTAAACTTTGTTTAAATTTAGCACCCGTACATACACCCCCTTCCCAAATCTACATCAAAAACTCTCTAAGCTCTCTCTTATTTCTGCTGTGTAAATGCTGTTGTTTGTCTCAAGTCTTAGACAACCAAACTGGTGGCAGTGGTCTAAATTTAAGCACCGCACTTATCTGATAATGTTTTTCTTTAGATAGCCTAGGGAACTGTTTAAGATGGATTGGTTATAAGTATTGTACTAATGACAATTACTATCAGTGTAGACAGGAGTTCCATTTTGTTGGTACAGTGTATAGTAGTCAAGCTTTTCCGATGATGTTATGTGATTCTTCTGTATACTGGCAGTGAGTTTCTTAAGTGAATACCTTCTTCTAAGCCATATGTAAAGAAAGGATTTTGATTTGAATATTGTATTACATACAAAATAAGACCCAGGAGAAAATGAATCCAGCCTCAATTTCAGAGTGCATCCTAGAAATAGTTGGACTTTTGAGAGAAATGCAGGAGTTGCAATAGCTCACAACTCTTCTCAGAAGCCTCCAACAAAACACTGACAAGCAGTAATCTAGAAATCCCTTTGTAAGAACTGTTGGATAGGTCCCCAGAAGGATCCTGCTTGCTCAGGATGTAGGGGCATGTGGCAGAACACAAGCTGAAGCAGGGCGTCTGGCATAAAGACATTACGCTCTTACTGCTTACATCAGTGTAATGTAAATTGCTGCACCACTTTTTCTGAGATGTAATGACAAGATGGTTTTATCTGGAGGATGGTAGTCTAGCCTTGTAGTCCCCCCACTACACTTTGCACCCTTTGCAAGTGTACAAGTGTAGTATGTTTGCAAATATGACCTGAGGGAAAATAGTGTTTATTGTTACAAGATTTTGTATTGACATTGCTATATTGTTTTTGAACTGCTTTATGCAAACTGCTTCCTTACCCACATGTGCTTTATTGTGTCAAGCAACAGCTCTCCTGTAGAGTATTTTTCAGCTGGTAGATATTATTAGCATATTGTTACACCATTTTGTTTTTTGAAAAACTCACTCTTCACTTCAGACAAAAAAAAATAAAAAGTCACAGAGTTAGTGCACCTGTCACTGTCGTTCCCATTCACATGCAAAGCAGAACAGGTGTTGAACACATCACACTTTTGTTTGTCCTTCTGTCTTTTTCCGGGCTTGGGAAAGCAAACAAAAACTTTACTTTGAAGTCTGTTGTGATCTGCAGCAATTCTAGGTGTGAATGCATTCTTTTACCCTTATAGAAGGTAGGGCTGACTTGCAGATGCGGACATGCGCAGGAATGCACATTCTCTCTACATCACAAATATCCATGCACTTTATTTTCATGTTTGGTAAAACACAGAAAAAAGTTCAGCTGTTAATGAGTAATGTAATTGTGCATAAAGACCTTCAGTGCTACAGAGACCTAAAAAATAAATATGGGACAAGAAATGATTTATGTTCCAAAAAATAAATCACAAGGTAGAAGGGTAGCATTGGCCAAGAACAGACACGTATTCTACAAGTGATTAGCATAAGTTGAAAATAATGTCTAGGTCTGAGAACTTCCAGTTATTCTGCCTCTGTTCTTCATCTCCAAACAACCAGTTGTGTACATATAGTGCCAGTACTGTTATGTTTGGTGTACGAGTCTGGCTGGAAGTAAATTAATTTGTTCCACGTTTTGGAAATGATACTTTGTATTTTGTAGCAGTTTCCTTGGGAGATTTTTATTATTGTTTTAATTATAAATTTGCATGCCCGTTACTACTTTCAGTGTATGTTTACTATAAGAAGTGGTGGCATCCCAGGAACAATAATATGTTTATTCTTCATGATTTGTGATGCTTGCTGTGTTGTTTTTTTTTTTAACTGTTCTGTGTACCCATGAAACAGGTTGCCACTGAGATTTTAATTCAAGAGAAACATGGGAATTAAAGCCTGTCTTAATTTTACTAACAAGATGAGGATGAGAGAGAGGACAAAGATGGAATTTTATGGTGGTGTTAAGTGGATCAGTGATAAACTATAAATCTCTTTTGGCTTTGACAATTTAGGATCCATGACCATAATGCAGAGTTGTTATTTATTTCATGCGGTAGACTTCTTCTCTGTTTATTATAGCATGTGTTTTTTATGTGTCAGAATGGAAGAATTCCATAGCTTTATGTTTCTGATCCATAAACTGTGAAATTTCAAAGGTTATGTTTCATGATATGAGTTTCAGAATGTAGACTTGACATTTCAGTAACAAAAAGAAATCTGGGACAATGTTGCTTAATGCAACCAACTGTTACATATCTTTGTTGTTAATAACTTAATTTTTAACATTCTTAGCGTATCATGCATTTAAGCTTAAATGAAAGTGATTTTCTGCATTAATGGTTTGTTTGTATGCTGCATTTTTTCATTATGAGTTGAAAAGATGTGGAAAAGAAAAATGCAAAAAAAAATCTTAAGAGCATTAAATGAGAGCATAATGCTTGACGTTTTACTTCTGGGACTGTCTGAGGGATGTATTTTTCCCCTCTCCCCAGTTACCTTTTAGTCTAAGTTTCCTTCCACTCCTGCATCAAGGAATGCTTATTTTTGTTTATTCTTATTTAATAGAGTCTGCTACTACCTTGTCATTTAGTTGAAGAAGTATTTCCTATGTCAAAAACAACTACTTTATGAAAAGATTTTTCTTAAGAGTATATAATGTCATTCATGAATCCTTCAACACGCTGCTACGCTCCAGCAAGGGCATAAACACCCTAAAAAAGATGAGACCTGTTCTTGTGAACTATATATGAAAAACAGATTCAAATTAGAAGATCAGTGTTAGTTGCATTCTGTTTTTCTTTTGGCACATATCTTTTGATTTTGGATTTCTACAACTCTTTTTTTATGTTATTTTGAGCTCTTTGGATGAAAATAGATTGACAGGTTACTTAAAGTTTTTGGCAATAAAAATAATTTTATTAAACAAATTAATTATACCAAGCCCTGTATAATGACCGTGGCAGTGTTATTCAACAGATGGTCACAGGTTCTGTTTTATGAATGGGAATATTGGGAATTCTCCATACACGTTATGTGCAAGAGATTCACAGATGTCCTTTGCAAATCTACTTGTGAAAGGCTGTATGTAAGTACTATATTTTGGTGGTGATTTTAATAGAGATTTTAATGTTTAACTTGTATACCACATGAACCTTCATTTTCTTTCTCTCCTTTTTTATTTATGTGCTGTAGAGATAGGATGTCAGTAATGTTTTACAGATTGCTGTGACAGTTCTCAGTTCTAGGAATTTACAACTTGCAGCTTTTTTTAACTGAAGCATTTAGCACAAAATGACTGAATACATTTGAAGTGTAAACATGGACCTTCATTTCATTAAGGAAAAATATGTATTATATAAGCTATCATACATGCTGTATATGTTACTATCTTACTTTCTGTAGTAAAAATGACACCTTATCATTTGGTAGAGCCATTGGCTCTTTCTTGCAGATCCAGAGATTGTATATCTCTAAATATGGATGAGATGCAATGGGCTGTGTCAGTAGAAGATGCCAATATCATTTCTGTTAGTTACTGTTTCTGTTTCTACAATGAGTTCTGGAACCATTTTTCTTTGGAATAAGTTATAAAATTTCTCATTCTCTTCAGTGGTAGTTACAAATTTTACTTGTCTACTTTGTGTTTATTCCCTTCACCAGGAGAGCTAAAACTGAAGATTTATCTGATTAAGGTGACAAGGGAAGCACTAAATTAGCTTGGTACACTGAAGGCTCAGTATAGCAAAGCATTTGGTGTATATTTCACTCCGAGTAATCTCGTTGACTTCCAAGCTAAGTAGAATTAATCTTGGGATACAAGATTCTTGTCTTATCCTACAGTAGTCTTGTATCCTAAAATTAATATCCCTCAGGCAAAGTGTAGAGCTGTTATATATTTGTCCTCAGCAGAGACTGCACTCAGTGTCCTTGGTTTATACTTAACTCCTTCTGGTGTTTGGTTTTACTAGTAACTAGGCTTCAATCTGCAGTTTCTCCCTAGGCTTAGTTTGCTCCTAGTGTTGTCATGCAAACACTTGCCTGTCCTCAATTTTAGACCCTGCAGCTTTAAATTCAAAGTAGAAATATAGAAAAAAAATATATGTTGTGATTAGCTGGGAATAATTTCTTCCTCAAAACAGGATGACTGAGCAAAATCTCAGCCACATCTTATCCATACATGTCAAATGTGAAATTATTTACCCGGTACTTTATTACATTCCCCTCCTACTTCATAGCTTTCCTTAGACAAATGGAAAGAGAGGCACAGGGATGACTGTTAGTGTGTTCTCTGGGCACAGCATGATTCATTGGCATTTTGTGTTAAAGCTTAGGCTTAGATTTTGGTGTTCACTTAGTTTTAGGGTTTTTGGTTGGTTTGGTTTTTTTTTCCATTTTACAACATGACTTTTGGCTGTCAACACATATGCATCTTTATTATCAGCTTGAGTCGCCCTATTCAGCCCCATCTGGTGATCTGTCCCTTGTGTTGTGAGACTGGAGGAGGGACTGCCATTGAAAGAAAGAATGTTAGAGGGGAGAAGGAAATGCTGAAAAACAAATACGTATCAAGGGAAGTGCTTCTTTAAGGTTTTGCTTTCTTCTCACCTGTTGAGGCACTTAGCCTCTGGCTCATGAGTGGGCTGTGCAGTACACTACTGGTAGTAGTTTTCACCAGATCCTACTCTGTTTCTTGCCTTTGTGGTGCTGAGGGTTTGGCTGGGACATGCTGGGATAGGGTGCTCCTGTTCCATACAACCATGTGAGCATAGCATGCCCCGTGCTGGCCAAAACAAGGTAAGTGAGTAGTCTGCTTGGCAAAGACTGGGTACTGCTGCCCTTGCTCTGGCAGCTAGCATGTTGCCTGCAGCCTACAAACACTGATCACCTGACATGGGTGCTTCACCATGTCCTGTCACCTCTCCTTTGTGTGGCCATTGTGTCTAAAGCATGGATAATTGTATGAGAGGCTTTAAAAGAATCTACCTTTGTCGTGGCAGTTATATAAAACACTAAAACAATACTTTTATAAGGTGCTGGAAACAAGGTCATGAGCCTTGGTAAAGGTGGAAATCGTCATGAAAACTGGAGGAGAATGTGGGACTTTTTTGTATTCATATTCATTTGTCTAGGGAGGATACTACTGAGGTTGGATGTTTTCTCTTTGTTCTTCATTGTGTAAATAAGGCTCTGGGCTACAATAGTACAATAACTGGGTTGTGGTTATGTCATATTGTTATGACAGTAGTTGGCTGTCTTTTCACTTAATTTTTAGTGGACTATTTGTTATGATCTGAGTGGCATCACTCTTGAAAGAGGGTCACCTGTTTTGATAGCTGGGTTGGCAGGACTGGGCACTGAGGATTAAGTTTTGGAATTTTGGGGTACTTTTTGAGACATTTTTACATTTTGTAATTTTCTATCCATGAGTATGACTATCTTTGCCCATTACAAGTATGAATTTTGTGTCTTTCTGTAGGCTGTTCTTCATTGCTTTCTGTTTGTGTCCTTGATCCGACCAGGTTCTTCTCTTTCGGGTGTTATAATTCGCTTTTTATTGGACAGTGCTCATGTGTCTTTAAAGAACTGTACTATAAAAGGGGTTAATCGATGAAATAGCTTTTATGTGGCTTGGTGTATTTTATGTTGTATAGTGTGTTATTTAGAAGAGTGGAATGATATTGATTTTTTTTTTTCAGGAATCTTTTTTTTTTTTCTCTTTTTGATTTAGCTATTTGAACATTTTGGAACAATACTGCAGATTAATTGAAGTTACAGATTTAATCCTTAAAAGTTTCTAATCATTCATGCTTATAAAACTGTAAGACTAATTCATATCAAATATGTATCTTATTGACATAGTGTTACCTTAATAAATCTCTCCCAAGATCATAACACAAATTACATTTATAAAAAGAGAGTAAGATTGTGCAGGAAAATAGACAGGAGAATAGAAGGGGTCCGTATTAAGCCCAGCCCATCCTGATTAATTCCAGAATTTTAATGCTTGCAAATCTACTAATGTGCAAGCATTCCTATTTGTACATTTTAAGATCTTTTGAATCAAGTATCATTTTCCACATAAAACAATCGGTCAGGTATTTGCTATTACAAACCTTTAAATATTTGGTATTGTATTATCAACCCTGTGCTCGATCCATTTATGAAACACAAAGCACTTCCATTTGTAGAGATTTATTCTTGTATCATTTTTCCCGAGATTTGCCAGAACATCATCATGTTCGTGTTCTGAAGGTTAATGCCCAAAGTCAAGCAGGCAGAAGCCAAGTGCTGCAAGGTTTCCAAGATTAGGACTGATTCCCTTCACAAAAATAAATGATTCCTGCCATGTTCAGTGATTTTGTGCAGCACTACTCACGGCTGAGTGAGTGCATCAATACTGTAGTCCTTACATGCTGTACATACTGATGACACTCTGTGTTAACTTGATTGACTGAGCAGTATACTGGAGAGGATGCACCTGCGAGAGATGTGCAGACATATATATTTTTATTCTTGTTTTGAAACATTTATTTTACGTTTTTTTTACTTGGAATTCTTAGTTTCACATTCCATGGGTTATCATGTTGTGCTGTTAAGGTAGAGCAAGCAATTATGTGCTTCTTTGTTGTCAAAGTTGTAATGGAAAATGATCTGAGGTGCATCTTTCTCTTTATAACCAAAAGCCTGATTTTATATTTTAAAGGAAAATGACATAAAGGGGACAAATGTGAAATCTAGCAATTCAGTAACTATGTAAATGAAGCTTATTTTAAGAGATTCAGTAAAATGGTAGGGAAATGTCTCATGTAATTTGCTTATGAGCAGTATTTTTTTTGTTACATTTTTATGTTTTGTTATCATTTTTATAGGCTTTAAGACAACAACAGAAAAGAAGAAATGGAGTCTCAATGATGGTAAACAAGACTGTTCCTCGTGTTGTTCTGACACCATTAAAGGTGTCTGATGAGCAGTCGGATTCACCTTCAGGTAAATAGCTAAAGGACTGCTTGCAAGATCAGTGCTAGTCACAGTGCCTTCCTTTGAGTCAGATGTGTAGCATACAGAATGGGAGACTGCTGAAAATAATATTGTCACTTGGAGGCTTTGTTTAACGTCTTTATTTCCTTATCAAATCTGTGACTCAAGGACGGAGATTTTTCTTTAATTTTAATAAAGAGCTGAAGGCACACAGTAAAATGGCAATTAATAATAGCAGCAGCTTTAAAGGAATGCAAAGTAACGTTTTGTTTGGCTCTGGAACTCTAATGGAGGACCACATGCTGGTATTCAAGGCCATGAAAAGGAGAGGGGAGAAGAAAGGCAAGCTTCTCTGTGAATGTGAATTTGTGTCAATTCTGCATTGCAATCCTAGGATCCTTTTGTTAGCTTTTCTTGTTCTGGTGCTGTTCTTAGCACCACAGCGTTACCTTGACCTTCAGCTCCGATTAAGTTTCTTCATTTTAAGAGATTTTTATGTCTGTGTTTAACAGAAATTGACAATTGTATTTCCAGCCATCTCCATTCTATAAGTGTTAGCTCACAGAAAAATGATCTTTTTTCGCCTTCAGATTGCATTACTCCTCCATAGCTTGAGGTTAAAATATTTTAAAAGATATCCCTTGTGTGTTATAGGAAAACGTTATTTTTATTAGATCAGTGAACATTTTTATTGACTATAATGTTCAATAAACTTTAGTTTTCAGCGCTTAATTGACTTATTGATCTTTTTCTTCCATTTCCTCTGATGATGAGAAATCGTATTGTGACCAGAAAGGTGCACTGCCTCTCAGCAAGTAGATGTCAGTTTTCTTTAATCCCATTTTTGCTGTGTTTACAGTGGAGCAAGGGGACAAGGAGGAGGCAAAGCTGGTGATACAAGTGCATCAGTATCATGATTTGTTTTGTTTTTTTCCTAAGGATCTGAATCTAAAAATGGTGAAGCAGATGGTTCTGATAAAGAGATGAAACATGGACAAAAATCTCCAACTGGAAAACAAACAAGCCAGCACTTAAAGAGGTTAAAAAAATCTGGTTTAGGTGAGTGAGAGTAAAATAAGTATATTTATTTGTTATTGTACTATTGAGATGTTTAGAATCTCTATGCTGTATTTAAAAGTTTTGTGTTGCTGATTTACCAGTCTCTTTCTCAAAATCAGAAGTTGACCTTTTCTCAAGAAAGTATCTTTTTTTTCTGGCTGTTTTGAAAATCCATGGGTGATTGTTTTTCCCCAAGAATGCTTTTCTGTACTTGCTTTTTAAATTTGACAGACCTAAGCAAGTGCAGAGGTCATTTAGCAGCTTGCTTCTGATTGCTGCATTATGATTTTTGGGCGGGTGGTAAGGGGTGGAGTAGCGGATATTCTTTCTTACTGTTAAGTTTGCTTGCAGTCTTAATGCATACTTAATCCCAAAGAGAATAGTGTATTTTATTATGTATTTGTTCTGTTCTAAGTTAACTCTCTCCTTCATTTGCATTATTCCATGTCACGTAGAGGTTTGGCACATCATTTTTGATTGATTTTGTTTCTTTGGCTGATTTGTTTCTTCAGTTGGATCCTTAATTATTTTGAAGCTACATCTTTTGAGGTGGTAGATACAGTTTCTTTTTTTTTTTTTTTTTTTTTTTTTTGTTTTCCGTGTTATTTACCAAGATTCGTGGATGCAGATCTGTAATTAATGAAGAATTTTCTCTGAAGATATGCTAAGAGTGAAGTCCCAATAGCTCCATGTGATGGGGAAATGTTTTCTGCACTGCACAAAACATAATTGGAAATATTCCCTAAGGAACAGAAAAAGTACTATTCACTAAGACTCTCGTCTTGTATAAAGCAAAGTAGAATAATTACATAACCATTTCTTTACAGAGGACCTTTTGCATTCAGCAGACTGCTGAATCATTTAGAGAAGAATTTCACAATGTGGCCACATTGGAAAGGCTTGTGAACAAGCTTTTCATAATGGCTGGATAATCCCCAAAATTATTTAATGCCTGTTTTCAAGATTATAGGATTGTTTTTCTTTATGAATGGCCTCATCTATTTTCTTATATAACAATTCTGCAAAATAACTTGAAGATACTTGCTCAATATTAGAGGTTGCTTGTTAAATATACTGTTACCAGTTTCTGGTGAGCTCTTTTATACGAACCTCATTGTATCACAGACTTCCAGGAAATTGTATTTTGATTTCATATATAATCTTCTGGCAGAATATTTATTGATCTCAGATGGATGTGTAGCATCTCTGTTGATCAAATGGTGTTATTCAAAACTTATAATACTCCTTTGGTATTATAGTTTTTGCTGTGCAAAGATATGTTCAATTTCTGATGATTTCCTGTAACTTTTCACTAGCTGTGAGACTGAGACGTGATTTGATGCATCCATTCTTCCCTATCCCTAGATATTTCATCAATATGGCCCCTGGTACCAAATATAGAATGAATTCATTAAATTTTTTTTTGTAGCTTTCAGAATAAATTCTGCAGCCCTTTGAGGCACTGGCCTTGGAACATGGGAGATATTGTATAAAGATAAAGGTTTTCTGTGATTTCTGTCCTTCTATTTTGACTCCCATACTTCAATGTAGAAACATATATTTTCCATCCTTTTCATAGGCAATTCTTTTTGCTGAAGACTAATCTCTTCTTTTCCAAGCCTGTCCTTTCTCTCTCCAGGTTCTGTTTCTGATCTGGCCAGAGGTATGCTCAAACTTAGTAGCAGCTACATAGGGATTCAAAATGTCTTTTTCTGTGGAAAAACAATATGAAAAACACTGACATATGCTCTGTTATAAACTCCTGTCTCTCAGAGTTATGAGTAGCTGTGCAGTAGAGGTGTACGATCAAATTCCACAGAGTTGCTACTTTCCCTGCTATTCTGAAATATTTCTCGAAATCTGACTACAAACTTGAAACCTGCAGCAATGGTCCTAAAACTAGGAGGGATACAGGAGAGAAAATTTGTTGTCTTTCTGAACAGATTCTCTTTTTTTTTTTTTCTTTTTTCCATGGCTATGCTGGCCACTCACAGTGATCTAGTGTGTTTCTTCCCGATGTTGATAAAGCAACCACAGTAACCTATAATGGTGGCAGGTTAAATAATTGGAAAATGTGTAACTCAGACACACAGAATTAGGCCTTTCTGGTACTGTCTTGGTCTCTTCTCACTATTGAAATATCTAACAATGTTGGATGTTACTGACCTTGCAATCAAATCTTTTGTTTTGGTTTGGACCACCTATATCTGTAGAATCTGAAGCATCAACTGGGGAAAATGTTACTTCATTTTGGAGTTACTTAGAAAATAGAGATGTGTATGCTTTATTGATTAAAGAAAGGAATATATGTGCAGGCATTGCATTTGGATACATCATACTACTTGTGCTACACTTGGAGGTTGTGTTCTTTTTGCATTCATATTTTGTGGGTGGAACAGATGGTGAGGACAGTTTACTGTGATGCATTCATGAAAATGAGCACTTCTTCCACACAATTGTCTTTTATAACAGGGCATTCATTTGTTCATAGTGGAGATTTTGCTGTGCTGAGATACAGTATGTTAGAAATGAGTTGGAAAAGGATACGTACTGAATGCAAAGTAATGCTTGTCTCATTCAGTTACTATTGTTTGCGAAAAAGTGAAAGGAAATTACAAGAATGTTTGTGGGAGGCTGTGACTGAAGGGGAGCTTGCAGAATTTACAAATCTATTGCAGTTTCTTTCATTTCTACACTTCGTGGGTGATGCTATAACCTTTCAGGATAAATGATCATAGTCTTCCAGGAAATCTAAGGCATAACTGCATTGCTTTTATTAACGTTAACAGTTTAACAATTTGTAGCATTTGAGAATTTCCTAATATCCATAAACAGCCCAAATATCCATATTTATAAAATATAAATATACTTAACAAAACAGTTATAATCCTTGCTACAAGGTCCTTGCAAATGTCAAATACCATCATTGTTCATTGCAGTAGAATAATCTCTAGAATTGCTTTTTATGAGATTCTTCTGGAGTTTATGTATAAATTAGTTAAGATCCCCCTTGTATCATTTCTGAAATATTTGAAAGTACAACGGACAAAACCTGGAGGACTTTCCTGTGAAGAGGTAGAAGTTTTTGATTTGTAATGGCCTCCTATACTCCTCACTTTTTCCATTTCTATACTGTGTATCATAGTATGTTAAGACTGGAAGGCAAAAAGGTTCATAGCAGTATATATATATCCTGATGCAGGCAGCAGTAGTGAGCTGCTTTTTAAGGGGCTTAGTCTAGTAGTAGTATCACAGAAATAAAAGCAAAGTTAGGCCAGATGGAACTTCCACTGGTGACCCAAATTGTTCATTAGTCACAAGGCAAAATCAGCTTGTACATCTGTCATTCCTGACAGATATTTCTCTGCATATTCTTAAAAGTTTACCAATGATGAAGACTGAAATGCCTCTCTATGGATTTCGGGAAAAGGTCTTCATCAGAGGGTGGTCGGGCCCTGGAACAGTGCAGTGGTCGCAGCACTGAGCTTGCCAGAATTGAATAAGCACCTGGACAACATTCTCAGACATACGGTTTCATTTTTGGTTGGGACTCCTGGGTGCCAGGAGTTGGATTTGATGATTCTTATGTGTCCCTTCCAACTTAAGATATTCTACAATTCTATGATAATCTAATGTCCTAGGTGGCTGAAAACTTTGTATTACCTTGACAGTAATATTTCTTACTGTGCAACACTTCCTTTGCTCTACATTGGGCAGTAAGAAGACATTTATGCCTGTACTCAGTTTTTTATATATTTTCCCCTTCCTCCTGTGTAGTCTTTGTCTTATTTTTCCTCACAGACTCTGTTTTGTAGACTTCTGATAATTGTTGCTGTTGTCTTCTCTGTGTTGCTCATTTTAGATCAAAGGTACTAACAAAAATTCTGAGAAATGCATGTTTTCAAACACTAAATTAACACTATAGAAATTCTCACCTCAGTGATGACTGTCTATTCACACAGGTAGGTTTTAGCAAGTCTGTGGACTGAGTTAGGCAAACCATAGTGCACTGCAAATGCAGAGCACAGCCCCAAGAAAATCTCTCCATAATGATTGATTGGCATCAGCCTTTTGCTTGGAAATAGAATTATGCTGATGACAGGAAAATTATCTGCTTCTGCTGAGTTGAGTTGATCTCTTGAACTGAATGTAAAAGTGTGTCTGTTGTGCTGTTGACTGGAACATGGATGCTGTAAGAACTGAAGAAACAAGTACAGGGAATATAAAATAAGCTGTTAGCAAAAAAAAGGCTGCTACTGTCTGAGAATACCATTTCTCTGGAGCTTTCTATATTAAACTGATGAAAACTAAAAGCACAAAAACAGGAATTGTTTTTATTCTTTCTTTATGTGTTTTTGAAGTTATTTTTTGCTTTTGTTTTGTATTTTTTTTCTCTCCAGGACATTTGAAATGGACCAAAGCTGAGGATATTGACATAGAAACACCAGGATCTATTCTAGTGAACACCAACCTGAGGGCTTTAATAAATAAACACACCTTTGCTTCTTTACCTCAGCACTTTCAACAATACCTCCTGCTTTTGCTTCCAGAAGTAGACAGACAGGTAAGTAGAAACATGCAATATTTCTTTCTGTACTTATTGAGACTTTTTTTTTAACAGTGTGTTTTCATTTTCTGACTTGATTGACTAGGAACTGTTCTAGAGAAGACTAAGAAGAATATTTCCATACTTTTATTAGGTAAAACTGTTATATGTAGAATGAATGTAAAGTCTACCTCAACACTGACCAGCTTCTGTTGGTCTTCTGAACTTGTCAGGTTTCTTAATTAGCTTTTTTATCTATAGTGTTGAAGATAAACTTGTCCACTTCAGGATTTTATTAGGACCGTCTGTTTTCATCTCTGATCTTCTACTGTGGCAGCAATGCCCTTCTTGCTTTCTTCTCATTTTCTGCTTTTACACATGCTTATATATATGCCTACTCTATTCAGGTGCACTGGAGTTCATTCATTCATATGTTTGTAAGAAACATCTTGTCTAACCTCACAGCTGTAGGCTTGTAGTGGTTATTAATCACTTGTCGAAGTTGAAGGATTTGAGGAGTAAAAACGTGGAAACAAAACACAACTTTGTGTGGTTTCCTACAGTGTTTAGTCCTAGTCGTGCATTTCTTGTTTAGATTGCAGACGACTTAGATCAAGAAGAAATCTTTCCAGCATGTCTAGCTGTTAAACAGGTCCAACACCAATTTCGTTTACACACTTGTGTGATTTCCAGAGGTGAACAGTTACTGATCACAGTGGGGATTACTCATGGATTTATTCAGACACATTCCTAAGCAACTTAACCAATTAGGGCATTGAATTTTTTTGCAGATGGTCAGTATCTCACATCTTATTTATAAAGCAGAAGATGCACAACTCTTAAATAACTGATTAAAACCTGAATCTTAAATCAGTATGTTAAATGCCATAGATTCATTTCTTAAGCTCTTACTGAGTAGTTTCTACCACACTAACACAGGGGAAAGCAGTACAGTATGATGTAAAAAAAGAAAATAAAAATTGTATTGATGTGCATTAATTCAATCTCTTACCAAATTAGTTATTGTATACTATGGACTAAAGTAATGCACTTCGATATTTGAAAGAGAACATTATAAAACAGAGTCATAGGCAAACAATATGAATGCATTTATTCTTGAGCTTCCACAAGGCAGCCAAATCCAGTATTGACAAATTTTAAGAATGTTTCTCCCTGCCATAAAACAGATTTTAGTTTTGTGCGCAGCAAACATTTTACTGAGAGTTTAGAATTTTTTTTTCATTCTAGTTAATTTGCCAGTAAGGTTGCATGTATTTGTATGTGTAAATATATATGTGTGTGTCTGTGTTTAGCTGCTAAGTAAAATCTTATCTTCTTTCCGACTATCACAGATCCTATTGTTTATACATTGCATTCCAAGTACAGTGGCTTTACTTATAACTTTCTTACTTTAATTTTTTTTTTTAAACCTGGAAGCTCTAGAACTGACGTGTTATTTCCCTACTGAATATATTTCTTAGAGCTTAGATTTTGTCAAGATAATCAAGAGAATGAATTTAATCATACTCACTATTTAAAAGTAATACATTTCCTTTTAGTCAGTGCTGCAGAAAATGTTCATATAATGTATACATTACAAATGTTATTTCAAAGGTCCAGCACTACATCATTGAACACTATTGCTTCCCAAGATAATTCATCACAAAAAATCAGCAAAAAAGAGTTGAGACATTTACAGATGTCCTATCTTTGTTCTTCTCATAGCATTCAGTGGAGTTGTACAGAATACCATGTTTTAACATGCATTTGGAAGGCCGAGGTCTTCATTCATCTCCTGAGGATTAATGACAAAGTTTGGCCTCCAGTTGTGATAGTCTGAAGATTGTTACCTGCTGGAGAATAAAGTAGCAATGATCTGTGCCAAGTTCTTACTTAGCAGAGGTCATAATAGAAAGAGAGTTGCATTTGAGAACGTACCGTTTTGTATACCTAAAGAGCAGCATTCCAGATACGGACTGATGAAACCAATTGAACTGATGTGCTTTTCATTCCTGTGGCAAAAGGCAAACACCAGTGCAGAGCTCAAGGATCAAGTGAGGGTGAGAGTAAATTCCACTCTTCCATCAGGTTCTTGTGAGAGCCTCTGATGTTAGTTGCTCTTACTGAGAATGGCAGGATCTTTCAGTCTTCTTCCTTTATTTCTTCTTTCTAAATTAAATGGAACATCAGTCAAGAAAAAATGGAGTAAAGCTATTCTTTGACTTAACAGCCTGTCTGTGAGCATTTGATTTAGTTGTTTTGTGCTGTCCTTTTCTTGTGAGCATTGCTACTTCTGCAGTTCTGGCTCTGATGGTTTTTCTTTCTGTATGCTGCTCTACACTTGGTGGCTGTTCTCTTCCCCAGAAATAGCTGCATTTCTGTGTTGTCATGTGGATATAGTATATGAAGTACTGTAATGAATGGTACGATAAAGATGTAATAGAGTTATGCTATTTGTGTATATATAGTGATCTGTGAAATAAATTACTAATGAAGTGCAGTCTCATTTAAGCTTTATTACTGTTCCACACAGAAAATTCCTATGATGAATGAGCCTTTGTCGTTTCTGTCATAAACACCATTTTTCTGGGTGGTATAACTCCTCCTCCTTAAATCGTACTGAGCTGAAACTTGTCATGCATATGTCAGTTTGAATAAGCATTTTTAGAAACCATTTGTTAAGAGAGCTGAGATTTCCTTTTTCTGTATTTGTAAGTGTTAATTATAAATAAATAATATCTCTCTTAACCCCGGTTAGTCTAATATGTTCAAAAAATTTTGAGGCCAAATCGGGAACTTCACAGGAAGTTTCTTCTGTTTTTTCTTTTGCTTCCAAGTCTTGCAGAAGAGTCTTGGAAGCCCTTTGTGGCTACATGGAGCAGGGAGTTTTAGGAAAGTTATGCCAGAATGGAAAGAGTGTAAGAACAACTGTGCTGATGTTGGCCATCAGTTATTCACACTTGAAATTGATTTCAGTTTCTATATTACTTTAAATTTGATTTCAATAGCAATGAGGTCTGTGTATAATTCTCTCTATTAAAAATTCCTCTGAGAAAAATTCAGCATGTTGGCAGCAAGGTTTCACCAAAGATTTTGTTTGCTTTCATTTGGGTTCTGAGTGAAGTAATATGAGGACATTGTTCACAGAAGCAGCCACGAGCAGATTTGTGTGATTAGTGTGCTGTTCCAAAATTTTGCATCGTTGGATACTGGGAACAACATGTCTGCAACTTAGACGTCCAGGTATTTAGATCTTTGTCAACCTAAATAGTCTCAAGAGCTCAAAAACCTTAAAATTCAACTGATACAGGAGCCTGCTGGGGGATTCGTTATGAGACCTAGATGGCTGAGTTGTCAATAATAGAACACATAAGAATAGCAAAGTCTTTGCATAAAGGATTTCAATTGCAATAAATCCCAGCAAATAATTTTTCTATTCAGCTCTAATTTGAACACTCTGCAAGTGAAAAACAATGAAATTTTCATCAGATAAATGCTTTTATTATTAATAAATCAATCTGATAATTATTTATAATAAATGACTTTCTGATCACCTCTCAGCAAACTTTAATCTTCAGAGCGGGAAGTTTATTTTTATCTAGATTGCCTTATTATATCAGCATCTCTAAGTATTAGTTAACTCTTAGCTATTAATGGTAACAAATCTCTGGCAGGCTGCTGAAAAGTAATGACAGCTAGCAATATCTTGTCTACACTAGCTTCCCATCTTGCTGCTACTAGAGAGTCAAGTTCCTACTCTTAACTCTGGGGTATGAGTAAATGGAAGGCAAATAGTCACATTTATTAAGCTATCAAGAAGAGAAGTACTGCCCCATCTGAACAGTAGCAGGAAGCGTAAGTGATTTTGCTTATCTACAGGGAGCTACACAAAATGTTCCTTCCTGATGGCTCTGAAAAAATGTATCATGCAAGGTTTGTAAGTGCTTAACTAATTCTTGTCTTCCAGGATTTAACTCCCTATCCTTTATTTTCTCTGCTGGTAACACTGAGTTCTCCTGAGCTTCTTACAGTTAGTACCTGCTCTACCTGCTCTACCCGTTCACACAGGATGGGAATTTGCTCCTACAAAACAAGCACCAGGGATCTCAAAGCCTTTTCAGATGTGTGTATTAATCTATAATGTCATAGCAGACCAAACTTATTCTTGAAGAGCATTTAAGACAATAGAAGTTACCCTGGCAAAAATTATATCTTGTCTTTGTTTAATGAAACAAATTAGACATTCACTAATTTTTCTTTTTTTAATCATTCTACAACTTACAGATAGTCAAGATAGTTATTTAAATGCAGAACTCTAAATTTAATTGTTCTTTGAAAAAAGCCTCATACGTTGAAGTGCTCGACAAGTTGGATTGGGCTTTGAGCAACCTGGGCTAGTGGAAGGTGTTCCTGCCCATGGCAGGAGGGTTGTAACAGACTGATCTTTATGGTCCTGTCCAACCCAAACTATTCTATGGTTCTATGAAGTACTTAGGCTGTGTAATATTGCCCAAATGTGTTTGAGTTATTTCAGGTTTATAGTAAGCCAATCCAGTAAACAGAGGAACACAACTTAGAAATCAAAAGATGTTAAAATGGGTCAAAACACACTGTCTTCTCTTTGTTTCCAAATTAGTGAACTTCTAAATAATGACTGTCTCTTGGGTCATTGCCATTATAGCATCTTATTGTGTCACGTTCAGCTCAAGTTCTGTGTTTCTCTCTTCACCTGCTCAATGTAAGTTGATGCTGTCACTTCCAAGTTGATTATGTCACCTTGCAAAGGTTCCTTCTCACTTTGCATTGAAAAAATGGATGTCGATGTCAACTAGTGATTTTCGTTGTCCTATTTAAAATAGTTAGAAGTAATTAGGGGGAAAGTTATATATAGAATTCCATTTCAAAACCTCTTTGCTTTTGGATAGGTTGAATCAGCGTAGTATCATTCAAACAACAATAACACTGTACCCAAAAAATGCTGCGACTCCCAGGCACATCAGTGAGTTCTGCAGGGGAGTGGAATAAATACTGCAGAAAAATTCATACACCTGTAGAAGACAAGGGAGAAACCTGGTACATCCTATTCTGACAACTTATGTTGGTTTTAGTATTTATATTCAACAGAAGATAATGTAGTTTTGCTGCATATTAATTTTATATTAAAAGCGAGAAGTGAAGCTTTATTCTCACCATCTTCTTCTTTGTTTTCTTAACTTCATCAGTACATTTCCAGCATTTTCTTTCTGTTCAGAAATTAGTCCGTTGAGTATTTGAGTATTATTTCCTCCCAGCTTTGCTTTACATCTCTTCATGGAATTACAGGGTAGTAGTAGCTCAGTTGTTACCATTTCATACTTCAGCTGCCTTTTTCTTCTAATGCCACAACCTTTTAGCTGTCCTTTTCAATTCTCTATCATGAGAAAACTCACTAGCTTTCAAATATTTATTATTATGTTCCTGTACATGTTTGAGTTCTACAATGAAATTGTTTTAGGGTTATAAAAAAGCACTCAGTTCAGAGGAGAATGTTGAGGGAGAGGGTGAAATGTAACTTACCTTCTGCACCTTAGTGTATTTAAAAAGCTGTTAAATTGATACCGCTGTGTGTGTAGTAATTGAAGGTCATTTTCTGCCACATTTCTCTGTGACATTTTTTCTTTGGTTTTATTAGTTAATGTGGATAGTATAGTGTCACTGTAATCTGCTTTATTTGCACAACTTTGTAGGGTAGTTTTAATATAGCTCTCTTGTGGACTAGATGGATGGAGAAACTTCAAAGCACTTGCACTGCCTTTTCGGTGAAGTTCTAGGGCTCCAATTTCAGAGCTCTGCTAGAGAGCATCACTGTTCAGAAAGGTTACTTCCCCAGCTGGCTCCTCTGTCCTTACGCTGCCAGTTAATACATTTTCTTTTCTTTTTTTTTTCTTCTATTTTTTTTTCTCCTCAAACACAGTTGTATGGAGAAGTCTGCACATTTCACATTCATATATTAACAACAATCTTTACATGAAATGAAGACTGAAGGATTTTAATTTAAAATTGCTGTTGGCTTTAGCTACAGGAATATTCTTTTAGCCTCCCCAGTGCGGTCCAGCAGCGCTCACTGTAATTGCAGTCTGATCTGGCTGTTCTGACAGAGGCTGTAATGGAACGCTTGCTTTCTTGTTTGCAGTCATCCTCTCAGGTCCTCCTCAGTATGAGCACTTCTGCGTACCTAGAAGTTTTACATTTTTGATTCTCATGTTTGTTTTTTTTCATTAGATTTGGTCACCATATTTCAGAAGTGTAAAGTGGAGTGTTGTGGTTTTTTTACCATCCCGCATCCATGTTGTTGAAATTCTTTCATTTCTGCAAGCTCTTTTCGCACTTGCAGATCGTCTCGCCTTCACGAATACCTAGTGCAGCAGTGTCAGCAGTTGCATTTGTCTGATACAGTGCTTAACTCAGTTAACTAGCTAGTTAGGGCCCAGCAGTGGTACTGTGCCAGCTGGAAGCTTAAGGTCCAGGAACTGTGGCTTTCTCTGCAGTATCTTTTTCCTCAAGTCATTCTGGTTTGTGAGAGCCCTGGGCTCATGATATGTCCCCAGATTTGAACTAGTGAAGCTTTTGTTCCCTTCTCCTTCTCTCCAAGTTTTATATAGGTCTTAGTGCTAAAAAAAAGTGGATGTTTTGTGCAATACCAGCTCTGTTTACGTTTATATAGTAGTGGTACTTTAAAAAGAGAAAATAATTGACAAAACCACTCTCCTCCAGTGGGGAAGTATTTACACAAATCCCTTTTTTAAAAGACTGTGCTTGCAGCTCTATTATGAGAGTGTAACTAATATGTGGACATAAATGGTAACATACATAGACACAAGGGACTAGCATGCTTCAAATTATGTGGCTATTAAGGGTGCATTGCATTAATGGAACATACACTGTTTCAACTGTTCTTTCCTTGCAAACTGCTAATAAAAGGTAAGAGTTGGTCTGCGGTGCCTCCAGCGTTGCCACTGTAGGGCTGCACTGGAGTTAATGCAGAGAACAGAACATGCCTCCCAGAGACTTAAAGAAGGGTCGTAGATGGAGTGCAGTGGAAAGGAGAGCAAACAGAAGTGATCCATCCATACTTCTGCTGCAATCACTGTCCCTCTTTCTACCCTTACTTATTCTCTTCTCTCCCCTTTCCTTCTTCTCTTTGTTCTTCCCTCCTTCCCTTCCTCTCTCTCTCCCTAACTTTCAGTATCTCTATTTTCTATATTATCATTGCTTAAAGAAAAAGGGTAAAAGAGAGTGGTTTTTTGCTCAGTTAGTAAGAGTATTTTTTGTCTGCGAACTGTTTCAATTCAGTTTTCTTTAGCTTGTTCTCTCTTGTTTAAAGAACAGAAAGCCTTTTTTTCACCCATTGGCAGGCAATATTTTATAATGACTACAAAAGAAAAGGGATAGGATGCACCATTTTCAGTTATCATTCATCAAAACAGCAGACTAATTTTAGATGTTTGCATGTAGCATCCCCTCACCTTTTGTTTCTCTGAGCCAGAGGTGTATGTCTTTTATTTTTATCAAAATCTAGATGAGTAGATACTGACCTATATATTGCTTTTTCTGTACCTTCCTCAGTATATAATCACTATTAGACAATTTCATAATTTCTTACTTTCTCTAAACCTTGTTCTTGGAAAAAGTTTCATGTTTGCCTTGATCACAGCTTGCATATGTTTGTTTGTTGTTTTTTTTTTTACCTTTTTTCCACACTTAAATTCCTCTTCTACCTTTATAAATACTTGCAGTTTGTTCTGACATGCTTGGGGTTGGTAACTGTATGATGTATGTAATTTTAATGCATTTAGAAAGTCCTATTCGCTATGTATTCTGATTTTCCTTTTATTTTACTTATTTTTTACTTCATTTTGAAACTTGCCTTTTCTTTTCATTTTCCCAGATTCATTATTCTCCTTAAACTTTTCATTTATTTTCTTGCATCTGAGCCCAACCAGATTGCATTGTATTGTCATTTTTGACACTACAGTGTATTGGAATGAATATAGCTATCCCACTTGTCTTCTTGATCTAGACAAGGTCTAAATTAGCAAGTCACATTTCATTTTGAAAACATATGTTTGCAATTCTTCCAGTCTTACTTGGCATATTTCCTGCTTTAGTGAAGATCGAAAATGTCTTTGTTTCTTTCTTTAAAAGACTCTTCCTTTTCTCATCTTGTTGTCTGAAGCAATTATTCTTATCATAGTAGATATTTTCCTGTTTCATCTTCGGATATTTTACTTCTAATTTTAGTCTAGTTGTTTTTTAAAGGACTGAAGTAATATTAAGAATTGCTTTCACCATCTGTCTTTGGAATCTGACTTTGTATTTGCATTCCAGGACAAACTGTCTATGCTATGTTGGTGGTCAGTTTGGAATGATGGAGTTTTACTTAAAAGAATTGATAATCTCGTAAAATTTAGCCTTATTCTGTGTCAGGGTATACGCTGCTACTGAAAAGTGGGATGTGTGGAAAAAAGATCACATAGAGCAAACAGTAGCACTCGAGTTGTATTGCATGAGAATTGCAATGAGTTGAGAGGCTTAGTATAAGCAAATGTTCTTCTGTATGACCTATCTAAAATATGAAGCTGACAGCCTGAGTCTGTTGGTCAGGGAGGAGCTTGTAAGTCAAATCTAATGCCGTCTGCTGTATTTCTTTGTGTTGGATATATTCGTCTTATTGTATTTCTCAGATTTTGCATTTTGTGGCTGCAACAGCAAAAGGACCATGATAATTGCATCTTCTCAGAAGTAATTTTCTTATACTCCCATATCCCTACTTTAAACTCAAAATCTCTTCCATTGTTTTTGGCTGTAAGTATGTGGAGATTGAAAGATGGATTTTTCTTCAAAGTCATAGTGCTGTGAGCAAATATGTGCATGTATTGTTCTGTTTGAGATGAGCCTCTAAGAGTTCCTTATCTTCAGGCAAAGAAACAGTTGCTATCCTTTTGTGTCTGTGTTTTTGGCAAGCCCTGATGTGTTTTTTTTTTTTAATTTTCTGTATCTTCTAACTGTGTTACTTCTTTCACATTCCTACCATCTGTGTCCTCAAGACCTGAAAACAACATTTCATGTTCAACTTGATAATCAGTAACTTTTCTACTATTTATTGTCTCCCCCCCTTTTTCTTTTCTTCTCATCTTCATTACCATACTGTGCCTTTCTCTGCATGTGTTTTTCACTCCCTTTTTAGATATATCAAACCATTTATGAAAGATTGGTTCTCTTCAGGAAAGACAGGGAAAACAAGAAGATTGGTTGACTGCATATGTAAAGGAGCAGTATATACATATGGAGCTCTTTTATGGGATAGATTACAGTTTAGGGCTGTTGGAGCATTCCTCTTAGAGATATTCCAACCCCATGTGGACAATGCCCTAAGAAAGCTGCTAGAAGTGGAGTGATTTGGAAAGCTGGATGACCCATAAGGACCTCACCCAACTCACTTAATTCCATGCATGATTTTGTAGATGATATCTACTGCTTATTTTACCTCAGTTCTGTCAGAAAATTTTATTTAACTTGATGCGTATCGTGATTTCTTCTTGAGAGATGGTTAGTCCTCATTTCTTTGTAATCTTCCGGACTCTGTCACATTATTTCCTATTTTGTTTGTTTTTTACCAGGATGTAAAATCTTAAGTTTTGTATGTGTATGAATGTGTTTGGATCTGGAAAACCAGAAGTACTATAAACAAAGCATATTAATTGCTCACTATTGGTCTAGGCCTTCAGTTTCGTAGTGTTCTGCTTTTCCTTTGTTAGTAAACCTCATTTTATGCCTGGCTTCTGACTTTTTGAAGCCAGAGAACAGAAGTGTGTTATACTTCAGTAGTACTGCTAGGTTGATACTTTGCTTCAGCTGTCTTCGACTTTTCTGTTGGGGCAGATATTCTGTCACTAATGTTATCTTTACATAGTTCCTGTTTGTGTACCAAACTCTGCCAGTTCTGAGTGAAATATGAGTTATCTGTCTCATCTACTGATACTTACCGAGGCTTCTTGAAGTCTTCATTTTTTTCACTATTTTGCTTATAGTACAAGGTTTAACAGAGGTAATCTGATATTCTGATACCAAGGTGTTCTGTAGTGAGGCATTATAAGGTAGACGCTGAAATTTAATGGTGGCAGTGGGGCTTTGGTGTAGGAAAGCATACACAGTTTTATACTGGAAATAATGTGTTGTTCCATTGATAGTTTCTAAATCAGATTTATAAAGGAGGTCACAATTATGTACAACTCAGCAGAATCATCTATTTGTCAACTACATCGCTACATGAAAGAAAGAAAATATCTGTTTTTATATGTATGTAATCGTTTAAGTTATCATTTTGAATACTAAAAATGGCCAATTCACTTCTAAAGCTATGGAAAGAGAAGTACGCCAAAATTTACATGAACTATACAAAAATTTTAAAATAAAATTCTCAGATTTTAGCATTTTAATACACAAGACTCATATTAAATATGAAGAGAAACAAATTTAATAACAGTGAAGAACTGTATTTTATGAGTAAGCAACTGACCCATGGAGATGTTTTATGTATTAGAAGTTAGCATTGATTTTTTGGCAGATTTTGTCAGATATAAAGAGATGGCTGATGGATTTCTATGAATAATGGGAACACTTACATCGAATGGGCTGAAATATTCATGTGAAATAAAAATTCCCTTTTTTAGTTATATGTCACCTAAGCTAAACAAATACAGCAGTGTTTCTTCTGAATGTTTTCCTGGTAATTGACTATTACGGTGTCTTTTGCAAAGCATCGTGATCTTTCCTTGTAATTATCAGTTGAAGCTCCAATTTTATCTGATGTTGTTACCATATGGCACCACTCCCATACTGCTAACTGCAGAAAAATTTAGTGTCTTTACTTAGAATTGAGTTGTGTAGCAGATACACTGTCATCAGAAATGCAGCCATTGTTTAACAGATATTACAGATTTTCTGTGTCAACTAAAGCTGCTTTTACCTTTTTCTTACTCAAGTGTGTTCACACTCATTCTCTATTACAGACTTGCCAACTGCTACAGCATCCATTTAGTTTGGTTCCATTTATCACAGTCTCTTTGAATGGTATTTGTTGTTTAAGTAGAAAAATGACTTTTAAATAGGTAATGGCATACTGGAACAGTCAGCAGTGTTCTATAGAAAATGGAGAAACTCTCAATGATTTCCATGCTAAAAATACATGTAAGTTCACTTAGAAGTATTTTTCAGATGTGTTAAAGTTCAGTACTGTAGCTGCCAACTATTATTTGACAGGGAAAGCTTTAGCTGTGGAGTTCTCCCTCACATAATTGAATACTAGGTCATTAGCTAAAGTACTGAGCAAGCAAGTCTTATTTTATTACTGCGTAGAATAAATGCAACTTTTCTAGAAAACATTGCTACATACAAAGCATATGGGTGTATAATACTATTCTGGAGACCTATAAAGAATGTCGATCACTCTGAAAGTAATGCCTCCTATTTATTTCCATGGAAAATACTGCAGATACAGAAAGCATGATAACAGTCTTTGTTAGTGTTTTGTAGCTAGAATTTGCTTTGTTTTTCTATATAGTCACCACCATTAGCTATGCATTTTCACTAGAGATAAACAAGAGAACCTGTGTGACATGCTCATACAAATCTGCATCGTTGTCAGGAACATTGGTTGTCTTCCACACCACTGTTGCCATTACTGAAACACACCACCAGTTGCTTCACTGTGCTCACATCCACTGTTTGGTCTCTGTAAATGTTTTGCAAGCTTCAGTGAATGTCAGTGAGTGCAGTTTTCTCAATTTTCTCCTCATGGAGGAATTTAGTTAGACACCTTTGCTTCATAAGCATTTCCATGTCAGACACCATTCTGTCAGACTGCCCCTCTGCTTCCATCTGTCTTACAGCAGCAAAAGATAATGCAATATTGAGAGGAAGGTTCAGCCTCTACTGCCATACTACCAATATCCATCTCTGACTTCATGGGCAAATGTAATAAAATATGAGGCATTACTTCTGCCATAGTATTTTTATTTCCCAATGATATTTTCTGGTTTAATGAGAACTCTTTTCTACAGGGATACTTAACTTGGCCTCAAGAATAGAAGGTGATTAACCTGGCTTCTAACATGTGTCAGCTATCAACTGCTCGCAAAGGAGTTGTTGATGGATTGAGTAAAGCTCCTAGCTATCATGAAGCATGAATGTGAGTGACTGATATAAGGGTTTATGTTTGAGAAAGACAAATCTGAATAGGTACAGTGTGCAAGACAAGCAGAGCCAGGGGACAGTGCCAGGAAGGTGCAATGCTCCATGCTGTGAGATCTGCTTGAGATGCTTAGGAATCAAGTTCAGTCTAAGTCTTTAAATACTATGGAGGCAAAGTTAAGTCATTATCTTTTGAAATCATGGTGTTTCTGAAAGTTGTTCTGTTTAAATGACTCATTTCAGATACGAATCATTCACTGTGATTTGCAGACTGCTCAGTGACTTGGTTGGAAGGGCATGAAGAGGCTAGAGGTTTAGAAGACAGTGCAAAGATTGATTTACACACCCTCATTTAACAAAGCAGGTTGATAATTGCTCAGAAGAGATATGCATGCAAGAGAGCTTTTAGTTTCCTTTTTAATTCTGTGTAATAGGTGACAACTTTACCACCTTTTAGCTTTGTAAACTGGAACACCATTACTAATTTATTTTTTAAATTCTTTAGCATCTTTGATATCTTGGAACAGTAAATATGCATATAAAGCACAGTTCCATCTTCTCTACACCGAGGAAGAATCAGCAACGTCTATTTTTTTTTGATAGATACTGCCTAAAAGATATTATGGCTGTCCAGTGATGGAGAACTCACAGCCTTTCCAAATAAATGTCTAGTGCTTCACTAGCTTTACTAATAGAAAGTTTTCTCCTCTGTCTAATCTGAATCTTTAGAATTTTAACCCTATTACTTTTTGTTGCAGTAGCCTTCAAGCAGTGCCCTATCTTCCCGTTTCCTTTTCTTGAGATGCAGTCCTTATTAATGCATTCTTTATAGCTTGAGGACCTTCAGCTTCTGGTTGGCCTCATTTCTGTACTCTGGAGTTTATATCAGTTCTGAATTGCAACAGTCAAAATTGAATGTTTTACCCCAGCTCAGATGGTAAGTAACATCAAGTGGAGGATAACTGATTTCCATGTTTACACTGTACTCTTGTTCATAACCTCCAGTGTGGTGCTCACCTTCTTTGCAACAGTATAGCAAGTTTGAGTTATATTCAGTTCATGATCAACCTGTGTGTTCATAAGCTACAGATTCTTTTCTACAAAAGCACTGCATAGCCTCTTAGTTTCTCCATTTGGTTTTTCTTTGCTTAAGTATTTCTACAATAATGAGGACCTTTGCATTTACTGCTATTGCAATATCCTTCTTATCCCCACTGCTTTCACTGTAATTCTAAAATCTGTCAAGAAAATTCTGAATTTCAGTGTACTCTCAATTCCTCTCAGACTTACATCATTAGCATATTTCTACCTTTTTTAATCATATCCCTGCAATAAAGCTTTCTTGTTGATAATAAGTAAACTCTAATTAACTAAGAAAAGTTTTCTGAGTAGTTCTGCAATGACTTAATGGCAACTTACATATCCTAAATTCCTTAAGAAAATGTCATGTGATGCAATATTGTTAAAATCAAGATAAACAGCTTGTGCTATTTCTCTTCTATCATGGGACCTTTTATGCTGTCAGAAAGAAAAGCGATTGACTTGATGTGATCTGTTGTTGACAAATCTGTGTTGGCTGTTGCTCAACTCGTATTAACATCCAGACAGCTTTTTATAGTCTGATATCTTGTGCTTTAAAGATTGCACATACTCTCCAGATCTTGCAAAGAGAGGGAGTAAGAGAGGTACTTAGATGGAGACTTCTTGTACTAATTTAGATGAACTGTATATATCACAGAATCATAGAATCCTTAGAGTTGGAAGGGACCCTTAGAGGTCGTTTAGTCCATTTTCCCTGCAAGGAACGGGTGCAAATACAGCTTGATCATGTTGCCCTGAGCCTGATCCACCTTGCCTCCTGGCATCTGCCACCTCCCTTGACAACCCATTCCACTACCTCACCACCTTCACCATAAAAGACTTATTCTTTATGTCTAATCTAAGTCTCCCCTCTTTAAGCTTGAAACCATTTCCCCTGCTAAAGAGTCAGTCCCTGTATCTCCCCTTTAGATATTGAAAGGCTGCTATAAGGTCGCTTTGGAGCCTTCTCTTCTCCAGGCTGAACAGCCCCAGCTCTCTCAGCCTGTCCTCATAGGAGAGCTGTTCCATTTGTTTGATCACTTTTGGGGCCCTCCTCTGAATGCGCTCCAACAGGTCCATGTCTCTCCTGTACTAAGAACTCCACATCTGGATGCTGTACTCCAGGTGAGGTCTCACCAGCACAGAGCAGAAGGGCAGGATCACCTCCCTCACCCTGCTGGCCATGCTTATTTTAGTGCAGACCAGGATATGGTTGGCTTTCTGTGCTGTGAGGGCGCATTGCTGGGTCACATTGATTTCCCCATGCAGCAGTACCCCCAGGTCTTTTTTTTTGCAATCCTTTCATCCCCTAACTTGAATCAGTAGAGGATGTTGCTTTGACCCAGGTGCAAGACCTTCCACTTGGATTTGTCAAACCTCATGAGGTTCTCCTTGGTCCACTGCTCAACCCTGTTTAGGTCCCTCTAGATGGCATCCAATCCCTCTGGTGTGTTGACCACACCCCTTAGTTTGGTGTCATCAGCAAACCTGCTGAGGGTGCACTTGACCACAGATTACTAGATGTAATCTAGTACCATGCAGCTTCTTCGAAAGAGTGTAGGTTCCCTGTAGATTCTGTCTCGTATTCACCCAGAATAAATCAATATGAATGTTTTAGGACACCCTAAGACATTTCAAAAAAGAGTGAGATGTCTCTGTGTAGGCCACAGAGATGTCCTGAAGCTGGCTTGGTTTGTAAGTCAGTAACTATGCTAATCGCTCTTTTTATACTCAGGTGATACCTGTGTGCTGTATATGTAAAGTTAAATAATATATTTCTACAGTTGTCACAGACCCCTCTTCAGTGTTCCATGAATTCTGAAATCTGTCTTTTAACATTTCTGATGAAGATTCACAACAAGGCATTCAGGAGGCTGGTCCACCAAGTCAATCCAATTTGAATACAATTAAGTATTCAGCTCCTTGCTTATTCAAGGCTGAGATGTTACCCTTCTATTGATGGTATTTATTCTTTTAAGCACCTGGTATAAAGATGAATGCAAAGAAGGTGTTATGAACATTAGCTATGTTCATGTATCCCTCTAGTTTTTGCACTGTGCTGCATGGTGGACTAACAGTTTTTCATAATTTTCTTGCTACTAGTGTACTTACAGAATTACTTCTTTCAGAAACTGATGTGTTTCTTGCCAACTACATCTCATTTTGGCCCTTTATGAAATGTTCTGCTGTGGTATTCTTGGACCTTATTTTCATTCCTTGCATATTGCAAGATCAGTAGGGGGTTCTACACTAATACAGTGTGGTCTTATTGTACAGCTCCCATTATTCCTTTTCAGGGTCCTTTGCATTTGGGCACTATTGTTTATTTAAAAAACTGTGAGGTTTTCTAACTCCCTTTTTTACTTGCAGAGTTCTTGAGGGATTCTCCCAACTAATTCTGCATTATTGAAAGTATGCCTAATTGGAACACACTTTTTTACTCTACTGTCATTAGTATTTTCCTTTTTTTTTACCAAACAAACTTTAGTGTTTTATAGTACTATGAGTCATATGAATTACCAGATTTCCATTTTGTCCATCAAGTCAAGATGTTGACTGTCAAGTAAATCTTCTTCCAAGTCCTCCTACGTACCATTTGTAATTCTTGCAGTAGTGTTCAACTCTTAGAGGCTGAGCTAAATGCACCACTGTTATCATATTAGCTCCTTTTTTAACCCCCTATAAATAAGCTTAATTTTCACAGTGATGCACAGTGCAATATTTTATATCTAACAGTTGATGTTTTTTCTTTCAGTTTTGTTTTTTCTTTTGCCAGTCTTCCACATTAGTTTAGTTTGAAGTGCATCTCACAAGTAGACTTTGATAGTCATTCTTGCTCGTTTAATTGGGTGACATATATATACATATGGCAGTTAGATATGGAGGAATTATCCAGTTTATCTTCGCAGCATGTTTCTTTTCTCTGTGAGGGCTATTTTCTGTCTTTGCTTACCTATTGCCATATACCTAAACATTCTTGGATATCATCTCATGGGTGAAGGTGCCAAAGCCATTCTGTCCATAACACCTATTCTACCATTCCCAGTATATATCTGGCACTGCTGATAAAAATATCAGTAGATCTTTAGGCTCCGTAATGAGTCTTACGGCCTCCTTGTCCCTTATGGCCCACTCATTGTCATTTCTGGCTGTATTCTCAGATCAAAGGTAGATGGGCAACAAAATTTAATAAGGAAATGGGTAGATTTCCTTATGGAAGGTCATCAGAATGTCACTGTTATCCTCACTCCCCTTCGTTCCCTCCTCAGAATCTATTTTCAAGGTGGTAAATCTCTTGGACATTGGGAGCACTGGCTTTTCTTTCTCTGGTCTTGGACTGGTTTATATTTTTTACCAGAATAGGTGACAATACCCTTCTCTGCATTTGAAGGTCACTAAGGTGTCATTAAGATGTGCAGCATGAATTACTCACCTCGTTTACACTAGTTTGCATTCAAAGGATCTCAATTTGGTGAAAGTTTGTGTATATTGACACTGTTCTTGCAATCTGTTCTGAAAATTCCAATTATTTTTCAGTAGATTTGACAGTAATTTGTTTTATTATTTTGGGATTCCATGGAGCAACTGAGTATCTTGTACACTACAAATATTTCTGCTGATGTTGTCTTTGAGTGTAGGTTATAGGGAGGGGAATGGTGTTTTGTGTTGTCTAGCATAGGTAGCAAATATAGAGCAGAAAGGTTATGGGCAGTAGCTGTTGGTAGAAAAATTACCCAGTTCCTTGATAAGTGTTTTACTTTTTAGTGCTTTGTAATGCAAACAGATGTTGAGTTTTAGCAGATAAGTTTATTAGTTGGGTGATTTTTTGTTAGCTTTCAATGAAAAAGAGGAGTGTATTAAAGCCATTATGAATTCTGCATAGAAATATTAGTTTTAAGACATAATTCTACCATTGTGCTTAATTAGAATTTAAAGTTCAACAGAATAAAACATAAACTTTTCAAGAAATGTTTGTTGTTCCAGGTCATTAACATAATGTCTCTGTTGGACAACATTTTTAAATAACATAAAACTTAATAGTATATTTTAGAACTGCTCTCTTGGCATGTTTCTGTAAATTCTAATTTATACCTAGTGCTTAATTGTGCTGTCTGCTTGTCAGAGTATAGAGAAGTAAATACAACCTTTGGCTTCAAAAATTTTAGCTTCCACTTCATTTTTTTGAGTAAGGTGAAAATATATTCTCAATGAGATAAGACTTCAATATAGGCTATGTTAATTAATCCTGTAGGAAGAATACCTGTTGGTCTTTTCATGTCTAACAGAGCAGAAAAAAAATGCTGGCCTCACTTCACAGAACCAGTTTATTGAGGAAAGAACCAGAGCGTCAATGTTAGTATCTTTGTTTCTTGATGACAAGCATTTCGTTCCCTGGTATTTTGCTTTTTTTTAGTAACTGGATTTACAGTTGTTAGTTATGTGTCTGTTCAAACTTGTCCATTTTCGGTTGCAGATTTTTAATTTCTTTTTTCTGCTTAGAATCTTTAAATGAACCAAAAATAGCCAAAGGATTGAACTTAGTTTAATTGGTGGTTGTTTTTTTTCTTCATTTGGTAATGGATCTAGCTTCCTTAAAATAATTTGAAAAATTCTGTCTCATTCATTTTAGTTCTTAAAGCCATTGATTTCCTTTAGATTTTTTTGTTGTCAGCCCTTTCTCCTTGAGCTTTAACTGACTGAGTGCATTCTTCCTATTCCATTCTCAGCACTGGATTTCTTTGATCTCAAATTTCTGAGCACATCACCGAGGCCAGACAACTCTATATTTCCTGCTTTTTTTTTTTTTTTTTTCCTAAGAAGAAATTTTGTCTGCTTTGCATTAATTTGTTAATTTATCTGTTGATTTAAGGGGATTCCAAATCCTGTTGGATTTGCAAGTTTAGCCCTATAACGTTTGACTGGAATTCTCAGTCTCTCCTTTTTGAATTTATTTGGTATCTTTTGCCCTAAATAATGTGCACCAAGCCTACTTAATGAAGTCTGCTTTCAACATTCCTCCATAGCATTTTAATCTGAAATGATTATTTCATATTATGTTATAGTTGACCACTGGAAGCTTCTCCTCTAATTAATTAGTGCTTTTCTACCTTCTGTATCATTACATGATTCTGGATTTTCTGTCTAGGTTTTGGCTGTTCCAGCTACTTCAGTCTTCCATGAGGTCTGTGGGGCTCTGAACACAGATCTCAGTAAAGTTCTTCCACAGCCAGTTCATCAAGGCAGTGACGATCATGAGTTCAGCAGCCACTTCTCCTTAAGTTGGTTCATCATCTTTTTTTAATCTATTGATCCTTAACATCATATGTTCAGTGCAGCCTGCATCTTTTTTTCAGGTGCAGTCCCCAAATGATCTGTTGTTCTATTTTTTGCTAGTTAACTGTATGGATATTTGTTCATAGGTGAGACACTGCAGTCTTCCTCTCACATTTCTGCTACTGTTTTTTTTCCCGTAGTTCTGTTTCTTTTTTCTTCGATAAGTACTTATTCCTCATTACTTTTTCTTATGTTACGGGAACTAGCAACATTTTACCTGTGACCCTGCCTACATTTTATTTCAGTTCTGAAGTTCCAGCCTGTCTTTTTCTGTTACGTGGTCCAGTTAACCTTTCTAACATTTATCTTGGAGTTTGCATTGTCTTTTTCACACCTCGTAAGATGCTGTCAGAAATTTAGCACTTTTTGCAATTGTATTAGCTGATATACTGAAAGATGCACTATCTCTTCCTATAAACCTTGCTTCTCTCACACTCTTAAGAAAACACAGTTACAGTGAAGCTAATGCTTTTCTTATATTCATATGGTACTCTAATTTTGCAATCTTCATAATGCTCGTGATTTATGCAGCCTAGTGAAATAGCTTAATGATATTTGGCTTCATTTCATACAATCTAAAAGCGAATTGCTGCTAAAAATCAATATTCTTCATCCACCTCTTGCAGTCCATTCCATCCTTGCATGGGATCTGATGATCATATGACCTTAGGATAAGTTGCATCATCTTGCTGGTTTAACAGAAAATTAGTGTATGTGAATTATTACTTTCCTATGCGATTTGTTGTCCTGACTCATAATATGAATGCACAGTTTGCCACTAGCTGAGCAGTGGGGTTTCAGGAAGACCAGAGGTAGCCTGCAGTTACACAAAGTTAAATAAAGAAATGTGTCTGTATTACCCTTCCTTCCATGAAGAACAGTCAGAATTTGGAATGAAAAATTGAGTTTATTGAAGTTTGGAGTAGAATCTACACTGACATGAGTGGATGTCAATATTTCATCTCCTTTAACGTTGAAATTGAGGTAGCTTCAGCACCTCCCTTTAGGAAACAAAAAATTGTTTAGTAACTTTTGATTCTTTTCTTTATAATATCTCATCTTACCTTTTTAGGAAATTGTGTAAATGCTGATTTTGACCAACTTCTGATATGTTTGTTCAGTCGCAGGAGACAGCAGTATCTAAAAATCTCAGTTTCATTCATTAATTGTTTTAGAAAACATCTAAGTGTTTCCTAAAAAAAGTTTGGTTTTGTAGAAAGAAAATAATCTGCTGAAAGAAAACCAATCTGCTGATAAGTGCATTTTCTTCTTGTCCTTTCTCTGTTAGCACACTGATTTTATTTTCCTGGTGCTTCTGCTGCACATTTCACCATTTCTTTCCAGTTTTTCTCCGTTTTTATCTTTAGTCATAGTCTCCCTGTAATTACTGCAGTCCACAACCCACACTGTGTGAAGCACAGAGGCATTATTTATCCACCTTAATTGATGCATGTCTTATGACTTGTTGGCAAAACAGTGGCATATAGGGAGCCTGCTTTGGCAGGGAGGTTGGACTCGATGATCTCTCGAGATCCCTTCCAACTCCTTCAATTGTGTGATTCTGTGATATAGCAGGAGATCTCTGTAGGTGTGTATCCTGCTGAGGGGCACATGCAAATACAGTTTTCTGTCTGTAATCAAATGGCTTTTGCATTGCCTGTTTCTCTTTTTACTTCTACACATCTTTCTGTTTTACTCATATGAGGTTATTATGGGACAGTATATGAGCTAGGCAATGAGAAAATTCTACCAATTCTTTATCCACCAAATAGTTCAGCCTTCATACCCATATCTCTCCAATTTAGAGATAAAGTTGCAGTATAGGACCACATCAAAGGCCTTTCAGAAGTCCAGGTAAATGATATCACTTGCTCTGCCTTTGTCCACTCATGCTGTCACTTGATTGTGGAAGGTCTCCAGATTGGTCAGGCATGATCTGCCCTTGGTGAAGCCATGCTGGCTGTCTCATAACATTACCAAAGGTTGTTCTGAAAGCAAGGCCAACATTATCTGGGAAAGATAATGTTCAGTGAGGGAAACATGCTTAAGTATCCTGAAGTGTTTCTGGCACATCTGCTTCTTTCTGCTTCTGGTTTGGAACAAGTGCTGTGAGTTAGGGGAATATTACATATCTAAAATATGCAATAATATGCTGTTAATTTGGTGTTTTTCAGTACTATATTACAAATGGTGCTTTCAATTATTTCCCTGTTAGTAACCTCAAAGGTATGAATTTGTGTTTATAGTCTGTTTATTATCCTAGAGATGAGACCCACCACTAATCTGTTTTGTTTACTTTTTTCTGATATTAGAATTCTTTCAATTACTTACTAGAATTCCTTCGGAAGTCAAATATATCTGCAGAAACTGAAAATAAGTATCAAGATGTATGATGAAGAAGATCAATATTTGGATTGCTTCTTAAAGTTATTCCAGAAATATTACAATTGATACTTTTAATGGTTTTATATTGTTGAATGTGATGTAAGAAGTAAAAACAGATGTAAGAAGTAAAATAACTGTAATGTTCCACAGTTTTGATGCTTGTAAAATTAGGTGTGTAGCTGTTCTAACTTATTTTTTAAGGTTACTCATCATCCACTCCTCTGTCATTACACATGAATGTTCATAAAACTGAGAAACAGAGCAAAGTTCTTGTGTCATTATATTTAATTTGTTCTGTATCATATTCCAGGAAGATGCACAGGTACCATAATGATCTTGATTTTTGACTGTGCACCACAGCTCAAGACAGAGAGAGCTGTGATTGAAACACGTCAGTTGTAAACTGAGTTATCATCATTAATAGTGAAGACTGATTACAACTGAAAAGAGCACACTGATGCAGGATTAGTCCTCTTGTGCTTACAGTACCTATAATGGAAAACCAAGTTTTAGTAGTAGCAGATCATTTCCTCTGTTATTTCCACTTTCTATCTGTCCCAGTTTCCCTTAATTGGAATTCCACTTTTATATAATCTTAGTTGACACTATATATCTGACAGTATCCTCTGCTCTTGTTGGCTTATTTTCTAGATGGGAAGTGATGGAGTTTTGCGCCTCAGTAGTTCTGCTCTAAATAATGAATTCTTCGCGTATGCAGCACAAGGGTGGAAACAACGGTTGGCAGAAGGTAACCTTTTATTTGCTCTCAGATTTACTAAAGAATAATTATTTTCATGAGGAAAGCCTCCGCTTCTCCATTTGAAGATTACATTAACAAGGGAAAGTGTAATGCAATTGTAATTGAGCAAAATGAACATTGCTGATACCATTCTGAATTTAGTCTCCATTATCACAACTTGCTGAGACAGTTTATACTGACGGTTAGAAAGAACAAAAGACAACAACGCATTTTCATCACTGCCAAACCTTGGAAACATAAATGCAAGTGACTAAATCCTACCAATTTAGTTTCAAAATAGTGAAGTTACATGGTAAAGCAAGTCTTGCTACTTCACGCTCTTGTTTTTCAGTGTATTCATTGGAGATTGTTGGATTACCATATCAGAAATCAGTGTCCATTGTCTGTGTAGCTGTAATGTATAATTATGCATGAAACTAATCATTGACAAGTTTTATTCAATATTAGTATTTGTTTTCTAGGAGAATTTACTCCAGAAATGCAGCTGCGTATCAGACAGGAGATGGAAAAGGAAAAGAAAACAGAGCCTTGGAAAGAAAAATTCTTTGAAAGGTTTTATGGTGAAAAGTAAGTATTGAAGCAAATAAAAGCATTTTTTTCATTTTCTTTTAGGAGCAAATGAAAATATAATTCTCTGCTTCACGTAGCACAGTTATATGCTGTAAAACTTAATAAAGTGGTTATCAAAGGCATCATTCCCTGATATAAGAAGTTGTGGGTGGAATTATAGTGACACATCTGCACTTGCATTACAATTGCATTTTTAAAGGTTCATAACTCATCCATAAAAATTCATTTCAAGGAAGGCTTAAGACACAAGGCTCAAGCATGTGAGTATTTTTTTAATTATCTTTTAAAAGATGAGATTAGGTCTGTTCTTCCTGCAAAATATAAATACGGCTTCTTCAGACTAGAAGACTAGTAGAAATATGTATTTGTGGTTTTTCTTCTTTCATTTTTTCTAAGCTAGTTGTAATTTTTTTAATCAAATAGTTCTTAGTGTTTGACAAAAATGGCCTTTTATACAGACTGTACAGCAAAAGAGATACTGGATAGAGTCATATGAAAATGACAACGAGTCTAATTTTAGAAGTCAGATGCAAAGAATAAACAGATGCCCTTAATTGGCTAAAATGAATTAGATGATATTGCTCCAGGTGTTCCACTGCGCAGTCAGCATGATTTGACTGAAGCAGAGATGGCATTCTGCAGAAGCGTAACATTTAATCCTTAATTCTGTTTTAAGAATCAGAATTTCAAAGAGATTCACATCTTTTAAAAATTATAAAATCTTCCTTTTGAAGTTTGTTTTTAAAAAGATAATCTGTCCACCTTTTAAATCAGACTTCAGTTTTAAAAAATGCATATTAAAAATCTTAATCATTACAAAACAATTATTTTTATAAATAATTGTAAAACAATTATAAAACAATTAATTCAAAGTTACTATTTCTTATTTTCACATATTAATAAATGGAATTTATGAATTACACATAGTAGCCAAAATGTGCTAAAGGAACATCACATGATATTTCTTAGTTTTGTTATTAGATGCTTTTTGCTTAGGAAATCTGAGACACTGGAAAACCTGAATATGAGTGGTTGACTTAAAGATGAGGCATTAGCTAAAATGTTTCTGCAGTAACACTGCTAATTGTCACAATCTGGTGCTTTGGGCTATTGGGAAATGTGGTGAAAACAAGGCAGGAAATGGACAAATACATTTTAATATTTTATTTTTCAGTCCTTTTTAGGTGCTTTCTCGAAGTGTGAATACTACTACACAATGTTATCTTTAAAAATAATGGAGATTCTAGGGTCTTAGCTTTGCAGACTTTGTTATTGTCAAGTGCTTCATTTTTTACTTACAATCTTTGAGACCTCGATTTATTGATTCCAGTAGTAATCGGAAAGTATTTATTAGGTTTTTAGGTAGTTCTTTTCATTATGTGTATCAAGACAAGTCAGTTACCATCTCCTTATGAAGGAAAAGGATGTGTAATGTATTAACAAAGGACCTTCCACAATTAGAAGTTTAGTAAGAGCAAAGCTCTATTTGAAGACTGTTGTGAAGACAAGACACAAATGACTGTCAGGTGCACAGAGAATGATACTCTGAATTTTACAGAGCCATCAGTCCTGCTGTGCTAGTTGAATACTGGACACTCTAATGGTTGGCAGATAATTACTCAGTTTGCAGTAATATGTGTCATTTGGAAGATAGGTTCCTGACATCAGCATTGTTATGCAAAATGTCATATCGCACATAATTTCCATTGCTTACTAGAGTGTTGAATGTGTTTCCCCCTGCTCTTTTTCCAGCATACATTATTTGACTCACATCCTTCTTGGTAAATGTGTAGGCAGCTTCTACTGCTTTGCTGCTTGGCCTGTAGTAATTATTCTTCCCATTATTTACTGTCTCTCTGGTAACTTCTCCTGCTGTTTGCACCTTGTAAAAGTTCCCTTGCCGTTTTTTGGCTTTGTTTTTTTTTTTTAATTTGGTTTGAAGATGATTGGGCTTCATCTATTTTCAGTCATGTTGATTCAACTGAAGTAGCAGATTTTGAAAACTTCCTATTTTTCAGATTTGTCATCTCTCTTGCAGTCTAACTTGCTTTCCAAACCAATCTGGAATCTTGCTCTGGCTTCAGCTAATTTGATCTTTAAATATTCCATAACTTATTACCTCATACCTAGAGGAGGATCATTAGTACATGCAGAGTTTTGGAAAACGTTTTTACATGGAATTCAGTGTTTTTAGAGTGCTTCTTTCATGTAGGCTATGTGCATTATGTTTTTTGTGTTTGTTTATCTCTCTGCCCAGGCTGGTCATGGGACTACCAGTTGTAGTTCACTTCCAACAATTTATGTTCTCTTTCCATTTTCTCATGTTGTTCATTTTCCTCTCCTGGACTTAATTTAAAACACAGAAACTTCATTCTGCAGTCATTTATCTAGGATCAGCTGATATGTGTTGCCAGAAATTGGTATTCTTCTGGCTTATGCCCCTAGGACTACAAGGGTTATGTTCTATTGTCTCAATATATTATTTTCTTTCCCAGTCTTGAGTGTGATACATGTCAGGATTGGCACTGCCAGCTCACTAAATCAAAGGTTTAATTTTGGGCAGACTTCTTCTCAATTTTATTGCTGATTTAATCCTTCATTAATTTTCTTTAATTTTCTCTAGTACTACTTATTGCAACACTAGAGTATCAGCATCAGTATATTCTTGAGTAGCTGTTGTGTCTTTTACTATTTGATAACTGTCTGCCTTTACTTTATCAATTGAATCCTGTCCTTATCAGCACTTTCACTGATGTCTGTTTACTGCTGTTCTTGTATTTCTCTGCTCTTTTGCAAAGTTTGAGTGTCTGTTTCTCTAAGGAGGAAGAGAGATCAGCTGTTTATCTTGCAATCTGGGGTTGCCTTAAACATCCTGACCTTGAGCCTTCTTCTTTTGAAAGTATTTTTTACTTCATGGCAATAGCTTCTTCAAGATAGTGATATTTCTAGTACTGAATAAAACTGAAAAACTGATTGAGATTCAGTATGTGTTCTGCTGACCTTAATCCTACATTCTTATTTTTCTGTAATTCTTCCTTTTTAATATATTACTTGAGTGTGTGTATTTGTGCAGTGCCCATGTGGCAGTTGCATTGACCTTTATTGTGTAGTTCATTCCTTTGTTGTTTTTCAGTTCATAAATACAAATATCATGCAACATCTTCCATGATGTCCGCTAGCCAGAGAAAACATAACAGTGGCTCCATTTTCTGTAACGCCCTGTATTCTCCCCCTCTTTATTTTCCTGAGATGACTTTTTCTTATTTGTGCAAGAAAAGGAATTTATTCATGTATACCCAGATAAACTAAACTTTACTCACCTAAACTTAAAATCTAAGTTTAGACTGTATAGGGAACCTATAGTCTGTATCAAAGAGAGACATATCTTCAGAAATGCATTCAGTGTGGGGAATGTAAATTAGCTGTTCCAAATTACTCTGTGGAAGATCCTCCCTCAGCGCATTGATGGCACAGGGAGACTTTGTGCATATTAACTGACTAGCAATAAGCAATATTAATAACAACCTTGAGAGTGCTTTTTTGGGTTCCAGTTCCAGGCTGTGGATTTTCTTCTTTACACCTGTCAGTGTGAATAATGCATCTGATCAGTATTTTTTAAAAGCATAATCACAGATTGCATCTTTTTACATACTTCTTCTGTTCTTCCATATACGCGGGCCTTTGTAATCTCTGTTCCCACTGGCTGCCCACTGGTATGTTCTCCTGCTTCCGTAATATCTGAATATCTTTCACTCTCACTTATTGCCATATTGTTATTCAGTTTCTTTGTTTTGTGATTAAACTGAGAACAGAGATCAAATTCCTCTTGATTAGATTTTAAGATCCTTAAGACCATACCAACATTTTAAGTCCTCCTTTGTGTATTTTCTACTGTTGTGGAATCGCTCAACACAAAGTTTGTTTGGAAGATCTCACTAAAGGCGCTTGAAGACCTGCCCTGTAGTCCATAGCAGGAAATGAGGATGTCAAAGAGCAAATGTTTTTAAAAATAACCACTTTTTTCAGCCATTGACTTTTCTTTTGTTTTGATTTTTTTTTTTCCTGTTGAAGCAATAAAAATGTATTAAAACTGTGGTTTCAGGAACCATTCAGTAAGTGAATCTTCAGAAGACAAGTATACAAAGGAATGCAGTTTTTTGCACTTCATCCCTGAAAATGAATGCATTCATTATAAATATCTTTTATCTCCTTAGGAATGTTATTTTTAATTACAGTGAAATAACTGAAGAGCATATACACAGAAATGTTTATTTAGAAATAATTTTTATCCTAAATGAATATTTAGTTTGCTGAAAGAATGGAGCAGAAACACACAAGCTGTCAGTTGATCACTTGACTAGTAAAATGAGACTGAAGCAGAATGATTTTGATTTTCATGATAAATGTGAAATGATTGTGGAATTACAAAACTGAAATGCCTTGTTTGTTTTCTTGGTTTTAGATGCAGCTTTTTCATTTTCACACAGTATTTAAGCCATAGTGCTGACTGTGTCGACCTTAAATGCAGGTAGAGGAGGAAAAAATGAATTTCCTTTAGGACTGTTACTGACTTATGAAGGCACAATTACACATTTCCTCTGCATTGTTGGCAGTGTTAGAATTGCAGTGTTGAGCTGATATTAAATATATATATATATATATATATGAGTGGTTGTGAATCTATATAGCTTGCTTTTTTTTTTGTGGCTTTTGTGTGTGTATGTGGTTTTTTGTTGAAGTGACAAAGTTGAATTTTAAAAAAGTTAAATTTAAAAAGTTAAAAAAGTTTAGTTAAATAACAAGAAATAGATTATTTCTTTTTAAAATATTTAAGTTTTTAATACTACTAAGGTAAGCTGGGTAATTCATTTTCCAAAATATATAAAGCCATATCTACAACTATACAAATTACTCAGCCACCATTTAGCCAAACCACTATTTCAAACTGAGTAGTGTGTTCTTTTTTGGTAAATGGAAGACATGAATGAGAAAGGAGATTCTATTTCTTTACCATGTCTTTGATGAAAAAAACCTTTTTTAATTATTCTGTTTGCTTATGTGCTTGTTTGTTTGTTTTAGATTGGGAATGTCAAGAGGGGAATCTTTGAAACTCACTACAACGCAGAACAACGATGAAGATGACAGCAGTTCTTTGTGTGGATCTTCTGTCACACCTGGTCCTTCTAAGCAAGCAACCTTTGAGGAACATGAACAAAAAGGCACTAAAACTCCAGCACTACCAGAGAAAGATAACAGTTCATCTCTTTGTAATATGGAGCAGGTTCCTGCCAAGAATCTAGTGGCAGAGACAGAGGATATACTAATACCTGAGGAATCAATCATTCAGGAGGAGATTGCTGAAGAGGTTGAGACAAGTATTTGTGAATGCCAGGAGGAGAACTATAAAACAGAACAGGAGTTTTCTGAGGAGTCAGAAAGTCCATCTGGAACAAATGAAGAAACAGAGGCAGTGCAGCTCGCAGACAACGCTGAGTCCTGTGTCATGATGAATGATGTAACTGATACTGCATCTCACATTGAAATGAAAGTGGAGTTGAAGTCAGAATGCCCTCAGGAGGAGATGTCTGTTGTGATAGATCAGCTGGAGGATTGTGTATCACCAGCACGATCAGCTTCATCCACAAATTCTGTCAGTGATACAGCAGAGAAGGATTCTGAGTCTGCAAAAGAGCTAATTGCTCCAGAAATGCAAAATGCTGCTCTGGAGGGCTCTTTGTTCACTGGTGGGGGCATTGCGGTGGATATGGAGCTTCAAAGTGACCCCGAGGAACAGTCATCTGAGAATGCTTGTATTTCTGAGACTTCCTTTTCCTCTGGAAGTCCAGAAGGACCGTGTGTTTGTATTGCATCTCCTGGAGGAGACACTCAGTCAACTTCAGAGGAACCCTGTACCCCAGCATCTCTTGAAACAGCTTGTTCATCTGAAGTGTCCAGTACTGAAAACACTGATGGTGATATTCAGCAAAAGGCCACTGATGAGAACTTGCATACACCTTTAATGTCAGAAATCTCTCCAATGTCCACCTCACCTGTAACCTCAGAAGCATCTCTGATGTCAAATTTACCTTTAACATTAGAGGCATCGCCAGTTTCTAACCTACCCTTAACATCAGAAACATCTCCAATGTCTGATTTACCTATAACATCAGAAACATCTTCAGTATCTTCTGTCCTTCTGACTTCTGAAACATCTGTGGCAAATAGTTTGCCTCTTCCATCAGAAACATCTCCCATTTCAAATTCCCCAAGCAATGAAAGACTTATTTTGCAACAAAGGAAATCACCATGTCTATCAGAAGAGTCACTCCCTACTTTAAAAGAAGAAAGCTGTACCATTCCTAAGGTGGTTCAAGAAGATAATCTTGTTGTTCAACCAAAGCAACTTCAGAGTGCACCTGAAAATTTGAAAGTGGGTCCACTTACAATTATACCTGATACTTCAGCACTGGAAGAGCCCCAAAGCAAAAACCTTTGTCATCAGCCATGTAAGTCACATTCTGAAATTGAGAAATCCTACATTGCTTCCATCCCAGAACACTCCTCCCCTCCAGAGGTGATCAAAATTAAAAATCACAGTATTCAGCAACGAGGTGACAGGAAAGGGACTCTCTTGCCTTCAGAGGTAGCCGTCTTACCAGAAGGATCAACAGGCAAAAATATTGAACTGTTTCCATCAAAGCAACACGAAAAGCTATATACCTCATCTCTAGATAAATCTTCGTTCTCCGAAGTGTGCAGAAGTAAGTCTCATAAGCTAACAGGCGGTACCCAAAGCCGACTAGAGAGTTCACATTCCTCCAAATCGTTAGAAACCACAAAATCACCTGAAGTGAGGAATGAAATTAGAGACCCAGAGATCCCAAAGAGGAAAACAGCAGAACAGCACAGTTTTGGAATCTGCAAAGAGAAGAGAGCTAGGATAGATGATGATCAGCCTAATCGTAGTGCTTCTTCAACAAGTCCATCTGATAAAGATCAGCCACTCAGAGAAGAACCCCGAGTTCCACCCCTTAAGGTAAAGTAATGAAAACTATACTAAGAAATGGAAGGTTTACTGTTTCCCTTCTGCAGACTGCCTGCAGACCCAAAGCATAGTGAATTTTTGTATAGGTGTGAGGGACCTAAGTGCCAACCTTTTTGCTTTACTATCCCTACCATGCCAAATTACATCTGATGTACATACACCTGTAGTTGTTCAGCCAGGGCCTTTGCTACAAAGTGCCTCTGTGTGAGACTAAGTTTCCATAATCTTTGGCTTAATCTGATTAAAGAGCTTCCACGGCATTTATTCAGTGCTGCTTGTCTTTTTTTCTAATTGCCAACTGTATTGTCCACTTGTTCTCCCACAGATGAGTTCTCCAGGAAACATGAATAATAAGCCATAGCCATTACTGAGAAAAACAATTTGTGCCTTAATCTATCAAGAGAACCTAAAGTCAGAGTAGTTGGAGATCCCATTGCAAGTCCAGAGCTTGGGGTAGGCTGAAGTATAAGATTTCACTGCAAAATTAATTTTGTAGTGAAAGCCACAGAGCTTGCTATCAGGAGGAGGTATCTTTGATGTATGTATAAATTGATGTATGTATAAATATCTGTTGAAGGCAAAGGAAAAGATAAAAAGGGTATTCTAACTAAGCTCTTTTAAAGGTGTCCTTCTACTGTGTAAGAAAATATATTCCACTTCAGAAGCATTTTTTTCCTAACAAAGGGATTTCTTGATTTAGTTACATATAGTCCAAGTATTTTGACCCTTTTAGTTTTCTACATGATGGCATCAGCCAAGTTTTAGATCCAATTTGCTGAACTTAAGCCACTGACTTTGCAATACTAGTTCCTGATTATTCAGAAATGCCCTTTTCTGCATTTATTTTTAACTGCTGCAATCACTGAAAATTGTTAATATGGGCAGGAGGGCAAATAGGCTAACTGTTTTAATCACTAGTGCAGCAGCTTATTTCAACTAATTTATTTTTATGAGCAGTGATGCAATTGGAAGTTGGCCTGTTCTGAGTTTTACTGATATTCTTTCGTATTTGAAAAGTCTTTATCTAGCCTAATAAATTCTAATCATTCTGTATAGCCAAAGGAATGTAGATCACTAGGGAAGAAAAAAAGTCATGGCTATAATAGTAAAAATAATCAAGTACTTAGAGCTTTAGCAGTTCTGGTGATTCAAAGTGGAAAATGGGGGGAAAAATATTACTGACAAAGAAAGCAAAATGTTTTGAAGTAATTGTGAGCTTGCAGTACTCTTTAAAATAAGTTAATTTAAATTTTAATTGATCTATTCAACAACAGAGGAAGAAATCTGATGATTAAAAGGCATTAGTTACAAATAGTAACGTTCTTTCTTATGTAATATGCCAAAGAGGGTTAAACAAAATAGGAATTCACCTTCCAGTGAGTGTTTATTGGCATTAACTGCTAGGAAGAGTGAAATATTCCAGCCCTCTATGTGAGTCCATCAGCTGGGCTGTCTGAAGACCATCAGTCTTGCACAGTCATATCGAACAAGTCCTCATGGCTCCAAGCAGTGAATGAGGATATTAAAACTTGGCAGACATTTCCAAAAATAATTTTGAACGATCATTTCAAGATGTTTTTTTGTGTAAAAACTATTTGCTTTTGGGTTATCTCACCAACAAACCACTTTGTTTGTTATTGAAAGAGAGGAAAACCTCCTTTCTCCTAAATCTGATAAGACTTTCACTTGCTGTCATACTTTGTGACTACTTTTGTTAGAAATAATACTATGTAGGGTTTTTTTTCCAGCTCCTTTCAGGAAAGAAGTGATAGCATTAAACACCAAATACTATTACTGTGGACAATCAGTAAATTTATGTCCTTTTTAAAAGAAATGGAATGTTCTTTTGCCAGGCTTTGGGCGTTGTAAGAGAGTATACAAGTTACAAAGTGATTCTGGGACTTCTAATCTCTAACCCTGAAAGCGGGTGTGCCTAATTGGACAACATACAAATAATCATAGTGATTCTAGAGATTATTACTTTGCTTAAAGGGTTTGGTATTTAAAGTCTTGTTTGCACTTTTAATGTTTGAAGGTTTGAGATTTTTGTTTTTGAGATGCGGTAGTGTAGGAGGTATTCCAGGGATGTACTAAAGTGAGTCTCTTAAAATTCTAGTCGAGGATGAGAAATATGTATCCTTGGTGATTCACTTCTTTTATAGTACTCTAAAGTGCCATGTGATATAATGTGAAAAACAAGCTCAGTGGTTGTACTGGTGCTACTTCTACATCCTGTCTAAAGGCAAGATTTGTTGCCTGGTATGTAAGGGGAATACAGGCTGTTCCTAATGGCTTAGTCACTGGAGGCTGAGGAGCAAAAGCGCTGCACAGTTGTTATTTTTTCATGTATTTGTAGGAAATGCTTAGTACTTTCCCAGTATTATTGCACTAGGCCTGTTCATCTTCTCAGTTAGACGCACTGCAGATAGAACAGAACTGATAAACTGTGTCAGATAAGCATCATGTAGTCCTCTTCCTGACCTGTAGTCTTTCTTCCTGTCAAGAAAGCAGCATGAGTAGGCTAAAACAGGTGTCAGTTTGTGTGCTGCTGGACAACGAGAAAATAATGCAGTGTAAACATTGTTACTTCCTAGCATTTTTCTGTTCAGTGGCACTGAACAGTAATGCTCTTCATCACCTTGTTCTGACCCTTTTAAGAGACAAGTGACACTAACTAAAGTCATTGATCTGATTCAAATTATTGTTTTTCTTTTCTTCCTTTAGATTCAACTTTCAAAAATTGGACCACCTTTTATCATCAAGAGTCAACCTGTTTCAAAACCAGAACCTCGAGTTTCCCCAAGTACATCGGTCAGCAGTGGAAGGAACACTGGGGCTAGAACTCTTGCAGATATCAAAGCAAGAGCTCAGCAAGCACGAGCCCAAAGAGAAGCAGCAGCTGCAGCAGCTGTGGCAGCAGCTGCAAGCATTGTCTCTGGAGCAATGGGGACTCCATGCGAAGGTGGGAAGACAAGAACGCTGGCACACATCAAGGAGCAAACCAAGGCCAAGCTATTTGCAAAGCATCAAGCCAGAGCTCATTTACTCCAGAGTAATAAAGAATCAAAGTCACAGTTCAACTCAAAGGAAAGTACCTCATCTCTAGAAGTATCAGCATCTACTGATACAAAGATTGAAGGTTCTACCGGTGTCATTATAGTTAATCCTAACTGCAGGTCCCCTAGCAACAAATCTGCTCATCACCGTGAGACTACCACTTTATTACAGCAGTCACTTAACACAGCTACATTACCAGAAACTGCTACTGAGATACCTGTGCACAGTTCCGATGAGAATATACCTATGCCACAATTGTGTGAGAAAATTATTTCATCTACCTCTACTGAAAGTAACAGTGTGCCAGTGCTTTATAATAAAAGTTCAGTCTCTGTGTCTGTTTGCAGCACTGCTATGTCTGGAGCAATTAAAGAACTTTCTTTTGCAAGTTCTGTTGATAAATCCTCTGTTTTAATGTCTGTTGACAGTGTGAACACAGCAGTTTCAGCTTGCAGTATAAAAATGCTGAAATCCATCCAAGGGGCTGATACTCCATGCATAGCCGTTGGACCAAAATGTATTGATAACAGTAATGTACCGGTCTCCATAGACAGTACAGTCTTATCAAATGCCGTCGATGACAAAAGGTTGCCAATACCATGTAGCAATGCAAATAATGCAGTCTCCAGTCATTATGCCACTGTGCCAGCTTCATCCATTGCAAATAACTTGCCAAATCATCTCTCTGGTAGCTCTGTGTTGATTCCCCCAGTGGGGACTACCAACAGATTTTCTTCTGATAAGATAGCCATAACAGGGTGTAACGAGCAAAGCACTGTTTCCATCCACACTACCGTCAGGTCAGCTTTAAGTTGCAGTGAGGCTGTTGCAGTAGCAGATTCTGTCTCAAGGCCACCCATTTCAATGTTTACTGGTAACATGGTGACAATAAACTCCTACGATAATGCTACTAAATTAAATGCTGATCTCTTAGACAAAAGCTCTGGAGCACGAAACCGAATGGATCTCTCTGGTAAATCTCAGCCAGTGAGCTATACACAAACTGCCATGAATAGATCTATACCTTGCAAAGTCATTGTTGACCACACTACAAATTTGAATTCCAGTCTGTCGCTTTCTTCTTCAATTGAAAATGCAGAGAACAGCACTGACCTGCAGAGCAGACCTGTACGGACAGAAGCTGCCTTACAAAGTATAGCCTGTTCTCAGGTGTCTGTAATAAGCAGGCCTGAAGTAATCTCTAATGAAAGCCTTGAGCACAGTTCCAGCTTTATCAACATTACAGCAAAGCAAGACAGCAAGAACTTGCAGGCAGGTTGTTCAAGTCTTCGAGAAGTGCCTCTTGCTCCCCAGGATAAATTAATTGAGGTGGTTACTCCCAGCCAAGGTTTTTCTGAGCAGTTAAGAGGTCCTTCAGCATTTAAAAATGAAGCAGATGCTGCCTGTGTCAGTCAGTATAGCACTAACAATAGAATTTGTTGGCATGATGAAGAGGCAATGAGCACAGGCCAGCCGGTGGTCAGCCATCTTAACGCCAGTAAGCATAAGGAATATGCAGAACAAAACTGCTTAAAAAGTGTCAAAACTGAACCTTCCAGTTACACACAAATGTCAGAGCTGCAGTCCAGGAGTCTTTTGACAAGCCTTGCTGTTCCTGTTAAATCTGAAACTAACGAGTCTGACAAGTGCTTCAGGATGGACACAGAGGATTTCACAGGCCCTGAAATGGCAGCACAACCCACAGAAATAGCCCCAAGCGCTCAGCCAGTGCAGGCCGCCAAGGCACCCATTGCGGATTCCATGGATGACTCCCTGTCCCTGACAACAGAAACCCTCAAAAGAGTTACGAGTGCTGGGAGCTCAAGCTGTCGCCTCTCGTCAGTGGAGGCCAACAATCCTTTAGTGACACAATTACTGCAAGGCAATCTGCCTTTAGAGAAAGTGCTGCCGCAGCCCAGATCAGGAGCCAAACTAGAAATTAGCAGGCTTCCCTTGCCTTTGCAAACTACCTCAGTATGTAAAACAGCAGTGTCCGAGAGAAATATTGTTGAGCATCCTTCCAGTTCTCCTAACCCAGATGGCAAAGGATTTACAGCAGGCGGCATAGCCCCACTACAAATCAGAAAGCGTGAAAACCATCCAAAAAAGAGGATGGCCAGGACTATAGGGGAACACGCTCAAATTAAATGCGAGCCTGGGAAGGTGTCAATGGACAGCGATGTTAAATCAACTCCTTGTGTAATTAGTTCCAGCATGAACCAGCTAGGGCATGGGCAGTCATTTAAACAAGAGTGGCTGAACAAACATGCAGTTCAGAGCCGCATCGCTCACAGCCCAGAGATCAAGCAGCAAAAGAGACCATTGCCTTCGTGCAGTTTCCAGCAGAGCTTATTTCACATTGATAAAAATGGCAGCTTTCATGCAGAAGCTAGTACCTCACATAGACAGCATTTTTACCAAATGTCCATGGCTGCGAGAGGCCCGATTCCCACGGCAGCTTTGTTGCAAGCTACATCAAAAGGCCCACCTGGCTGCAATGCGTTTGCTTTTAGCAGACACCTGGAACAAAAGAGCTTGGGAGATGGGAATATTTCTACAGCAGCTCACCAGCTGAGGCTAGGGAGTGTCTTTTCCCCCAGTATTCAGATTAAGGAAGGTGATGACATTGCCAGTGCCTCTCAGACACTCCAGAATAAAACCTTAGTGCATCCTCCCCCTCCACCCCCACCCCCACCCCCACCCTTGCCTCCTCTTCCCCCTCCTCACCCAAATGTAGATGTCCCCTCTGATCAAAAACAACCAACAGTTACTATGGAAACCACAAAAAGACTTAGTTGGCCTCAGCCAGCAAGCATCTGTAGCAATATAAAATCTGAACCTGTTTCTTTTGAGGAAGGTTTAAGCAGCAGCTGCGAACTGGGCATGAAACAAGCTTCCTATGATCAGAACGAAGTGAAAGAACAGTTAAAAGCATTTGCATTAAAGAATGCGGATTTCTCTTCTTATTTACTCACTGAGCCACAGAAGCCTTTTACCCAACTTGCTGCTCCAAAACTACAGACGCAGCACCCGCAGCCGCAGCAGCAGCAGCAGCAGCAGCTCTGTGGAAGTTATCCAACAATACACTTTGGTAGCACAAGCTTCAAAAGGGCAGCATCTGCAATTGAGAAATCGATTGGGATGCTAGGAAGTGGCTCGAATGCTGCCACGGGCCTGTCTAACCAGAACGCGCAGATGCCGGTTCAGAAATTTGCTGACAGTAGCAATGCCGATGAACTGGAACTGAAATGCTCTTGCAGGCTGAAAGCCATGATTGTGTGCAAAGGCTGTGGCGCCTTCTGTCATGATGACTGCATAGGACCTTCCAAACTGTGTGTAGCTTGCCTGGTTGTACGGTAGAGACTGGGTCAAAGATGCAGTATCCCTTGTCAACTCGGGAGAACAGGGCAGAGGAATGGAGGGATGGAACAGTTTAGGCCATTAACAGTTTGCAATTAGTTGTTTGGCTGTTTATTTTTATTTTTTTTTCCCCCTCATGATGCTTTCAGAATTCATTTATTCTGGCCTAAGTGCCATTCACAGGAAAGAAGAGGAAACCTGTAGGACTAGTTTTAAAAAAACTGAGAGCTTTGCCACCGAAGCCTCTATGAGCATTATTGCTGTGTTATAAAAAGATTAAAAAAAAAGAAGGCATTATTGCGTGGCATTCCTAGCTCCTATTTATTTGCACAAAGTGCAGCACATTTTCCTCCATTTCTTTGATTGTTGATAGAAGCTACAGGTTAAAGATCAGTGGAAAACTAACTCTACGAGAAGTGGAGTACTATGCAGAACAGCACACTGCATGCCAACTGCCTGTCTCATGTAAGGCAGTGGGAAGGTGTGCACATTGGTCATGGCAGCCTCTCAGTTACTTTGCAGTTTTTCTGCTAATTGAATTGTTTTCTTAAAACTTTTACTGTCTAGAGCTAAAATATAGTCACCTCACTTAGCAAAAAATAAGGAATTTAGATTATTAGAGGAGTTTCCTCACGTGCCTGCTGGGGATTGTGGAACTGAAATCTTACTTATCATCTCTTCTCCTTGATTCCTTGAGAAAGACTAATATCTCTGATGGTTAGTGAGACCAGCACTGGAATCATGTGCCTTCAGTAGAGTCTCAAGAAGGTAACTTCTCTACTGGGGACTAGAAGCCTCTTTTCCTGTTTCCTACTCAAATATTCTTTATTTGTATTTGTCTCTCTAATCTGTCCACTTGGTTCGTCAGCCCTAAGTATATATAGGGTCAGACGTATGTAATAGGTTCTGTATATTTTAGCCTTTCTGTGGCCTAAAATTGATGCATTCTTATGATGATTTAATAAGGAAAGATTCTAATTGTGTATTGATTGAATACTAGATTATCTGTTCTTTTTCCTTTTATGTGAGTTACTCAACATCTGAATTTTGTCACTTAAAGTCATTCTAAGCACTATCTTATTTTTTTTTTTTTTTTTTCTCTGAAAGGAATGTAGACCACTTACTCTACATTTTAGAAATTTGAAAGCAAAAAGGCATTTTTTAAAGGGATACTGCATCTTTAAAGTGATCTTCAGTATTTATCCAGTACTGTATTTAAATTTAGGACTATAGTTGCATTCCATATGTGTGAGCCACCATTACAGCAGAGAAGAAAAACAATAATTTGGGGGCCCTATACACTTAAAAGGAAAATATTATAAAGGGATAAAGCACGGGCAGTTGCTTGGGAGATGAAAATTCCTTGTTTTTTTTTACTCCCACTTCAAGAACACAGAATGTAGAGTGCAAATCATCCATCTGTTAATACGTGATTGGGTCTGCCCAAATGTGAGCATCAGAGAGAAATGTTATTTTTACCATTACAGTAGAACCTCATTAATCCAAAGGCCTTCCAATCTGCTCAAGAAAACTGGTTTTCTTTTCACAGTTCTCGGAGCAATGTAATAAGAGTGTAATAAGAGTGCATCAGGTGTAATACTATTTAGATCTCAGCATTACTTAAGTATGTAATGCTGCAGTTACTGTGGCATTCTGAAATATTGTGAATTAATGTTAATGTGAATTAATTTAGGAAACTAATGATTTTAGGAACCAGAAAGTATACTACATTTTACACAGTACTTTTTTAATACAATCTTTGTTTGCACACTTACTAGTAAGCTGTAACTGGTCTCCCTGACGCTGTATTAGTGAGGTCCTATTGAATGGAGGAATCACATTTATTTCCTTGTGGGACCATTTTCACAAACATGATAAATGCCATTTGTTGTCTTAACGTTGAGCTGGAATATCTACAACATACATTCCTGTCATAGGAAGCTCTATGGTGCACCTTGATGTTCTCTTTTATTGTAATTAGCAACATATCAATATTATTTTTGACACTGTGTGATACAAAGGCCATTTATAATTACACTAACAAATTTGTTGCTGATACAATAATATATTTTTTTCTATACAAAAGTGCTCCTTAATATGAAATGAGAGTTAAGAAATGGCTTCTCAGCACTTTCAGGTCTCCTGGTAAGAAAATACGCCAGCCAAGCAAAAACCTAGAAGTAACCGTATGAAAATTTGCACTCAGTGGTATGCTGCTGGAAAAATAGCGACTGGAAAATACTCATGGGTAAGCATGAGTGTAGTCAGTTCATGCATATCAAGTTCATATTTGAGGAGCCTTTGTATTGGAATTGTATTGCATTGTATTTATACTTGGTATAGGTAGGATGCTTCTATTTAAAATGAAGAGAGCAACCAGTCTTAGACTTCTTATAACCTGTGTTTATATAAGCCTGCTGGGAATCCTTATTTCTAGCTCAGGTTTTCTTGTCCACAGCACATAAGTCAATATTTGTTTGTACTTGCATCTTGAAATACTTCCTGTATTGACTGACATCATACAGAAATAAATTCCGGCCACAAAAATAGTTTTACTTTGTTCAAAGGGTAAGAGTGTGACTAATGTGGTAGGTAACTCATTCATGTCAGATTGACATTTTTGTATCAGGATTGCAACTTGCATGTGTGAGGTCATGATAAAATGTTATTTAAAGTGGCATTAGACCAAATGGTGCTATGTTATATTACACCACTGACCAAACTCTTCCATAGTGCAGTTCCATTTCTTTCATTCACGAGTCACTGAAATTGCACCAGTAATAAATTTGACCAATCAGTTAACAACAGTTGTGAAGTGTTGTTACAGAAAATAGTTTAAGGTTATTGAAATATTCAGAAGCAACTGCAGTGATATGGGAACCCCACTGAATCTTAGTCGGACTGAAAATCTTTCTTGGATTCTCATATCACACAAATGCTTGGGGAAGAGTGACCTATGGTCCTAAAGCAGAACACAATCACCGTTAATTTTGAATGACTCCTTTTCTTTTGGGCTCCATGCCCAATGTCATTCTGTTTTCTAATGACTGTGCAGTTTGCACCATTAGGTGTTAATAGTTTATGCACTGAAAAGTGGTGAAAGAATTGCTTGAGAACACACTGCTCTGTGTTTGCGTGTACATACGTGTTCCAATGTCTAGCACATATTTACTTCTTTTTTTTTGTAAATCTCCAAATTTGTTCCCCTCTCCTAACCCCTACTCCTACTCCTGAAGCAGCACTTTTGGGTGAAAGGGAGAAACACTCCTTTTTTCTTTCCTCCCTCTTTGTTTTTGTTAATTGCATACCTGCAAGTTATGCAGATAACATTAGGGCATTTGCAGTGTGTGTGTTTGCGTGTTCCTGTTCTGAACTAGTTTTCCAAGCAGAAATTCCCTTTGAAATAACATAAAAAAGAAAAAAATGAAAAAGAAAAAGAAAAAAAAAAAAAAAAGGAAATGGTAAACTGGATACTCCCTGTTTGCTTTTTATTTACCTGCTGAGGTCTAGTATGTGAAACAATGTTTAAAAGACAAAAATCAAGGTTGAGCCATAAAGCAAAAGGTGTATTCTCTGTACTATAGACTTTCTTCATGAGGGTGGTGCATGTTGTCAGGGTAAGCTACGGAATGTGCAGATGGTTTTTCAGGGCCCTGCAATTCCTTGCCCAGCTTTTGAGCTGGTGCATATGGTGCTTTATAATGCAATTTCTGAAGTAAAATTACCTTATGCTGCACCCCCTTCCCCTTATGAACACACGCACAATTTCAGAATAGTTATTGTAGCCTCTGGTTGAGCAGTTTCTCCAAGGTGTGGTGAAGTACCGGGATAAGCACGAGCTGAGAAATGCCACTGAAAGGGATCACTGTAGCTGATGCACGTGAGGGGCCCTGCTCTGAGCACTGAATGACCTCCCCAGGCTCCTGGCACAGCACGGCCAGGCGTCCTCTGGGCTCTGCGGGACATTCGGTGGCTCTGTCGTGGACCCGTGTAGCCAAGTGTTTCTGAGTCTATGAAATCCTATTGTCTTCGGTCATCATGCTTTGTCACTGTAAAACCAACAACAACAAAAAGCATTTTTTAGTCTAATTTAAGGAGCTGCTTCTTTTATAGCACATAATATTTCGCTTTGTACTATATTTGATAGTTAAAGAATAATTTAGTCCGTAGGATAACTTTGTTGTATTTGTACTGTTCATGAATGTTACAAGAAAAGTGCTTTACTTTGTTGCCATCATTCTCTTGTACTGCTGTAAAATATTTTTTCTGCTTTATGGAAACTTAACACAATCCACATTTTCAGTACAGGGTTTTTTGTATGTATGTTTTTTGTTGGATTTTTGTTTGTTTGGTTTTAGTTTGGGTTCTTTTTTGTCAGTATTCTGAATGTTTACATCTGTTTGACATTAGCCATTCTATGCCTTCATAGGGCAGTATTACTCCTACAGTATAACAGCAATGTGAAATCCACTCATACTCCACATGCATGAGAAATACAGATTTATTGGGGAGATCCCTACCGTGCGCCGTGTGTAGATATTTTTTCTATCCACATTCAGTGATGTAAATACACTCCTTCAGTCCTCTACCAAAGAAAATATTATTCCCACGGGACAAGGTCGGAAAATGGTTCTCTGAATCTTCCGAAGGAGGTGTAGTTGAATTCAGCAGGATTGCTGCAGTTCAATGCTGTTATGCGTCGCTGTGTTACCCAGCCCAACCCGGCTGGGGGAAACAAGCATCTTGGCAGTTTTTTTGTTTCAAGACAGTGTTTTGTTTAGAATTCAGGGATCGTGCTTTCTTTAATGGTGCTGGTTTTCTTTTTTGTTTTGTTTTGTTTTTTAAGAAAACATTTTGTTGCCTCCAAAAGTGACCGCTCACAAAACCATAAATTAAATAAAATAATTTGTCTTCGTACCTTCTCTCTTCTCCCTTTCCTTTTCCCCTTTTCTGTCCCTTGAAAATAACAACTTGAGCTTCAATATTAAACTATTCTGGAAAAAAAAAAAATAAAGAGATAAAATAACGTTTGCCATTTGTTTGTTTATTTTCCATTCAGTGCCTTAGGCAGGAGATCCTGCTTGTGCACATCCATTCTATATACATAGGTCAGCGAAAGAAATGGGAGAGAAACCAGTCGATCCTTTGGAAAGGATCTGTAAGTGACAGTGATGTAAGAATTAATCTGAATGGCATCTGATGTAACTCAAGCATTACATTAGTAAAATAAATTAGGTGTTGTGTATTAAGCTGTTGTAAGTATAACAGTTCATGGATGAAAGTAATTATCATGCTTTGGGGAGTTAATGCCTGATGCATCTGAGTGTTTCCCCTCCATCTGCAACACCATCCAGAATGGTCCTAGCAACTGCATTCAGATGTGCACCTCTGTCATTGCTCATCCTCACAGCAGAAGAAGTTAAAGGTCTGTAATATAATATTATATTATAATATAAGGGGAGCAGCCCAAACTGCACCTCTCAAAGCAGTTATGTTTTTGAAGTCTGGCATGTTATTCTGTAATGGAAATAGAGAACTTGGGTAGTTATTGCATAAGTATATATGTATGTGTATATATAACGCTAACCCTACAGATATAGTTTGGGCTGGTCCCCTTTCAGGCACTACAGGCCTTTAACTATATATATGTGTGCGTATATATATAACCCTAGTATATTACCTAACATATATATGTATGTATATAGAACCCTAACCCTCTGTAGGGTTAGGGTTATATGCTCATGGATAAATATGTATATAGTTTTCAACGTTTTACCCCACAAAAACAGCTTTGAACACTGGTGGTTAAGGTGAAAGTGCTAGATTATAAGTGATAAACAACATTTTCCTATGCCTCCACAGAAATGCATGGGCCAATCACCTTTTGTGTAGCCTCTTATCATTAATGTTTAAATTCTGGTAGTGAATGTCTATCTTGCTAGTAGGAATCAGCAGCTCCTTCTGACAAAATTTATGCAAATGCAGAATGAAGACAGTGCCACCCACTGTAGTTCCGAATCTTTTTTTTTTTTTTTTCCTTCCCTTTAAATATCCAATGCCCACATGTCCCTCCTTCACCTGGGACTGCCACTCAGATAATTCAACTCCTTTAATTCCGCTTAGATATTTGCTTTTGTGTCAAGCTATGCGAAGTCAGGGACTACTTCTGCTTGTAACAGTGACAGCTTTTCAATCTGATTTCTTTTTACATGTTTTCATCTGAGCAAGTTGAATACAAATCAACTTTTCAAATCTGCTATGGTTAAATATTTACTTTTCCTTCTTTTTTTCCTTTTTAAACTCTGCCAGGTATTTCTGAACATTTTCTTTTATCCTACAGCACCCGTATTTGGCTTTTCTGTGGTGTTTGCTGAGGACCTGATGAGTAACAGCAGGTTAAGCCCTGCAGTTCTTTTCTGTTATGGGTGCTCTCCTTAGGTCAACCCAGCAGACCACATCAATTCAGCCAGCAGATGGCATCAGGAGAAAGCTTGCTGATAGCTCATAGGAAAAGATAAAAATAATGAAAGGTGTAATTCTCCAGTTTTCCTGTCCCTCAGCACAGGAATACCAGCCATGAATACATAGGTTTTCTGTTTCTTTCTTCAGTATAGAGCTGTAGTGCAAACAGGCCTTCATTCCCCATCCCACCCTGGGACTTCACTCAGCAAAGCAATGCCCCGAAGCTCACATCAGCCTTTTCCTGCACGTGGGAGCTTTGGAACCTGCCTCTGCAAGCTCTGTCCAAGTGCTGCCGTCTATGAAAGCGAAGTACTGATACACTGGAAGTAATTCTTCCCCAGAGCCAAAGCACTTTATTTTCCTGCTCTTTGCTTTGCTGCTCACAGATGAAGGGAGACAGTCAGGCAGCTCTGGGCATTGCAGCACATCACAAAAAGCTGGGAAGGTTTTGTTACTGCTCGGTGTACAGAGGGGGTGGTGCTATCAGACCTGGCCCGTGTCAGATCACAGCTAACGGCTGAACAACACCAAAGAGCAATGCCTTCGTGTACCGCCATTGGAAACAGCTTTACACCATAAGAGAGGTGAATGGGCATTGGGAAGCACTGACACCTGCTTGTGGAGATAAGAGTGTGTTATTAGTATGGCTGATTCTAAGGAAACCGGGCTAGAAAAAGAAATAAAGCAACGTTTGCTGAACTAATTTAGACACCTGGTACTCTCCAAAGATATAGCAGGCACTGATGAGAGGAGTTTCTTGCATCTCGCTGAAATGACAGCCATTGACTTTTTAACAGGGAAATTTCACACCACTGGGAGGTGTCTGCTGGTTCACAAATAGTGAGGAAGCCAGGACTTGATTCACGTGACCATGGGGAAAAATGCCTGGATCATGCTTTTTGGAAACTAGTGGCACCCTGTGTAAGTTATGATGTACAAGTCACCTTTCCAAAGCCTTTTTGTTCCATATTGTTAGTTGTGGGCTCTCAGAGCATAGGTTAACCTTCATAGTCCTGTTTTTCTTCTTCCATTGCCTCTGAGTATCCTATGCATGTACCAATGGCAGAGAGGACAGTTTGGGATCCCACACAGTAGAAAAACATACAGCAAACAAGCTTAATAAATTAGATAATCTACTTACATAAAAATGAAATCTTGCCGTGCTGAGTAAATAAATGCCCACTGATACGTATATGAAAAAGATATTTTATTAAGCAAATGTGTGGCTTTGCTGTGAACAGATATTTGTTTCTGAGTCTTTTGTAGCTGCTCAGATTCACCCTGCAAATGTCTTTTCCTAATGAACTCTCAGCCCAGCATCCATCACACAGAGCCTTAACAACAAATGTGTTCCTTTCTGGCATTTGAAGGGGCAGATCTGAGGGATGGTGAAAAAATTGTATGAACCATCCTCTTGTTTACTTATGCATGTTGCAGACTCCTTGAAGAATAGAATAAGGGTAAAAATTAACTGCAAAAATATAATAATCCTAATACACGTTCTTTGCCTTCCTTTAGGTTACTGAGAAATAAGTCCAAGCTTCCCATTTCTTAATGTCCATGAGCAGCAGCTGCCCGTGGCAGTCAGTATAGACCATTTGTCCTGGATTCCGTCCAGAAGTGAGTATTTACAGCTCAACAAGTCCAAATAAATGTACTCAGAGCACCAGGAGGGCACAGCCAACCAAGATAGCCTGCTGCTGAGAATAAGCAGGGGTAAGAAGGTGATCAGCATACAGCAAGTGAAAAAAGTTCAGTGATGCATATGGAAGTGATCCTTCCTGTTGTTTTAACTTTTCAACATCTGTGCAGAATTGTGAATATTAAAAACATCTTTTGTAACTCTAAGTTGAGAGAGAAATTTACGTATTTAAGGAAAAACAGATGCGCAACTAGCTAATATTATGAAACCTGACATTATAAAACATTGACAGCTTAGTTCTTAATAACGGCTGATGGAATTTTATAGAGTTTCTGGTTAGAAAATTAAGAAGTTACTGCATGCTCTGTGTTTTTTTCAAAATAAGTATCTTTGTTTTAGTTTCCTAAACCAGCAATCTCAGGGCCTTACTTCAATTCCTTGTTTCCAGAAGTCCCTAACACTGCTGGATAAGTCAGATTTATGTTCTTAGCTGTTTAAGACAATTCAAAAAGTAGTCTAGAAATACATTCGCTGTCACGTATTCCTTCTGTTAAGTATTTCATGCTATCTAGAACACAGTGAAGCCTAGGGGGGGAATATATGATTTGTCTTTTTTATCCCTTTAAAATTAAATGAAAGGCCATGAAGATACTCATGTGATCCAAGGGACTTTATGGAGTATTACTGAGCACGAGATACAGGTCTTCTCCGTTCTGCATCCTCTGTATTTTGGAGAAATAATACAAAGATCTTTATGAAGTGTGCAGGTGATGGTAAAGAGGACTGATCTGTACACCAGGGCCAGAGGTAATTGAATATTTAATTGAGAAGAATTTATGGAGACTTAGGAGGAAAATGAAATGACCCTTTGGAGGAACAGTGAGAGAAAGTTGTGTGAGGCGTCAGCCACGACAGGCTGCTCTCTCTGGCATCCAATGATTGTTGCTGAAGTGAGATGGTGAAAAGCTGATTGCATCTAAAATCTACCAAAGGGGGGTAATGCACTTGGAACAGGGACATGAAGAATGTTTGAATAAGGATCAAATATTTGTGTGCTTTCTGATGCTACAGAAAGATGATTTTATTTGTGTATTACAGAATCACTGAAGCGGGATTACCAGAAGTCTGAAGGCCAGCTTGTCCCTTCTGTCCTCCAACAAGCTGAAATTGTTGCTGGCTGTGGTGTCCCCAGCTAACTCCTGAGGGCCTCAGTCACAGAGACAATTTGTTCCAGTGCTTCAGTGTTCTTACAATTAGAAAGCTTATCCTAATATTTAACCCAAATCTTCCTCTCTACAGTTTAAGTACCTTCAGTCTTATCTATGCTTCACAGACATTGAAAATAACTTTCCTTTACTCTTCCCAGCTGTCTATTAGATAGTTAGGCTGTTAATTTGCCTCTTTCAGTTTTCCGTTGTTTAAGCTAAACAATCCTAATATTCAGCCTTTCTTTATAGGTCATGTTTTCCAACCTTTTTATCTTTTTCATTCATCTTCTGTGGACTCTCTCCAGTTAGTTCAAATCCTCTTTGCTGTTCAGTTCCCAAGAGTGAATGCCTTATCACAGCCAAAGTTGAACAGAGTGGTAGGAACGTTTTGCATGCTAAAATGTAGTCTGAGTTTGTGCTCTGTGTCCCAGATCAGTGTGCTTGGTTTGTCCACATCCTAGCTGATGGAGACCTGGGTTGGTCCCAGTAATTCTTCCCCACCCTGTATTTGAACAATTTCTAAGTGTAAAATATTTATCACCACTCTGTACTATCCTAAGCTTTTAAATCGTAACTTGAATTTAGCCAGATCATCTTCAAGTCTGATCTCATTCATGAACAAACAGACATATTGTCTGCAAAGTCAGAAAGAGCATAGTATCATAGGATAATTCATGTTCAGGAGGTCATGAAGCCCATTTTCCTGCTGGGAACTTGCTGTTCTACCATCCATCTCATTAAGGAAAATGCTGGAAGGAACTGGAGCCATACCAGAACTAACTCCAGTGTGGTTGCCATTATGATTCTGTGAGAATGATTTTCCACCCATTTTTGATTAACTGTTTGTTTGTTTGTTTGTTTTTAATCAGATTACTTATAAAGATGTCCTGGAAGTAGTGCTAAAAGCTTCTCAGTCCACAGCCCTGTTCTCTGTCATGGAAGGAAGATGGACTGGTTTGACACAGGTTCTTGAATTCATATTTACTGCTTCTGTTTTTTATCTCTGGGGATGCTTATTAATTATTAATGCTAATTTTTGCTAGCAATTTTCCAGAGAATGAAATCAAGCTGATGATGCTGATTCCCTCCACTCCTTCATTTCTCTCTTTTGAAATCTTGGTTATTGTGGTTATGCTTTCCCTTCCCAGTCTTCTGTGCACTTTTGTAAGTTCTGGATGATAATTCCTCAAGGACCTCTGACTACATGCCTTCAAATGCCTCTGATGAAATTCATTATGCCCACAACTTTTTAAAACATACAGCCCAGATAGGTAATCTCTAACCTACTCGAGGCTGAGATACTACTTTTTTGTCTCTGATATAAACTGTGTTAATTATCTGATTACAATCAATCTCTTAGAGATGGCTTTCCCTCTCCATTAAATAGCTGACCAAGTGCTACCTTAATGTCCCTCTTAATGCTTATGTATTTCAAGACTGAAATATTTTTTATTCTTAGTATCTTTTGCTGATTGAATAAAACTCTGTGTTTGGCCTTTCTGATTTCAACCTGACATATTTGTATTGTGCTCATGAGGGGGTAGCATTATTAAAAGTTGCTCTATCTTACTCCTTCTCTTCAGTAAAATGGCACTGCTTCTTCAAAATTTTGGTCAAACTGAAGAACTAACACAAGGAAACTCCCTGGACCACTCCAGTCTATAAAGACATTTTAAAGTAAATAATAAAATATCAGTCAATCATAATTAAATAGTATACATTAACAGATCAAATTCATTTCCAGATCTTTGAGAAGAATAATATGCAGCAGGTGAACTATGACTATGACATTGGGATCACAAGGACATATTATGATGGAAACAGTACTTTGACACAGTGCATGTTTTCATAAAGCTACCACTAGTCTTGAAAATAATCACCAAAAACTCTGTATTGACTATCAGAGAACAAACTGACTAATGTAAGACTATAAAGTAAAACTGTAAAGTAAAAATGAGCATAATGTCTGTGCAGTGCACAAAGTGGAGGAACAAGTAGAGCAAATAAATTTCAGAAATTGTTCAAAAATGTGAGTTTAAAAGAACTTTACCTTTGATTCCTTGCTATACATTCTGCAGAATTTAGTACTTTTTGATTGATTTGCTATGACTATAAAGCTTTTAGGTATTTGCCTCAGTGTTTGAAAGTGTAAAGGTGTACCTGTGGACAGCTCTAGGATTTTAGACCAATGTTATGTTCATTTTATTTTTTTAAAGAGCAGTGTCCCTTGTCTAGGAGCAACAGCTTACTTCCTGTTTGTGGCTACTTCCTATAAAAGCATTGCCAGTACATGGACTGGTTGTTTGAGACATGCAATATTCAACTGAATATTCAAAGAATTAAAAAAAAAAATAGAGAAGCTCAGAGGAGATGGCTGTGTCCTGATTTTTTATTAGATTAGACTGGGACTCATTTGGAATTGAAACATGCATACAGAAGGACCCCAGACTTGAACATCCTACCAAAATGCAGCATAACAAACACTATGGCTGCTACTACCAGGCCAGTGCTGAAATGCCACCTGTCATTTTGCCAAGAAATGCCTTCTGCAGAAAACAAATAAATTCTCTATCATTCTGAGAGCAAGACAAGTCTCAATTTGGGCAGATGCAGGACTGCAGAGGAAATAAATACTAATCACACATTTAGAAAAGTGAAACATGCCTGTTTGTGTCTCAGAAATGAAACAAACAAACAGAATCCCTTCTGCTGGTTGGCACATGACGTTATTATTAGACATGGGTTTCATAGATGTGGATTTTCTTACATTGAAGATCAATGGCATAGAGAAGTAGGTTCATTATGCTGAATTATAGAGTTTTATTAATACTGTATTTGATTTTACATTATAGCCTTTTTTTATATTTTTAAACTATTATTATCTAATTGCCTGGTAGCTTATGCCCCTGAAGTGATTAGCATACATTATTTTCATCCTCCCACTGAAAACTGCATAGATTCATAGTATTCACACTGAATTAACAGAGATTGCATCTCTGATACATAGCACAAGGGTTCATCAACTGTAAGAAAGTACACAAATGCTACTATTCACTGTTATTCTTTAATTATGTATGCATTTTGTATGTTGTATGGATAAGTTACATCCTAGTTACCGAGCATATCTACAAGACAAAATCCTCTTTTCTGCTAGAAAACATTACCCCAGTAGAGAAGCAGACCTTTCCCAACATTGCTCGCTATCCAGTAAGCCACGCTGGCTCTATCCAAGCTACCAAATTAACTGTGTGTGGGAATGCTTGTGAGCTCTGAGGATAACTGGAACAGGCCAGCACACATCTCATAGCTCCAAAACTGGGTTCCTGCATGGTTGCTGCCAGAGAATTAGGCTCAGACTGCTCCGACTTGAGAACCATCCTTAGAAATTTCCTGAAATGGTGCTTCTTGGCATGGGCCAGAGTCTCTGCAGAAGACCGTGCAATATTTTAATAGTAGATAAGACCATGTTTAAGTGCTGGCAAAGGTCTTGGACTCTTCTTCCTCAATTTAATGCCTTCTCATTGCTATGGGAGAGGCAGCTGGGCAAGTTATTGAAGTGGAGGTGCAAATATGCAAAGCAACCTTTTATTTTGTTAACCAACTGTTTTTCTCTAGCCCACCCTAATCATCTAACAGGGTCTTCTTTAATTTATCAAGACACTTGGAATTAACATTTCAGGACAAAAATAACTTCTCAAAATCTGAAGTAATTATGGAATTCTGACCTTGTCAAATATTATCTGAAGGCTGAAAGGTGTTTTTTTTAGATTATTAGATTTTATGCATTTCTTTTCATGATATTCATAATCTAGACATACTCAATACAATGTAGCTCATTTAATACGAAATAAAAGTGATGGATTATTCTGGGAAGAAAATGCTAATTCTTCACATTTTCTTTGAAACATTTGTCTGACTACATTTCCCTAACTTTAATTGCATATTGTACTTTGATACATAATTAACCCTGCACTTTTTTTATTCTTTCTGAGAACCACGCTGTACTCTCAAAAATATAACTTGACTGTCATGAACATCACAGTTTCTGTGTACCTCCACTGTGGAAGAAAGAGTTTGGTTTTTTCTCCATGAAAAATGAATACCACTGTGTCAGTTTAATACATATTGGTCCAAGGTAAAATATGCAAGTACAAAAACTGAATTAAAAATGTATTACTCTTACATGTGTACTCATCACATGTACTAGACTGAATTTAACAAATTAGCAACTCTTTAGTTGGCAATAAGCAGTCTTGTTTAGATCTAAATTGGAACTTAGAGATTATATTGTGTCTTTCTTTGGCTTTTGTGCATCTGCTACTTAAACTCACTCGGTCTGGTTTCTGTAATTAGTGAATAGCTATGAAAACTTGGTGTGAAATTACCAAATAACTGTGGAATGATTTTAAATATAGAAAATATGAACATAAACGTCTCTGAAAGCTCTTGGTATCTAAATATTGAAATAGAAAGTGGCTAAATAAGTGACATACAGAGATAGCTTATGCTATTTGATGATGGTGTGACAAAATGCAGTGGTCAGAAGCTAAACTGAGAAATTTAAAACTATATTTTTAACAATGACAGGAAATTGATTAATGACAAACAGCTCCTGAAGTGTCAAGAGTTGTGGTAGATCCTCCATCACCATAAATTTAAAAATCATATTTGACATTTCACAAGATCTTCTTTATTTCAACCATACAATTGTAGTTGTGATGGGAAAAGCAGACATGATTGAGGGATCTTTTGTTTAATTTATTGCACTGCCAATTTACACCTTTTTCTGATTCAGATATTGGTGGGAAAGGAATATAAATAAGAAAATGAACACTTAAGTAACCAAATTTCCTTCCCCTTTCTTTTTGTCAAAAATCTCCAGTCTCCTCATCTTAACCTCAAATGACGTTTTTTTCCTTTGGATTTACATTCAGGGAGTCCCTCTCCATTCATTCTATGGCAGCTACGGAAATTGAAGTCCTGTGCCTAACGGTTTCTTCTCCTCTTTGCTTCCTGCTCTTTTTCGTTTTCTTCCATCAATGAGGTTTGCTCATGGCAAAGTCCCTCAGGTGTATCCCTGTGTCACTGCCATGCCCCAACAATATATCCTTCCCTGTGGCTCCTCTATGCATCTCTCCCAGAATGTCTTCCCACGTGTCTCCTGCTCTTTTTGGCTGCTCTTTTTTCTCGCATGAATTTTAACACTGTAAGCACCATGTGTTCTCCTTCAGTATTGAAGTTTTGGTGGGCAATGGGATGCTCAAAGAACTTCCAGTTTCAGTGATGAGTGGACCCAGCTGCCCAGGGCACCTCATTGCCTTCTCCCTCACAGGATACTGTACAGCCTTCTGCTCCCCAAATGCTGTGAATTATATTCAGTTCAAAGAATCAAGTCCTATTTGGAAACACAAGATGCTTAGGATTCTAGGAGAATTATTCCCAGATACTTTGTCAGCTTGTTCAATAATGACAAGAGAACAAATTCTACTACTACTATAAAAAAGTAAACTAAAATAAAGTAAAAATTCCCATTTTCTCTGAAAATAACACTTCCATTGACTTCAAACATTTCCTATCTGGCCTGATTTCAATAATGTGCTAATCAGAAACTCTTCCCTCAGCCTTTAAATATTCACTGATAAAGGTACACACTTAAAATAAGTTCCCTTTTCAGTATGATAATTATGCCAGTATGTGACCATAAACAAGTGTATTTAAATCGATAATTTTTATCAGAAAAGCAGTTGACTTTCTGAATACCTAACTCTAAATTGGAAATAACATATTCTAAGTTTTTGAAATAAACACTTTTTTGAAACTGACATGTTGTCAGGCTTCTGCAATCAGTGCTCCCATTGAGTATCACAGAATCACAGAATCAGAAGGTTGGATAAGACTACTAAGATCACCGAGTCCAACCATCATCCCCACCATTGCCCATTAACTCATGTGTCTCAGTGCCACATCTCCACAATTACTGAACACCTCCAAGGACAGTGACTGCACCATCTCCCTGGGCAGCCTGTTCCACTGCCTCACCACTCTTTTGGAGGAGAAATTTTTCCTTATATCCAACTTGAATCATTAGATAATTGAATACCATTCAATGTCAAGATTTGTCCTTGAAATATAACCTTCTGTCAGGTAATAACTAACAGAACTACAGGAACACTCTGAACGCTGGAGAAAAAATCCTATCAGAGACATTTATTACTGATTGTGTGGGAACCTGATAGATGATTTAATTTAGGAGTGTAAATTCAATTTCTGACCCACATGTCACTACACAGAAGGTTTGTGTAATTATCATTAGCGTGTTGTTATTTATCCATGTGTAGATCCCGCTGACTTTTTATTATTCGCTGCTAATGTTATCATTAAAAATGCATGCCAATTAACATAAATTTAAATGGAGACATGCAAAAAAAAAGAAAAAAAACCAACCTGACTCTACTTTAAATTTCAATGATTCTTTCTTTTCAGCAGTTGTGGAATAGCTAAACAGACAATGGATAAAAGAACAGTAATCGGTACCAGTAACTGTATTACCTCTGTAAGTAAAGGCAGCAGCTCCTCAATTTGTGTTGGGCAAATTGTGTGCTGTCACCACTCAGTGGCCAGTCAGTTCTTTTTTCCTTTTTTCTTTTGTGAAAAACAAACCCCAGCACAGATGGCATATCTTGTTGCAGCATTGTAGTTTAAGGCTCTTCATGAATCACTTGAGTAGGTAAAAGAGCATCTGTCAGTTTTGTTATGTTGGATTTATCGAAACCAGGAAATCACTAAAATGCCAGTAAGTATTAATCTCTATTTGGCACTTGATTGCAGTACTCAGTGATCCAAGATGGCAAATTGAGATGATTTTTATCCTAAAATGTTTAGATAGATCTGTTTTTCCTACATCGCTTAACCAAGAAGATTTTGGGACTACAGCTTTACAAACCTGTTTCTTGTGACAGGTGAAAGGCTCGACATTTCAGTTTAGATCAACTTTTCAGAACCTTAAACAAAGCACAGTTTCCATGTAAGCTTTGAGGTGAAAATGGGTGGTCAGGAGTGAGCTTAGCAGAGAGCTGACCCCATATTGACAATTTCATCTCCAGCAAACTCCACCCAGCAGAAACCTGCTTCCTAGAGCTGCTGCTGTCTGCCTTGTTTTGTGAGGCAGCCCAGACTCAAGGGTCCCACAGATGTCTGGAAGTGTTAAGGAGCGCATGGCAGAGATGCTGAAATGCACCACTGGCTGGTGGCTGGTCCTCAAAGCAAGGCAGTTAGTTGCTCAAGTTTCAGTTTCTTGCTAAACGACCACATCTATACACAGCTATTTCAGTAATAATGTTCTCTTAGTATATATACCATCATTTTGTTAATTCTATCATCTCCTTTTTTTTTCTTTTTTTTTTTTTTTGCCCTTTTTTGAACAAATGGGAAAACATGTCAAGAAAGGTTGCAGATTATTTTTTTTCCACAACTAGTATTGTTGATTAGTTACAAAAATATAAATATAATTTATAGATAAATATGTTGGTACTCTTTCCTTTGATTTTTTTTTTGTTGTTGTTTGTATACTTACGTATCATAGGTAGTTAAGATTGAGATTGCTGATTTCAAGAGAGAAAAACAGTGAATTCTCCTAATGTTCAGATGTACACATTGGAAAAGCTGCTCTCTCAGATCCAGTAAACAGCCTTCCACCAAAATCTGATATTTTATCTGGTCAGTAAGATCTTGTAAACTATTTCTGATATTGCCATCTGGTGAAATATCAGTCATGTTACAACTCTGCTATTTACTAGCTCTTTTTGTTTAGTAGCTAAACACATTGTTTATTTGAAAATGAATGACAGACTTCTTGAAAGTTAGGTCACAAACATTTCAATCTTTGTTTTGCTGTTTGGATTTCTTTTTTTTTAATTTCAAGGTTCCTTTCCACTGGTTCCATCTGAAGTACCTTTTGGTATTTTCATTTTCTGTCCTTATTCCACTAATGAAGCTGCCCCAGAGCTGAAGCTAGCTGACAGGGAGCAAGGTGCTGAAATGCAATCTCATCCATATGGAACAGAAGAGAAGCGTGTAATTGGTGGAGATCGTTTGTGTAGTGGTGGGAAGGAAGTGCTGCCACAAAGAATATTATTTGTTTGTCTACATGTACATTAAAGTCTTGAATGACTTCATTGGAAAAAAATCTCATGTATTTTAGCACAAAAAGACACACAGTGTTGGAAGGAGGCTTTTACAAATGTGACTGTATGTTCTGCACATTTAGTGGATTCACAACAAGTAGATCTTCTAAGCAGAAATTTGTACTTTACAAATGATACTTACTAATATGAGACACATAATGCTGACTGAAGCACAGTGACATTAGCCAAAAATGTATAACATACTGTAGCATACTGTCTGGTAGTAACTACTTTTTTTCATGGCAGCACAGTCACATCAGGACTTTAAATCATTACCCTCCTCGGTATGAGGAATGTTAATGAAATGACAAAGATGATATAGAAAACTTTCTATTACTGTGCTGAATGAAGAAGAAAATGTTGTAGTCTGTGGCTGGCATGGTCACATAGAGATATTAGGGGAAAAGGGAGTTTGTCTGCCAGCCAGAATTTAGGGACAGGACAGTGAGGAGTCGAATCAATATAGAGGATAGAAACAGGGAGTGTGTTGGCTGTGCTTCAAGATGGGAGGTGGGGAAGCAGGGAGGGAGCTCTGTGGCTATGTAAAGAAAAATATTTCATGAAACATATTAGTCCTACAGAGATGTTTACGCTTTCTTTGAATGCGAAGAACCGACTTTTTGCCCTACCTGGGATGACAGCACCAGTATGCAGGCAGTGCATAGGAGAAAATATTCCTGCCAAAGTTTCAGTCAGTTTTAATGTTTTTTTCATACCACTTTTGACAAGGTGAAAGAATGATACTGATTAGAATTTATCTGGGCGTATGTATCTTGGAACAAGAAGTGGAACAACTGATGTATATACTGTGAATAATCAAATGCTACTTCTAACTGCAGTAGCTTCCTATTTCAGGAGGTCAAATAATATGAAAAAAAAAAAACAAAAAACTCTGTAGCTTCTATGAAATTTATTCATTGATAGATAAATCTGGGAGTTCCTGTGGTTTGTCTTGAGATTTATTGTAATTCCCAGCTTATATAAGGATCAGATACATCAGCTTCGCAAGAGAGCACAATGGGAGTAGGTTTATGTGTTAATTTACAAAATTATCCATGAATAGTTGAGAACAAACATTACTTTTGGAGAAATTGAACTTTATCTTCTAGTAAGAAAAACTAAAGAGAAATTAAGAAACAGGTAAGTTTATTTCTTGACTCAGCGAAGCAGTTTCCATCTAATGGATTAATCCTATTTAATCAGAACAGTGAGCAGCTGGATAAATCCAAGCTTGAAGAATATTAGGTCATTTGTTATCCCTTCTGCCAATTACACTGCAGCTTCTCTATGGTATATTTTTCTTCTCATCATTGAGCTTCATTGTTTTTCCCTTGGAAACACTAAATGATGAGCCCTCAAGAGATAAAAAAAGTGTAGGGCACAGAGATCTTAGAGTGTCAGGGTGCTGGTGGATAAAATGTGGTCCTTCTATGTCACCAGTACAGTGTCGGGGAAACCTTTTCATGAGGCTGGAGAGCTGCAGGACTCGAGGCTACTCCTAACTTGGCAAGAAGCCTTTTCTCTCTCTTTATGTGTGTGTGTAAAAGCCAAATTCTTAGTTCTTTGACTTGAGGTTCTATTTGATTTTTATTGATCAGTCTGGCATTATAATGGTCATGTAATTATTGTTTATAGAATCATCTGTTGGGTTTTTTGTTCAGCCCTGGTTATCAAGAGAAGAACATCAAATCCTTGCCAAGGCTGAGCCATAAGTCATGGAGGCAGCATGGGAGTTGTGGACATTCAGTGTGTTTAAAAAGCCTTGGTTCTGCTAGACAAGCCAGGAGTGCACTACCCTACCACATTTTTCCGCTGTTGAAAAATTCCACGTGCCTCAGTTGCTTTCTAGTCAGGCACGTAAGACAGGTGGGAGGCTGTTTCTTCAGAGTGAGGTAGAGCAACATTAGAGAGAGATATCCAGAGCATTCACCCAACCTTCTTGGACACAGATGTGGACATGGATGTGGACTCCCCTTGGGCAGCCTTGACTGCTTTGTGCCCTCTCCCCTTGTCCTCCTGCTGTGTAGCCAGAACAAGAACAGACCATTGCTAAGACTCTGGAGTTCATAGGATGTTTAGGCAGCAAATTACACCTTATGTTTTATTGACTAGTTTTGTCTACCACAGCAGCCTTGTGTTCTGATACATCCCCTGGGTTACTTCAGAAGGTAATAGTATTTCCTTTATCTTGTACATGTTAATTTTAAATTATGTTTACACAGCGTGTGAATGTGAATCAATTGAAGCTTGACATTCCTATTTCAGGGTAGAAATAGCTAGTCAATATGAGCTGATATCATTGATTGTGCTGTTTGAGTCTGTTATGCAAACCATACAGGTTTGCAGGTCAATATCCAAAATGCTGCTCAAATGTTTTGCAGTTAGAAGCTAGAAGAGTTCAGTGAATGTGGAAGGCAGCATTCTATGTTGGAAAACAGCTGCCAATATTTTGGTACAATAGAGTCATCTGTAATCTGACGTACATACATAAAAATGATATGTGAAATACTCTGTCTTAAAGGGAAAACATGAACATATGTTTCACGTTACACTTCTGACATGTGGTGTCTCACACTCCAGAGTGACTTTTTTTTTTTTATTTCTGATGTAGTGTTAAGTTATGGAATTTCCAGGCAGAAGGGAAGGCACAGCGCAGGATCTCTCCAGCTCTCCTGACTGTCCCACAGATGTCTCAGACAGCTACCTCCTTTGACTTCAGGGGATCATTTTGTCATTTTGTTTCCTGTCCTCAGAGGGCTGAGGTACCAAGCTGTTGCTCTGATTCCTGCCTTTAAAACTCAATCTAATCAGATGCATACTCCAAAGAGACAGTTAGGACTGAGTAGTAATTAGGAGTAGATAATAGATCACTATTCTAATCAGGATTACTAAGCATTCTCTTCACGTTAATTACAGTATTTGTAAAAGAGACCAAATCTATGGCTGGTATGGGAAAATTAAAGCTGATGACCACCAGCTGCTAGCTTTGTAACTATGGCCTCTGAAAAAGTCCTGGGCACCACTGGACTGTCTTGGGAGCACACTGAGATGGAGATGTGACCCCAAAAGCTGTCCTATAGCACTGTGCCCCCCAAGACACAAAGCAGCAGGACTAGTATGTGCTGCACCCTCATTAATGGCAGACAGGTTAACTGTTGACAGGTATCTGCAGCGCAGGCACCAAGTCTGTTGTTTGTAATGAACACAACTCTTTATTTTCCTTCTCTCATTCCCCAGCCTGTGAATGTGTCTGCAAAAGCCCCCAAGCAGACACAAACTATGTTCACTAATGCTGTAGCCTTACTGGAAGCTACTTGGTCATATAAACATTTTGCCAGCCCAAAGCAAAAAAAAAAGAATCTGATTCTCAGTAATGCTTGTTAGTTTGGGTCCAGCATTTGCAAGCATGTCTGCCTAGCTTTCATTCAGAGACTGTTTGTTTCCAGCCAAATCCAGGCATGGGCAGAATGAGGCAATGGCAATACATAAAATGGTTTGTAGGCATAACAAAAGATTTCCTCAAGGTTTTTAAAAACATGATGTTCTTTTAACACATCACATTCATAGCGAGTGAGTTAGAGCTAAGGAAAATGATGAATTAGCTCTCCCTGTTTAGAATGGGAATCTTCCTAGAAGGGTTGCTTGGTTTGTATTGTAGGAATATGAAATCAGTCATCCTCATGCTGTCAGTTATACTGAATTTAAGATAGCAGTTTATGTTCCTGAGATGAACTTCAAATGCTCGCAAACAGACAGACTGGTGTGACTGAAGACACATTATATTAGGAGAATGATTTTTGGTTTTGGGACAGTTTGTGAAAAATGATCATAGAATCATAGGCTGGCCTAGGTTGGAAGGAACATCAAAGATCACTTAGCCCCAATCACCTGCCATGGGCAGTGCTGCCACCCACTAGATCAGAATGCCCAGGGTCCCATCAACCTGGCCTTCCATACCTCCAAGCATCCACAGCCTCTCCAGGCAGCCTGTGCCAGTGCCTCATCATCTTCTGTGTAAAGAGTTTCTTCCTACTAGCTAACCTAATTTTTCCCTCTTTTAGTTTGCATGGGAACTGCTAAATCACAGCCTGAATCAACAGTTGAGCACCAGGTGAGAAAGTATGGCTAACCCAGGGAGCTCAGGTGTAAGCCATGGACCTGGGTGACCAGACGTTGACCCTGGGTCCACCTCCTCCTCACCCTCATTTAAGGGTTACCAGCTGAGGGAGCATCATCTCTTTAGAGACTGTGCTCCTCTTGAGTTGTTGCTGGCTGTTGGAAGTGGTGAGGTAATTTTTCTTTGTTATCTTCTATTGTTTTGTAGTGCTTATATTCCAGTTGAAAGCACTGTTGTTGCCTTTTTTTTGCCCTCATAATTTAAAATCATTTTCCCTCGTCCTGTTCCTATCAGACCGTATAAAAGGTCTGTCCCCCTCTTGCCTATAAGGTCTTTTTAAGTACTGGCAAGCTACAATGAGGTCTTTCTGGAGCATTCTCTCCTTTAGGCTCAACAAGCTCAATGCTCTCCAGCCTTACTGAATGAAGTGTTATAGACACACTAGGCTTCATAGGGGCTGGAAAACAAAGCTACCTACTTAGGAATTGCGCTCACAGACAAAACCCTGCCCCTGTGTAGCATTGTTGGAAATGGTGCTGTAAGGGTAACCACATTTATTTTTATCTGACTTTAAAGAAATGAATTTAGAAATGCAGAATGGTGGTGTGAATATCTGGCATCTCAGTCATGAATGCTAATACTGTTCCACATTGCCTATCTTGGTTATTAAGCTTTTCTGAAAGCTTAAGGAAAAGATACTTTGATTTTTATTCAATGTGCTACAATAAAGATGAAGAATACTACGGAAATTTTGAATTCTTCCTTAGAAATACTTCATCTAAATGAATCCCAATATACTTAAAATCAGAACTCCATTTACATTTTTTGCTTTCAATCTGCCTCATGAATGTAATTTATTTGACCCATGTGCTGAGTTTCTGGAAGCTCCTATAATAGAATTATTAAATATAAATACCTTTTCCTTATCGGGCTTATCAAAATATTGCAGGAGGAGATTTTTATCATTTCTGAAGAAGAAGAAATTGGCATTTTAAAGTTGGGTAGTTCTCTTCACTTTATGAATCACTTTATTGTTTTCAGAGTGAGGTGGTGCTCTGGCTACTGGATGGTCATTGTAGTTATTATTTATCCTATACTAAATGCTTTCCCTTTTGTATCACAGCCTAACTTGTTTTATCTGTATGTTAAAAAAATTTCTTCTGATATGATTTCAGTTGAAAGGCATTGACTGCTTCCAATGGAGACTGATGTTGATATTCCTTATTACCTGCAGAATTATCTCATCAGATGGCCCACAGTGATTACAATAGACTGGGGCCTTGTCTCTTTCCAGGAAGTTGCCCTCTCAGTACTTAACTAGACATTTCATTATAAATCAGTAATAAGCTTTTGAGCCTCATCTTCCTCAAAGCACCAAAACCGCTACGAAGTTTCTAGCAGTGTTTTTCCTTCTCATTTGTTGACCTCCTGAATACACTGGTAGCAATTTCAGAAGGCTCTATTTTGCATTTCAAGCAATTCTGCACTTATGCAGTGTGACCTCGAATCTCACAAGGCAGGAAAAAAAAAAGTGACTGATGGACTTCTGTGTTTAAAAAAAAAAAAAAAAAAAAACCACAAAAAAAAACACCTCTGGCAATTATCCGGTTTAATTCAGTCTTGTATTTATCTTTTCCTGGACTGGAGTGACAGAAAAGAATATTCAACAAGGTACATTGCTTACCTGGATAGCAATTTCTTTGGAAAAGGGATTATAATAAGCTGTGTATTTTTCATGTATAAATCCTCAGGTATGAGGAGCTCCTTGGTTTTTTATGACTGAATTACAAAAGAGAGGTTAAGAGTTGCTAATGATAAACAATCAACTCCCTCATATTTTGCATGACATTCTGGGAAGCAGTTCTATAACAGATTAGAAAAGAAGAATGTGTTTCCACCAATGCTGCTCCTTCTATATTCAAGGAAGATGAGAATACAGACATTCTATCCTCAAACTGGCAGTTTCCAAAAAGTTGGTACTCAGAGCTCTGAGTAGATGAAACAGTTGCATGTTGTGTCATACAGTCATGTGTTTCACTTCAGTCATGTTATCTCATGCAAGTAGCACTAAAGTCGGTTACTGCTCACAAATATGTTCCTCCTTTTTCACATTAGAGATGTAGTACCTGCATGTGCCAAGTTTGGAGTACAGGTAGGAATGACATAGCCATGTGTTACAAGTATATTCAAAGATTATGTAAACAAGAAGAACAGCAGAGAGAATCTAATCTGACTTCTCATGTAATGCTGTCTTTACATCCCTCTAATGGTTTGCTGGAAAACACTCATTTTGACTTAAACACTTTTTTCCACAGCTGTGTTAATCAGCAGTCCTCAACCACGAGGAGCTGACCTTGTTTCTCCTGAGATGATAACCAGCAGGCTATTGGCTGATGTGAGGGAATGTGCTGGGAAATTTAATTTTAAAAGTTGCCCCCTTGTAGGCTACTATATTTCTCCCCAGGCGCATGCTCCCTGTAGTCTGTGCAACTGAACATCTTGTCTTCAGACTTCTTGCCATTTTGTTCTCGTTTGGTTCAGCCCTCCAGTAGCAGGCCTCTTAAATTTGACTCACTGCCATGTTTTCTTTCACCCTCTGAGCTGATGATCCAGTCTTTGTTCCTCTAATGATTTTACTTCTGCTTCTAATTTCCAGCTGTAATTCTGTTTCCTCTCCCTCTGCTGTTTGTGTCCATCTCCTGCTTTTTCCCCAGCCTTAGTCTTATACATCAAAGGAAAAAATTGTCTTCTCTGTCTGTGTTTCTTTAAATACTCTGTGTATTTGGCCACCATGTCTCCCTTTTTCAGTGATGTAGCTTAGTCACTGCTTTCTTGAAGTCATTTCTAATTCCTCTTCTTGTAATGACTTTCCTTGCATTTGCAAATAAGCATTTCATGATCCACCTCCGCAGAGAAGCTTGGAATAATTGCCTCCCTTGGGACTCTTCCTCCTGCAGACCGGGAGGGTGGATGGCCCCCCTCATGTACCCTGTGTCACCCCACTTGTGCACCTCATTCCTATGTGCTGTCCTGAGCACTTCCACACCCCAGTCCTGTACTTTACCAGTGCCTGTTTTTTCTCCTCTCGCTATGACGGAGCCCACCCCAGCACAGTCCCAGTAAGCTGACCCCTTCCCTGAGCTCTCTTGCAGTTCCTGCTCTGCTTTGCTTCTCTGTATCAGTCTTGTCTGATCAATGTTTTGAGGGAAATTCCTTCACTCTGCTTGATTTGTATTTTCTCTCTCCTTCTGTGCTTGTGTGGAGGGAGTGACAGGCCAGTTCAGCAGCAGAAGCCAAAGAAACTTCCATTCCTTTGGTTTGTTAGGAGTTGGAGGTAGCTAAAAACATATTCAAAATTTCCCCAAGAAGATGCTTGAAATGTGCAGCAATGTGCAGCACTACACAATTAATTTTCTTGTGACAGCAGTTTCTTGCTTCCCAAGGAGTACAGAGCACACCTGTCAGAGAGCTGCTACTGTCCCAGAAGCATTACATGTATTCCACACCCTACCCGTGTCTGTGCTTCGTGGCAGAAGAGCATCCCAAAACCTCCCTGGGTGATGGAGCAGGGCCAGCCACTAGAAGGCAACGTGGTCCCACAAACAGCTGCATTAGTTCCCTAGGAGTGAGAGAGGCTGAAGCCTGCAGTTCTGCTTGGGGTGATCGCTTTTGTCACTCGCATCTGTAATTAGAGGAGATCTATTAAAAACGTGGGCTCTGCTCTGGCAGAGGTTGTGGCACCATTTGTGAGGCAGAAGGTAAGAAGTGATCTCTCCTGGCATGCAGCATTTCAACCTTGTGCTAAAACAGCATTTCCAGTATTTGTCAGCTGTGTTGGCAAACTGGGCTGAAGGCAATTTATTGGAAAAGAGTTCAATGAATATAGCAGTCTCTTGATAATCACTACTGGTTTTGTAGACCTGAAGCTCCTTATGACTGTGTGAGGAGGATCTGCTGTGCCAGCTTGCTCCTGTGGACAATTAGCAAGAAACACTTGTTTCTATCAAGAATTTAATGCTGCCAAAGCATAGTGAATAAATCCATATGTCTGGGAGGATCTATGACTTCAAAATAGACACAGTGCTCCTGTTTCACCTTTTCCCTTTCTTCTCTGTTGTAGCTGAAAGACTCTACAGATGGTCCTGTCTCTATTTGTGTGTTAAAAGTTGTATAAAGCTCCCCTAAGTATTTTCTGCCTTTTATTTCTCAAGAAAACATTGAAATGGAGAAAATCTGCTCTGTGGATTAAAAGAATGAAGCCCAATTAGCACAGCTCTCAGTGTTTTTCCAAACTAAGTATCATACATCTCTTAAATGGACCATCTTGATCTACTGTCACCTGTTGTTTGTTTGTTTGTTTGATTTGTTTCTCTAGTTTTGCCTAGCAGTCACCTTAAATTCCACTCTCTTAGCTCTGTTTCTTTTCTTACAGTGCCCTTTGTCTTATGTGTGACTAACAAGGCCTTTTGTATCTATTCCTTTTTTTCGTTTGTGTTTCACATTCAGGCAGCTGCTGCTGGCTGAGGGCTTGGGAGCAGCCATGATGTTGTAACTCCAAGCAAGCAGGAAGGTCGGGGAGCAGGGGGAAGTGCACTGGCAGCAGGTGAGTGGCCCCTCTCCCCAGTACTCCTCCTGCTTTCCATCAGTTTGTGGATCAAACGAAAACATCTAGTGTAGAATTTAATAAAGCACCTGTATTTAATTAAACCTGATGGAAAGGGGAAAGAAAAAATAATCACTTATGGCTTTGAGAGTAGAACCTCACCTGTTACAAGCCAGGGCACACAGTTCCTATGTCTTTGCTGACAGTACCTAACACACAGCTGCCTTTTGCACAGCTCCAATTCCCGTCCTGTACCAAGCCTTTTGCTCCTTGGATGTGACTCACAACTTTCCTGTGCTGTATCAAAGTGCTCTACAAGGAACTGAATGCTGTGCCGTAAGCATTTTTTTTCTCATTACCGTTGTGCCTGCATGTCTGTGAGTTGTGTGTGCCTGTGACAAGAGCCATCCATAAATCAGAAATCTGCCTGGGGACATCTCCACATCTCCTGGCTTAACAGCATGGGGCAAACCTGCCCAGCCAGGGGACAGCCTGCTGCCAGGAGGGCTGGGCTACCTGCACCATTGGGTTTTTGCTCCAGCAGGTGCAGAACCTGTTGTTTATTTAACAAGGCTGACAGCAGCTGCTGCTCCTGCTCCAACACAATCAAAGGATGTGTTGTTTGGCGGGAGGTTGCCAGGTGCTGGCTGTCCTGTATGCTGTGACAAGCAGGGCAACGTTTCATACAAACACCTGCCAGAATCCCAGGCAAACCGGTACTAACGGGCTATTATGTACCTGCCATTAAAACCATTTGTGGGCTCAGCTGACAGCAACATGTGCACACCAGCTATTGCAGAAAGCCCTCAGAGAGATAAGATACGGCTGCATTTCCCTGTCTCCAGCAGATGCAGGGCCAGGACATCTGAGGAAAAAATAGCAGTTCCTTCAGACTCCCCTCCTAAGCACACAGAGCCCAGTCCCTGGGTGGGTTTGCTCTTGCAGGCATCAGGAGAATGACTTAAAGTAGTAAACATGTGACAGGCCCACCAACTGCTGCCTAACTTTCAGTGCTGAAATTGTTTTTTTCACTGGGAACCTGGGTTTGGGATGGGCTTCCTGGCTTCTGTGTATGCGATGGGCAGGTGTGTAAGTAAGCCATTTAATGGATTTGCTCTGCTCTTTTAAGAGAGATTAGTACAATCAGCACTGTTAATCACAAGTGTCCCCCTGGAAAGAACAGATGCTACTAGAGAAAAGTCAGGTCTTTGAGAAATTTTTATGATGATTCATAGAATTCTGAGAATGTGTGAGATGACTGATGTTAACATTTGGTGTATGAGAACCAGATACGCTGCTGCAGCTGCCCTCTGAGAGCATAACTCAAGGAAAGGGGCTGTGCCTTCTTTGGGGTGATCAGCAGAATCACAGATGGCTGAGGTGGGCACCTCTGGATCCCATCTGGTCCAGTTCCTGCCCAAGTAGGGACACCCAAAGAAGAGTGCCCAGGCCCATGTCTGGGTAGTAGAATGGGGTCTAGCTTGCAGTGATGCAATCAAAAATAACAGCATTAATCACAGCAAAAGGAATCTTTTACCTTAAGCATCATGACTTAGGAGTTTATTTTTCCTGAGTGCTAAAATATAAATGGGTATTCTACTTTATGAAGTTTGAGACTGTCATTGGGTTGCTGTTCTGAATATTTTGTTTGTTTTTGAAAGAAAAGCATCTTGATAGCTGGGCTGAGGCCAGTGAGGCCAGGATGAAGTTTAACAAGACTAAGTGCTGGGTCCTGAACTTTGGCCACAAAAACCCCAAGCAGTGCTACAGGCTTGGGGCAGAATGGATGGAAGACTGTGGGAGAAGTAGACCCGAGGGTGCTGGCTGACGCTCAGTTGAACATAAGCCAGAAGTGTGCCCAGGTAGCCTAGAAGGCTGCACCTTGAGTACTGTGTTCAGTCCTGAGCCCTTCACTACAGTGAAGACATTGAGGCCCTGGAGCACATTCAGAGAAGAGCACTGAAGCTTTGAGGAGTCTGGAACATAAGTTGTATGAGAAGTGGCTGAGGGAACTGGAATTCTTCAGTCTGGGGAAAAGAAGGCTCAGGGAGACCTTATTTCTCTCTATGAAGGCATGAAAGGAGAGTGTGTGAAGGTGAGTATCAGTTTCTTCTCCCAGGTAACAGTGATAGAACTAGAGGGAATGGCCTCAAAGTTATTCCAGGTTAGATATAAGGAAAAAATTCTTCTCTAAAAGAATGGTTGAGTGCTGGAAGAGTCATAACTCTGGATTTGTTCGCGAAACATTTAGATGTTGTATGGAGGGGCATGTTATTAGTGTGAAAATGTTGGTGGTAGTTGGATGGACGGTTGTACTATTTGATCTTGGAAGTCTTTTCCAGTGTTGATGATACACTTCCGCGAAAAGAAAAAACCTTGCTAATACTGTTATTGTGGTAGCAGTTAATAAAGTTGACCTTGATGGAGTAATGAGTTCACCATCAGTGCCAGCACTGCAACATGCCCCAGTTCTTGCACACCTCACCAGCCCACTTGTGTCTGAAGATCTGTGTGCGTTCTGTGACCCCTTTCTCACATTCAGGCAGATGGACGGTGTGTGGCTACTTCTGCATTTTGAACTGTTCAGTGGAACAGTAGATATTCACAAACTTAAGGTTTTAGATCTCTTTAATTTTGCAGCAAGATAACCCTGATATTGCTTAACAGGTGAATGTTCAAGGTGTAATGTAGCCACGTTCTTTCATGAGGAAGGGAATGAGCCTTATCTGAACTCACTTTCTATGTATGGTGAACGTTTGAAAGAGCAGTCATCGCAAATGCATCTTTCTTCCTTATTGAAAGTAAAACCTGCAGTCTCTTGCCCCCTGCAGTTTTTAGTGAATATTGTACATAAATGATTTATTTCTTTCTTTAGAAAGGCTTTGCTCTGCACAGCAGCTGTCATATTGGGATTTCTCCCTCCCCCTCTTGCAGAAACGTCACTCAAAGCCATTTGGCTCAATGTGAGCAGAACTCCAAGTTGGCTGTGTTAATTTCATTAAGCTGCATGCACTCCTTAACATTCCCTTTCATCTGGTGAGAATGTTGTTTAATATGCACCGTTTGTGATTAGGGTCACACTTACAGGGCTATCACAGGGTAATGTGCAGATGAATGTGCACTTCAGAAACACTGCTCTGCTGTTTGTCCATGACATTCGGCTCTTAACAGAGCAACAATAACAAAAAGCCCCACAGTAATTTCACTTAAAATAATAATAATAATGAAAGAGACTTTTTGAATCAATTCTTAGTTAGCATGACTTTTCTTGATTTAAACAATTCCCTTCTAACATATCCTCTCTCCATTTACTGAGGCAGGGAAATCTCCTCTTGCCAAAGAGGCAAGATGTCAACTGAAAGTTGAGGCACTATGTAGGTTAAAATGGACCAAAAGGAGCTGGCCTACAAAAAGTCAATAACTCAGTGGGATGGCAGGGTTCTCTTGCTGGCTGCCCTTTCTCAGGGAAGAAAAAACTGTGTCACACAGAGTAGTAACTTTTAGGAATGCTGTGAATTGTGATTCCTATTTTTATTTTTTTTTTAAACAAAGTTCAAAGTAATATTCTGAAATAAGGCCACTAGGTGAGTTCCTGTATAAAGGACAAGAAAATACAGTTGCTGTCACGAGATAAAAGACAAAACTAATATGAGTAACAGGACAGAGAAACTTCAGAAGTAGATGATGTATCAAAGAGCAGAACAACAGAGGTTGATAAGAAAGAAGATTAAAGTAGAATAGGAAAAGTAATCAGAGGAGGTCTTAAGTGAGAGCTGTTAGAGGATGAACTACAGAGAGGAGGAAGCCTTTAAGCTGTTAAATGCACCTCGAAGTGTAGTTGTTCCTTTACTGATGGTCAAAATCACACCCACTGAAGTGAGTACAAAGATTTCAACTGATGCAGAACTGAGCCTACAGAGATTCTTGGCAGCATCACTGCTGGACATGGCACATGTCACCTGCTGATACTCTGCTGGTAACAAAGAGGACCTGGAAAACTGTTACCAACATAAAGTACATGCAGCTCAGCTGTGCATGGCTTTTGGGAATTCCTCTTTTTAGGAGTGCTGTTAACCAGAGGACCTGGAATCAGCTACAGGGTTCTTGGACTCCTAGGGAGATGAGAAAGTATATGGGGTACTCATTGCAAGCTTTGGTGTGCAATCGTAAGTTGGTTTCTTGTGGAGAGACACCTCAAATGAATGTGAAGAGAGTAGGCTTATCAGCAATCAAAGTGAAAGGTGATATGCCTGCATTAACGTTAGAATTATGACTGCTAACATCCACTGTTTGGTCTCCATAAACATTCAGCAAGCATCAAGGATGCAAATGTTTCCACCTGGAGGTACTCAGTTAAACAACTTCCTTTCATCTGCACTTCCATGTCAGACACAACTGTCAGACTGCCCCTCTGCTGCCATCCATCACACAGCAGTAACTTTTAGCAGAATACTGTTGGGGAGGTTCAGCCTCTACTACCGTACTTGCAACATCTGCCTCTGACTTCGTGGGCCAATATAATAAAATAGGAGGCATTACTTTTGGAGCAGATTTTGCATGTATGTAGTTATTTAGCAATACAGTTCTATGACTTTTGAAGGCCACAGTAAAGGATAAGGACTGGGACATGAGAGCACATTTGTAAGAACAGGGTTTTCAAGCATGCGGTGGCAAGAATTGCAAATGGAGCCAAGATCTCCAAGAAAAAGAAGCTTCGTAGGAGAAGATCACCTGTTTACAGGTTTATTATTTTTTTTCTGCCTATTAAACCTAGCATATAGGTGTGTGTGTGTGTGTGTATATATGTAGGTATAGGTGTATATATAACTACAGGTATAATAACTATTATAGAATGGCCTTTCTGCTCTGCTGGAAGGTGGATGGCTGCAAGGGTGGGAGTGAATATTAGTTCAGTCCTCTCAAAAAAAGAGAACTGGACCCGTTCAGGGGGAGTGTTAGAAGGATGGTCAAGTTCCAGAATACTGAGCTGTACAAGAAAGAGAACACAACAAACATGTCTAAAGGGATGAGATTATCCTACGGACAATGGACAAATGCATGGTTCAGCTGGAACCTTGTAGGCCTGCTGAACAGCAAGTGATTGTCTTCACCTGTATGTGAACAGGCAGACAAAGTCTGACCTGTTCTGCTGCTACTAAGAGAGTGCTTGTGCAAAATAACATTTGTGTGACAATTCCATCAAATGTATGAAAGTGATATAATTTACATATCACATTTGGATTATGTCACTTGTTTGCATAGAAATCCTGCTTTTATTCTCCTGCATTTCAAATCTTGAGATGTAACAACTATAAGCAAATATTGAATATTTGGTAACTGCTAGCCTTTCTAAAGGCATCATTAAAGCACCAAGAAATGTTCTTAGAACAAAAACCAGGTTGAGGTTTGCTTTCAACTAGAAAATGAGCTTCAGTCATGAAGGGAAACCAGGAAGTGGAGTGTGATTATGAAGATTTATTTCTCATTATAAGGATGATGACTAGCCCAAAGAGGGCAAGTGAGAATTTGGGGAATGAGCATGCCACTGGGCTGTGAGGTGGAAGGACCTCCACAGAACTCAAGAAAGTAGGCGGTACCAGATAAATAATTGTATATTCTTGATTGTAGAAGAATTGTGCATTCAGAATTTATTCAAATCCCTTTTTGTTTTTGTTTGTTTTTGGTTTTTTTTTCATACAATCACAGTGTAATAGAATTGTTTGGGTTGGAACGGGCCTTTAAGATCTTCTATTTCCATCTATAAGCTGGAGCACCTCCCTCTAGAACAGGCTGGTTGAAGTCACATCCAGCCTGGCCTTGAATGCTTTCAGAGAGCTGACGTTCACAACCTTGCTGGCAACCTGTTCCAGTGTCTCACCATCTTCACAGTAAGGAATTTCTTCCTAATATCTAGTCTATCTTCCCTCTTCCAGTTTGAAACTGTTTCATCTTGTCCTGTTGCTACATACTTTTATATAAAAAAAATCCCTCCCCAGCTTTCCAGGAGGCCTCCTTCAGGTACTGGCAGGCCACTATAAGGTCCCCGTGGAACCTTCTCTTCTGGCTGAAGAGCCCCAGCGCTCTCAACTTGTCCTCATAGGGGAAGTGCTCCAGCCCTCTGATCATTTTTATGGCCCGCCCTCCTCTGGATCCACTCCAACAGCCCGGTGTCCTTCTTGTGTTGTGAGCCCCAGAACTGGATGCAGTACTCCAGGTGGGTGTATTTTGATCTTGCAGCACCACTGAGTGCAGTATGGGGTTACTTTCTGCCTCAAAAAAGAAAGCAAGCTGTTGCGTCAAAGAAACATTGTCATCTCGATCAGCACTGGACAGTTCCTCCATGAATCACTCAATTTCCCACTTTACTGGAGACATGATGCAAAAGGTGATTTGATGACCAGCTTCTGCTCTCTTCAGCCTTCCTTTCACTCTCTCTCCTCCTTGTCATTACACTGTCACCTGTTTTATGCCCTGTGTTGTCCCTGTCTCATGTCTCAACCATGAATTCTCATCTTCTAGAATACAGCAAGAAGGGATTGAAAAAGCAAGGTGTTTGAAGGAGTAAAATGCAAGTTACATTTAAAAGATTCAATTGAAGGAGTGCCATATTGATTAAGTGTAGTGTTCTCATTCAATAAAATTAATTGTACATTCCCATAATTAATTCCTTTTACTTTCAGTTATATCAGTTAGCATGTAAAACAGATAAAGGGAAGAGGAAATGGTTGGTATTTTGCCTTCAGCAGTCACAGTGCAATATGTTAAGCCATCAAAAGGTATATGTGCTGCAGACCACTTCCTCTGGAAAAAAAAAAAAAAGTGTCTGCTATTAAGGAGTAGCAAAGAAAAATGAGCCAGAAGTTTCAGGTAGAGGGGCAGTGCTTCAAATGTACATTTTATGCTGCTAAAGTGATCCACAGTGCTGTGACCAAAATCCCATTAAATGGAACACTTTCTATTTAAATCTTTCTATGACATGTTTCTGGTATTACAGTACAGAGAGTCACATAACTGTCAGGCTTAGAGACTGCTCTTCTTTTCTTCCTTGAGTAGCTCTGCAGACTCAGACTGTCACATCCAGTCCAGGATGTCAGGCTAAGTACTACACTTCTGGGCTCAACACCTTCCCTTGGACTGCTTCAGATTACGCAGCTCACCCAGTGAGGAATTAGTGAGGTGAGGAAACCCAAGACCTCTCACAGGAAGCTGCAACACTGTTGTCCTTTCCAATCAGCACTTCTATACGTCTCTCATGGGATGGACTCCAGTATGGTGTTGCTGCCCTTCTCCTCGGGCATGTCAACCTGGCCAGAGGTGAGTGAGCAGGAGTAACACAGAGGAGGAGCTGTTGGCTGCTGCTCTTGTAGTGCCCTTCTGGGTGTCTGAGGCATGCTGTGGCTTCTGATGTGCACAAACAATAGTTTCTCACCATGCAGGGTAGCAGACTGCAGTGAGTTACAATTAAAGCCAATGTTCACCCACTATCACCATCAACATTATCTGAAATGCCACAATTTTAGATTTCTTTCCAGGGCTGATCTCAGCGTCTTGGATACACTTAATGCTGATTCACATTAAATGCTTGCTGTTAAATGCTTTTAATAGTCTCAAGTGCTGTGTGCACTGAATGGAGAGTGCAGGACTTGGTTCAGAGGAACAGAGAAACAGATGTTTAACTAAATCCTAAAAAACTGTCATCTTGAGCTCCCGGGTTATTGACAATGTTGAAATCAACAAAAAAGAGAATTAACTCAAAATGATGATGTCTATAAGTCTTACTTTGTACACTGAAATGCCAAAATATTTTTTTTTACTTTCTGAATAGGAACAGCCACTTTTTTCTTAATTCAAGTGTTCCCATGTAATCTGCACTTCCACAATATAGATCTATAGCATTATTATCCTATTAACCTAGTTTATAGAATATGTAGAAAACTCATTATATGTAGGATTCCTCCTAGAAAGAGCTTACCTGAACAGTGGTAGCCAGTAGCGCAACCAGAGCTCTTGTTTTAATCAGAAGAATTTGACATGGTGTGCTTTCTTCAGTTTCTCATGTCTTGCAGTTAGATACTGGACTTTTGCTGTGGTTTGGCTGCTCTAACCTTGGTTTTCCCACTTCATCTCAGAATATGAGCAACACTTAGGAAAGAAGTACCTTGGAGGTAATCATTCAGTATCTAGATAAAGTGGTCTGAATCCCTGAATGGGCATAACCATTGCTGGCTGTCCTCCTCAAGGGTCTCAGATAGGATGCCAAGACCTGTGCTGGATTCTTGAAAGGCAGTTGATTTTCCATGTCGTTCCTTAGGTGCATTGACTGGATTAAGGAATTAATGTTCAGTTGTTCCATATGTATATGTTATTCTAGTATCTTTCCTAGTGCTTGCTCTATGAGAGTTAAATCCAACTAAGCCCTCCCCAGACCCATGAATCAAAATAATATCGAATAAATCAGTCACTGTCCCCAGAGGTATTCAAGAAACATTTAGATGTCATATAAAGGGACATGGTTTAGTGGGGAAATACTGCTAGTAGGTGGACGTTTGGACTGGATGATCCTGGAGGTGTTTTCCAATCTTGATGATTCTATGATACTAGAAGATTATGAGAAATAATGTATTGAAAGGGAAGAGTACGTTAACATGTGGTAACTGTCAGGTAACTGAGCCTGTACTTTGTCGCAAATATTTTTTAAATATCCTGGCTAATATTGCTATTTATCAGAGTTCCCTTTGTTCCAGCAGGGGCTTTTTACCTCTTGCTGCCTCCAGCCTGTCTGCTCAGTCCTGCAGCACAGCCATTATGCTGAATTTATGACACAACAGTAATTACTGTGCCAAACTCCACCAGATGCTGTTTTAAAAAAAAAAAAAAACGAAAAAGAAAAAATATTCAAGCCTGAGAAACACAACTGCTGGGTTGTGCCTAACAATGCAGAATGAGATGGCAGAGGAAGGAAAGCTTTATTCAGGCTGTAGCACTGGTTGAGCTGGCATGGGCATTCAGGTTAATGGCAGTGTAAACAGAACGCTGATCAACATCTCCAAGTCTGCCGCCTTGTGAAAGCCCTTCTTTAGTGCACTGAGCTGTGCAGCATCAGGCACACCACGAGCCTGGCGCTCCCTCAGAGAGAACAAAGCTGGTCTCCTGCTGATGCTTAATGCCGGAACTTTTATTAGCAGCAAGTGACAGCAGTTTAGCCTCCCTTCCTTTTTTTAGATGATTACATTCTTAAGCCGATTGACTGTGTTGACTAAAGGCAGCTGTTGATCCATACTCTTTCCTCTTGCACACACAATGGTGCATAAAGAAAAGAAACGCCAGATTTTGTGTGCTCAGGATAAGCTTCAGATTTGGATTGCCTGAGCAGAGGTGAAAAATTGGTTGCTTTGTCACAGGAGGCACAGGCCTGGGCAGAGCAGAGGACTGTGAGCCTGACTCCTGGAGGCCCTTTCCTTGCCCACACCTCTAGGAATGGGGACAAGAAGAGCAGCCACTGGATAGATCTGGAAGTCATCACATTAATGCAGGGAAAACACTGTCAAGAAAAGGGAGGAATGGTGAATGAAACAGAAGTACAGCCTGCAGCCTTTACATACAGTTACGTGTGGATGTGTAAATGAAGCTAATTTCTTTTTTTCAGTAGTGACTGTTAGTACGAAGATCTATGCCCATGTCCTAGGCCCTCAGAAAGTTCTCTGCTCAGAGGACATCTGGTACATCCAAAGTGGTAGCCTATTTTTGGGCTCAGATACAGAGATGTGACACAGGAATGCACCACCGATATGTGGGCGTGCAGATGATTCACCTCAGACTTGCTTGCCCTGAATGTGCAGCAATCCTTTGAGCTTGTGAACCCTACAACTTGAGATCATGGCACTGGAAGTGTCTCCATAGCCACAAAAGAGCAAAAAAGCTGCTCTGCAGTTCAAAAATGGAATCTCCTAGAAGTCCAGCTGTAGACCACAAAGATGATAAAGGGCCTGGAGCATCTTCTGTATGAGGAAAGACTGAGAAACTGGGGTCTGTGCAGCCTGGGAAAAAAAAGAATTAGGGGGGGATCTGGTTAACATTTATAAATATCTAAAGGGAGGTGGGAGGCAAATGGATGAGGTCAGGCTCTTCTCAGTACTGCGTAGCAAAAAGGTAAAGCATAATGGCTTAACTTGAATTTAAGAAGTTCCATAAAAACATGTGAAAGAACTTCTCTGCAGGGAGGGTGATGGAGCACTGGATCAGATTGCCCAGAGAGGTTGCGGAGACAGTCAAGAGCCAGCTGGATGCCTGCCTGTACAACTTGCTGTAGGGTACCTGCTTATGCAGAGAGATGGACTCAGCAATCTCTAGAGTCCCTTCCAACCCCTGTAATTCTGTGATTCTTGGAGAGGAGCTCCCTTATAAGCACCTCCTATGCGTGACTAGGCAAGCACGTAACTTTACCCAGGAGGAAAGATGACAATGGAAATGACTTGCAGCTGTAATTACCCAATTAAGCTTTTTTTTTCAAGGAAAAGCATGTTTTCCATTAATTTACACCAGAGAAAACAACTCTGCAAGGATTTAGTAGACAAATTTTCTAGCCCAGAATCTGCTGGGTGTAAAGCATGGCAAATACATCAGGTAAAGATATCATGGGAGTGACAACTAAGAAGGATCCTAATACTGTCTTATCTCAGGTGAGAGGCACTTTGCTGATGAAAGTAACATCCAGAAGCAAATGTAATGGAAAAAAAAGCTTTATTTTTATTTTTTTCTTTTGTCCCCTGCAACCTGGCTGCAGTAAAAAGGGACCCAAATACATAACTTAGATCTGCACTTTCCTTGCTTCAAAACAGTTGTGTGTATCATCTGCTTAGAAACCCTTCCAGCTAATATGAAAACAATCACTGAAAATTTGTTATAGGTGAAATCCAACTGAAAGCAGCCAAAGTGTGATCACAGGTTTTAAATGGGAGGTTGTGTGGTTAAAAAAAAATATTATGACATTTCAAATTGGAGTTCTCAAAAATGGCTAAAGCAAAGGCACCTCTCTAGCTGGGAAGCCATGCTATCTGAGTTACAGCTTTGGAAAGAACAATAGGAAAATGTCTCTTCTACTATGCTCCTTATTGCTTGGGTTAGATAACATAATGAGCAACAAATGGCACCCTTGCTACCCTTTTCTCCTCTCCCTATACCTACACCTAAGCTCCCATTTACATCTGACATAAGATGATTTATGCTGCTGAAGTACTGGCCAGACATACCCCTAGTAAACTGCTGGAAAAGCTGCTTGATTCTGCCTTGTGCAGTGTGAAAATGGATTTATGCACAGTGGAAGGACTTAACAGGGATGACGATTTGATAACTGACATTGCTACGGTAATTTAATAAGAGGAGAAAACCTAGACCAGATCTCAAAAGCTTGAATAGACACAGATAATAGCTCACTAGTAAACCATATCCTGAGGAATGAAACTGCTGCCAGAGTGCTGTCAAATAGGGAAATTCTATTCAGTAATGAAACAAGACACATCAGTGAAGCAGATGGTTTTCAAGGTAGTAATACAAATGGGAGTGTTGGTCTGAGTTAGAATGAAATGGTTTTAAGGATCAAAGTCCAATGGAGTTAGCACTGAGAAATGGAAAGATTCTTTTTATTTTTGTGAAGATGCCAAGAATTTGCTTGCTTTAGAAATATTTTGGAAAATTCTGCACCCATTAATGAAGTGATGTGGTAAAATATGGCATTTGAAGTTAATTCAGCACTGCCTGCACGTTATTCATGGAAATCTTTTCATTGTTTGTAAGGGTATTTTTGCTCCAACAAAAAGACTGGTGATATACAGTGAGAAGGTCTGTAAGGAAAAACAAATCTGATGACAACAACCATACAAAAGGGTTTAAAGCTCAGGTCTACCACTTGTCTTCACTTGTCTTTACAGCAGCTTCAGTTCATCTCTGGCATCTTCAGGGCTGTTCGTCCATTGTTATTCTCCTTCGATTAAAAAGAAAGTCAAGTTTTCCTATGGCAGCCTGTGTGGAATGCATCTGCTTCTCAGTGATGGCCTATTGCTTTCCAAAACCTTGGGGTAAACCAGCAGCTATGCTTTTCAAGCAGGAATGGTTTCTTTTACATGATTGCTCTGCTCTCTTAACTACAGCAAAATAGAAATTAAATATAGCTTCAAATGAAGCTAAAACTAACTAACTAACTAAAAATGCCTTTTAGGGACTCCAAGGCACAGAGGTTGAGCGTGAAAGACTTGCTTGACACACATTTACCTGAGGCACACCTGCCCCTTTGAAAACACTGTGGTGTCAGATCCACCAACATTCCTTTCCATCAGCCTATTCCTAAGTCACAGAAACTGTGACTGCGTATGTGGCTGCACATCCTTCAGTTGCCACTTCAATGAGAGACAAAAATCTTATTTTAAACGGAAAAATCTATGTCATCATTCAGAAAGAGCTGTATCTGTTTATTTTGGTTATCTCTACCAGTAGGTGTCATGATACAGCAACCTGTGAAAATTCAGTGTTGTGGTGGATAAAGTGGTTAAGTAAACACTAACAGCTGTGGAATTTTATTTAAATTGCTGCAAGTCAGCAGTTAAAATGGTGGTTAATTTTGTTAGATGCTACCACCTAGACATTACGCTCCTTGTTTTGGGTACAGTACAAATTAAAACCTCTGTCACTACCCAAAAATTTTACAATATACCCATTTCCCTTGTTCCAGAAGCTGTACCTGCCATTCAATGGGACACACTAACAGTGGAGTGGGTAAGTAACTGAGGAGTATCATCCTCTGAAGAATTCCATGATAACCTCTCATTTGAAGTAAGAGATTCAGGATGGATGCCAGACACATTTGCTACATCTGAGAGTAGTCTGCTTAGATGTTCCTGTCACACATCAAAACACACTTACATTACAGCCACGTCTGTTTCCGTGATGATCCTTAGTTCATCCTTCCAGCAAAATAAATAAAGAAATAAATGAAACCAGCTGTCTGGTATGATAAATTAATTAAAAGTAATGGCAATATGTCAGGTGGCCAATAATGTGTCTGGGTTAACTCTGTAATGTTGTTGTGCCCCAGTGGAGTTGCAGTTATGAATGTATGAACATCATAGCAAGATATGACTGCGAGTGAATGTCACTTTGCAAAATAGGGTAAATGATCAGGAAGCGGGGAAAAAGTTTTAGCAGATGCACACCTGCATTCACTGAGATAAGCTGCTACAAATTGCAGCACAGCTCATGCTTACCTTCTCTTTCAGCACACCAGGCCTGCAAAGCAGCAGGCACTCGGCTTCCACAGGTGTTCGTGTGAGCAGGGGGCAGGAATGCCAGAGAGGATGTTCAATTTTCAAGCTTTTGCCTGTGCAGACAGGTTGAAATTTCAGTGGAATAAAATAGCAATGCTTGATCAGATTGCTGGCCTAGTGACTTCTCCTGGTTACATCTCTTGCTTACCAATATGAGCACTTGTTAAAATGCTTTCAGTTTCATTTCTGTTTGTTGGGTTTGTTTGTTTTTATTTCTACTAGCCCTTAAATATTATGGTTTAAAAAAAAAATAAAACAGAGATGTTACATAAAAAGAATTGTCACTGTCCAGTGGGAGAAGAAAAAAAAGAGGAGTATAACGTATTAGAAATGAACATACGTTTCTCTGAAAGTAGTGCTTCTTATTTATTATACCCATGGAAACGACAACAGATACAAGGAGCGCAATAACACATAATGTATTTTGGGTATTTTTGCAGCCCTCAGTTTGAAGCTGCAACTGTGTTTTTCAGGCAGTTGTGTTTGCAACTGAATTTCTAGATTCTTCAAGGTTTAGCATAAGAAAACAAATGGAGTCTTATTAAATGGATTCCTCAGAAAAGATGGAAAAAAAAAAAAAGAGCATGCATTTCTTTCCTTTTAGTTTTCCCCACCTCTAGGAATACAATAATGAAGCCAAACATGAGTGTGAGAACAAATATGCCTGAGGTTAAGAAGGCATCATGGAAGGACAGAAGTGTCAACCACCAGGAGACCATGAGTACCTTCTATTCTAGAAAGAGTTGGCTGAGGTCATTAGCTCAAATTCACCAGTTGTATTTACTTTGGGAAAGGAGATGGGAGCCAGTCTTGGAAATACCTTGAATTCCATTCCTTGCTATTCAAGTATTTCTCAAACACAGAGAAAAGCAGCTATCCTCATCTGGGTACAGATTTTCAAAACCGATACTCCTTAGCAGCTTGTAGAAAACCAGGTGTATGGTAACTATTGAATCACATCCTGAACCAGTGATTGAGCACCTGGGGAAAGGACCCGGTCAGCCCAGGGAGCACAGGTGAAGGCAATCACCTGTGTGACCAGAAGAGGTAGAGCCTGGCTGCACCTCTCTTAGACCTCATTTAAGGGCTGACTGGCACCGTGGAAGGATTTCTGCTTGGAGATTCCTCTCTTGTGGCATTTTTCTTGTAAGCCTAGATCTTCAGAGGCAGGTGAGTGCTTTTCCTTTGTAGCTCTTTTCTATTGTACTAGTTCCCTTGTCATTGCATCTCCTGTAATGCCATTTCGTTGCGTTAAACTTTCTGATTCTTACACCAGGTCTGGATGTTTGGTGCTAGGCAAGGCTGCCTTTCTATTTGTTTGTAGTTTGCTCTCTATTCTAAAGCAACATTCTTGCATAAATTAAAAATGAAATGTTCACAAAGAATAGACACAGAATATTTGCTTGTCTTTAAAAAAAAACAAACAAAAAAACCCAAAAAACACTTCAATGTACTTTACCACCTGTTGATGCTTATTGGAAGGTAAATTGAGCACAAACAAATTCTACAAGTGCAATTAGATAGTTGTATCAGTGGAGGAACATGGGGTCTCTGGCTCCCTGACTAAAAGTTTATCTTAATTTCTGTATTGATGGAAAATCAGTCAGTAACTGAAGAGGTTTTTACTATCACCTAAGAGTAACTGATAGCAGGGTATTTGTTACTGGACCCCTAGTTTAGCTGTGATCACTGGAAGAACTGTTGTAATGGGAGAGAGGGTTAGTAGTAGAAATAAGCCCAAGAAAAGCATTAGACTAATACCTGAAGAAGGTGGTCACCTAACAAGTAAGGAGGAGGAAAGGGGCAGGGAAAGGCATTTCAAGTCTTTTTTGCCTTCATTTTTATTATTAATGACAGATCTTGGGCTGCATGGAGTTAGAAGACTATGATTGTAGGAACAGTTATCTTACATTTATGGCCCCAGAAGTCATATAGGACCATCATCTGAATGTTCATAAGTCCATGGTGTCTAGTAGGTTTCACCCTAAAGTACCCTAGAGTTTGCAGAAGTTACAAATGGACCTCTCCAAGCAGTTTTCCAAATGTCTTCAGAGTCTAGTGAAGTCCCTGATAACTGGAAGGTAGAGAGTGTTATCTACCAAAAAAAAAAAAAAAAAGGCATGAAAGAAGATCCAAGAAACTACAGACCTGTTAGCGTAACCCCTGTACCTGGAAAATTTATGGAGATTATCCTGCATGCTACCATGCTTCATCCACATAAATGATATGATTGTTTTAGTTGAATATTTCCCTATGTTCTACTGCTTGAAGTTATGACTGGAATTCTGCCTAGCTGTACAGTTACAGTGTTCATAGGGTTTGATATAATCTGAATCAGGTAAACTTATGACTTAGGTTGCTACTTCACATTTGTGTAAGGATTTCTCTGAGTTTATAGATACTCTCTATTTAACATGTGCCATCTCTCTTCAAAATCAGGAGTGCCCCAATAGGTATTATTTATAGGACAGGACTTGGAATATTTGAACTGTAAATAATTTATAATAGCTGACTAACAGAAATTCAGTGAAAGAGCTATAATAGAGTAAATTGTGTCCACCCAAAGAGTGTTGAGGAGTCACGACTCGAGTAAAATAAGACAAATAGATCTGAATCTGCAGAATCCTGTCAGGGCTTACCTCTTACCAGGGCGCCCACTGCCTACCTATTTATTTCCTTGTATTGTGTAATTCACTCTGTATTACTGTAACAATAACGTACTCTTACAGGGGGGAGTAATAGAAGGCTAATAAAAAAATCAATAGCCTTCTTGGTATTCTCATTATTCCTTAAGAAGAAAAAAGAATGCCACATTTCACAGTGACCAAGATGGACAGATGACCCCTTTTAATCAGAAGTGATCCATTTTCATTTCTCTACATCAAAAAAATGTACTATCTAGATAGTACTATCTGGGACGTATAGCATCCCAATTAATAATCACATTTCACTCTCCATTTCTTGACGATGGTGTTCTCTTTCAAGGCCTAAAAAATCAGTATGAAATCCCAGTGATGGTGATGTAGGGATTTGTGCCTCTAGAAGATTTTCTAAACTATTACTGAAACATTCCTAGACGGTCCACAATACCTCAGCCGTAGCATTTCATGGATATTTTTCCACAAACTCTTTGGCCCTTAAAATATTTGAAAATCAGTGCATAGACAAAAGGTCAGCAGAAATGAGAGATTTTCTATAGCATAACACAACAATCCTCATAGTATACTGTGATGCTTATTGGAGTAATGGATCATGATGTTGCTACAGGGATCAAAATGGTTTGGTGTGTAAAGCATTAAACCGTAGTCAATAATTACATTGTAGTTTTCGAATTAAGCATGATTTCAAGACCTACATCAGTGAAATTTTTATAAGGTAGTAAAGTAGCAAAGCAGTTGTCAGGGACAGTAGACAGGTGTATACCACCTTTGATCCACCAGTCTAAAGTAAAGGGTTGACTCTCACTTTTCGGATGTTCCCACTCAGTAGAAAAAATCTGGACTCCATTTAACACTTAGTTGAATGACTAAAGCGTTTCTTCTCTTCTAATGTACTTTTCTCCCCCTCCCCTTTCTTTCTCTCCTCCCTTTTCAATTTATCTCTGTTTTCTATAAATTCCCCCTCATCTTTTCTGTAATGTTTCTTTCTACTCCATTAACAACAACAAAAAAGGAGCAAATACACGGTTCTGTAATATAGCACTGATACTAAAGGTTTTCTGAATTGTGGACCTCAGCTGTACATTGGACATTAAAAACATATTAAATCTAATTTTTTTTTTCTTTATAGATAAATCTTCGTATTGAAAAGAAAATGCTTAGAGGGGGGAAAAAAAAGCATTTAAATATTAGCCTCTGCCTCTAGTTATTAAGGACTAGATCTGCAAGTGAAGCTTGCCTTGTAGCTTGCAATTTTCAAGTATCAAGGGCAGCACATGAATGCCAATAAAGCTGCCTGCTGGCTAGGGCAGTAAGAGCTTTTCTCAGCTAGAAGCTATTTCTCCATGTAGCAAATCCTTCCCTCCCTGCTACAGAAGATGAGAGAAAATAAATGGGTCAAGCCTGCAGAGTTAAAGCACTCTGAGTTTGTCACCACAAATAAAATTAATTTCAGAAAGTTAAACGAAGATGTTTGAAGTAATATCAAAAATACTTTTCCCTCCTTCCTTTTTTTCTTATTTATTTTTCCCTGTGCTTTTCCTGCTGTAAGTGCTTTGATATATTGTGACTGAGTGTAAAAAATAAGTCAGCACTATGAACTGATTATCAACCATACAATAATAAAACAGTAGCCTTGAAGGAAAATAGACATTTTATCTGATATAAGTTTCCAGGGAAGCATTAGGAAAACTTCAATAACTGGATGTACCAATACGGTTTAGGGGCTGATCTTCTGGAGAAGAAATCTGCACAAAAGGACCTGGTTGTTCCTGTGGACAGCAGGTTGGCCATGAGCCAGCAGTGTGCCCTTGTGGCCAAGAAGGCCAATAGGATCCTGGGGGTATGTTAATCATAGTATGGCCAGCAGGTCGAGGGAGGTGATCCTCCCCCTCTACTCAGCCCTTATGAGGCCACATCTGAAGTGTGCGGTGTGTACAGTTCTGGGCTCCTCCATGATGGTGGAGTCTCCTTGTAGTGGAAATGCTAAATCACAGCCTGAAGGAGTGATTGAGCACCTGGTGGCAGGGCCCACCTGGGGGAGCTCAGGTACATGCAGTGCACCCAAGTGACTGGAAGGGTGAAGAGAGGATCCACCCCTTCCTAGATCTCATTTAAGGGTTGGTAGTGGAGGTGAGGGTATTTGATTAAAGATCCCTGCCTACTTGAGGTAAGCAGTTTCTCTTCTTTTGGTTCTGTGTCTACAGCTGCTGCATTTGGTCTTGTTCTCACTTGCTGTAGCCTAGGATTGTGCTATTCTGCTATTACTGCTGTACTTTCCATGCTTTACACCCTGAGGAGATATTCAAGACTCATCTGTTCACTTTCTTGTGCAACCGCAGTAGGGAACCTGCTTTAACAGGAGCTTGTGCAGATTTTCCAAATCAATTCTGTGACTCTCTCTCTGCTGAGTGAGGCTGAGTGGTTGCTCAGCCTCTCGGGGAGAAGGTGAACAATCCTACCTATGCACAAATAGTAGACTGGATCCTTCTCCCAACTATCCTTACACTATAATTTTATATTTGGCTTACTATGGCAAAGGTATACTTACAAAACAAATTACTTATATAGTCAGAGTAATTAGAATGCCTTTCCATTGTGTTTCCAGACATTCATTATTAGAACAGGGAATGAAAAACTTTGCATTTTAAAAAAAATCTTTTATCACAGACGAATTAACTGATTTGGGTAGTGTAAGATAAAGTCTCTACTCATAAAGCAGATATCAAATTTACATTCTTTCCAGCTCTCCTTTGCTCCCTTTTTTTTTTTTTTTTTTTCCGGTAGTGTATAAGATATTTAAACAGATTATTTGGGTTAGAATATGAAATCATTTTGCATCCTCTTCTCCAACATTTGATCTAGTCCTAAGGAGAGTTTAACAGAAAAACTGAATCCAATCTGTGAACTTTACATTCTGTACTTGGCACATCTGGAGTGCTGTTTACTAGGGCAGGATATTGGAAAGGAGACAATGGACCTGGCTCAGGCATTCACAGATTGCATGGCCTCAAGCAACTCGTTTGTCTTTTGTGCGTGTTTTTTTCCTCCCACTCGCTGGTATTCATGTAGATAGAGTGGTTTTTAGAGCAGTATGGTATCTCACTATATTTGCTAAGACACAGAACGATGGATTTCTGGTATTGGTCAATTCCCTCATATCCCAAACGATGAAGATGTGCTTTAGGTCAAGAAACTTCTGAGCCTCCAGGTTTGGCTGGGACAGAGCAGCTTTCTTCACAGTAGCCCATATTTTGCTTTGGATCTGTGTCAAAGTGTCGTAAGTTACACTCCAACATTTTAGCTATTGCTGAAAAGTGTCTGAATGACATCAAGGCCTTCTTTTTCCACTGTGCCTCCTCACTTTAAGTAGGCTGGGCTAGAAGCTATGAAGGGTCACAGCTTGGTCTATTGACCCATGGTATCCAAAGAGATATCTTGTCGTGTAATGTCATTATCAGATGACATTCTCAGTTTCTCTAAAACTAGGGGGAAGCTTTTCTGAAGTAGACAATGCCCTGGGACCAGTCCACTGATCAGATGTGTTGAGTGATTCTCTTTCTGTCACTCTTTTCTTTTTGTTTTATTCTTCACCTAGTAAACATTACATTTTTTTTTTCCTCATTTTCGCACTTCTGATTCTCTCCCTCATATTGCTAGGAGTAATGAGCAAGTAACAGGATGGGAACTTACCTGCTACAGCCTTAAGCCGTTGAAGGCCATGATGTGTATTTTGAAAGCACTGCTCTATGTCTGATCTATTCTTCTGAATTGCTGTATTTGCTATATTTGCCACATCTTTATCTTTTTTATTTATTATTAGAGCCAGGATACAAGGCTAAGTACAAGATTGATCTTCTGCCATAGAGTCATTTCATGTTCTTAGGTACTTACTTCAGTAATCATCTGTGTGGCATTGCTTGATTTGTGTCGTTATTTCAGAATTCATTTTCATGTGCCAGTAATTGGTTTTCAGTAGCGGATGTCAGAGCAGTCCTGACTCTAGCCTTCAGTCTGCTCAGTTTTATGTAGAAAGTATACATCTTCATTATGAATGACTGACAAGCATCTCAAACTGAGAGGATTCTAAGAAGTTTACAGTAGTTTTTTAGCACAGGGATAGGAACTCGAAGAAAAACAAATTTTTTCCAAGTTTGAATGGAATTTCAGCAACAAAATTACCTCCACTTACTGTTGTCAGCAGGCACTCAGATCCTTACAGGAAGAATATCCAATTCCATCAGTATAGCTGCTTTCTGATCATTTTTGTAACTATGGTCATACATGTGCTCATCTGTTTTTCCTCATTTTGAAGGTTGTCCATAAAGGAAAGGCAACTTGCTTATTCATGCACTGGTTTTCTGGAGCTTGAGATGTTCATCATGGCTGAGACAGTGGTGTTCTTTGATGACAAGGAGCAAGGTGTCAACCTAGAAGAAATAATTTGACCACAGATCTTTCTTCATGTGTTCTGTCTCTAGTTTTCCAGCTGACAATGTCAAGTACAGTAAACAAATCTACTGTTACTAAGCTGGTAGTCTAAGGTTATTTCTAAAGTAACTAAACTGCTAAACTAAAGTAACTGCTACCCAGTTGCCTGCCCTATCAACAAAAATCATCCTGGAATTTGAAGAGAATAACAACTTGCCTCCCCAGTGTGAATGGTTAACATTAATGAGGCCCAATGCACTGACAACATTGTCAAATTTGGTACTCTGGGCCCCAGATAAGATGGGAATTTAAGGATATTAAAGGACATTCTCCTGTAAGACTTCTTTTTCCAGAAACTCCCCGGAAGACTGAGGGTTTTGCAGGACAGGAAACCCAAGGGTAGCTGGCAAGATGTGGGGCTATCTCCACAGTCTGCATGGATGAGGTGTACTGAGCCATACTTCAGCTTGAAGCACTGGTACAGTAACAGCACTGGACATAATGAGAATGCTTTTCTGAAGGCAGACTCAGATGTGCCTGTACTGGAAGGGATTGGCCTTATCTTAATAGCAACACTTAGACTGAGGTTATCAGGCATTGATTACAGAAGATGTGGCTAAGTAAAAGGTTACTCTGAAGTTATTTTTGGATACCTTATTCAGGCTGTGGCTTGAGGGAGTTCTTCACCTGCGCCATTACTTCCTTAGGAGGTTCAGGGCAAGCAGACAATAGGTGGCTGTGAGAGCTGTACTGGATCCAAGAGAGCAAATTTGATTGTGATGCTGGGATCTATATTTGTACACACAGAAATGGACAGAGATTTATAGTCTCTCCCTCACAGGATGGGATTGAATTTCAGTACCCTCTTAGAAAAGGAAGTTATGGCTGAATCTATGATTCATCCAAAAAAAGAAATGAATAAACCCAGTACACAGAGGTAGAAGCAGCTGTAGATTAAAAACTCCATTAGTCTGCTGGAATTTGGCACAGATAAAGCACTTGAGGGCTGAAAGCTAAGTATCTCTGTGAACATTTAAAGGAGGATGCGTCTAAAATTGCCTTTAAAATTGAAGAAGGCCCCTAAACACTTGAGAGAAAGCATCCAGAAGAAGAGGATGTGGTATAGAAGACATAATTGGAGAATGCTTAATATAAGTTGGGGGTAGAGCAGAAAAAGGGGAAGGCTAGCAGCAGGCCTCGAAGGTCATTTGCTGACTCATAACTTTCCTACTTCTCCTTCAAGTGAAGGAATTACAGTTGGAAAGAGGATCCAGAGGGTAGGCCACTGACATAAGTCTCTTTCCCTAGCCTCCTGTCCTTATTTGGATTTAGTGCAGCATCTCAAAAAGTACTGAGGCTGTCCAGTTGAGAAGCATTCCTGGCTGGGAAACAGCCTTCTGGGCAAGCTGCTGGGTGCTGCATACTGGCCCTACTAGACAGGACTAATGAAACCTGTAATTGTCACCCTTCTTCATGGAAAACATGCTCCCGCATTGTCCTTTGGCTCAGTAACATAGCAATCTGCCACAGGGTACCTGCTTTTTCGCCCCTGATAAGCAAGAGACAGAAGAAGTCGGAGCTAAATAAAAGCGGAGAAGAGGAAAAGGACACTTAGATCCAAATAGACTTTTGAATGTCGAGAGAGACAGAAGCTGAGGGAATCACGCTTCTATAAGAGAGATAAGTTACAGGCTTTCACAAACACTGTGAGTAGCTGTGGGAAGTAAATGCGTTTTTCAAGCGATAGGTTAGCAGCGAGTAAGGAACTGAAACAATATTCTTATCCAAGAATAAATACCTTTAAAAAAGACACCAATAGGGTTTTTTTGCTTTCTTAAATAAATGCAGAGTAGCAAAATCATGTTGCCTCCAGACAATTTAATATTACAAAATGTTAGTGACTGGGATCTTGTGATTTATGGACCACATGCTTCTAGTCTTATTGAGGAAATTCTTCATTAAAACAAAGCACCCACTAGATAAGCCTACTGGATTTACCCAATTATTTTGAGAAATGAGCTTTGACTGTCTGTATGAATTGGACTGCAATTCTGTTTTCCCTGTCTAAAGAGAATAATTCTTATAACTTTAAATGCTCTAGCAATTTAAATGTTATAATGTTTCACAATCATGTATTTAAACACAGAAATATGTTTATTTACCCAAACGAAACAGAGGAAATGATTCCAGCCCTCAGGTTTTGAATTCCCATTTAAATATGTGAACATCAGTTCACAACTTAGAGATGTTTGTGTATCTATGTACCTTCAAAATACTCATATTTCATAGGCTTTTTCACATTAATATTCACCAACAGTATCACAAAAGTTCTTTTTCTTTTACATAACTGTAAGCAACAGTAATTCTAGAAACACTAGAGAAAAAAAAGCATAGCAATGTCCACAGTTACAAGAAAAAGTGCACATTACTTGGTCACAATCACAGTCATTACTTGGAAAACTATATGTAACAAGTAGATATAAAATATCACCGATGCCTTAAACTCATTGTCAAAAAATGGAATTACATAAAATTTTGTACATGAAATAAGGCAAATTTAGGAATGCACAAGAAAATTGTTATTCAACAAAAGCCAAACAACAGAACAGATAGTACAGTAAGCATAAACTAAATTACCTTTTCTATATACTTAAAAATAAACCTGCCATAGTGCACAAAGAAAACACCATTAATGTGTAATCAATATTATAAAATAAGAAATAGAGGGGTTGGGAAGAGTGGGGGTGGGGGAGAGAGAAGAGTTTCAGTATAGTTGCAGCTGCATCCATTTACATTTTTGTACAGTTTTTAGCTAGGCCTGGGCATTATACAAATCATACCAGAAGTGTCAGTGACCTTCCTCCATAAGAATTTTGTTTAAATTAAGGAAAAAATAATAAATACACACAAGAGTGCAAATTTTCAGATTGTCACTTGCAACCTCTTAACATTCATCACCTATATCCAATCACAACTAGAGGGACTTGTTTAGGACAGCAGCAGTGATCATGGAGTTAGATGAGCTCACTGTAAGAAATCAACTTCTCATTTTGTTTTCTCAATGATATGTTGTTTTTTTTAAAAAACCCTCAACTTTTTATTAATTGCTAATAAAGCTGCAATATATTACAGAATGAAGCTGAAAATGGTATGAATGCAGGAAATGCATGCTTCCTTTGGAAGGTATTCTGTAGATGAAAATTTACAGTACACAGGGGAGAATTATCCAGCATCAAGAGTTACTCATTGTAGAAAGAATATGAAGTTGGGGAGAAGGGCACAGTCAGGGGTTCAAGAGAGGAAGGGGGACTTACAATAGCTCCTCAAAACATTTTTAGGACCAGTGAAAAAGTTTACAAAGTAAAAATGAAAAAATCTTGAATGAAAACAAAAAAATCTTTTGTTTTGCTTTTTATAAAAATTACATTTTTTTAAAATACAAGATCCTTTTAATTGCAATTGTGCCCTGCGGCAACAGGACATTTGGCAACAGTTTGCCATATACTGCAGCTTTAAGTCCAATGAGTCAGTATCACATTCCACTAATATTGCACTTGGATCTTGAACCATTTTCCAAAAAAAAAGAAAAAAAGAAAAAAAAAACCACCACAGCATCTTCTGTTTCCTCCACGTGTTAGAATGAGTTAATTTCTAGCCACTGTTTCGATATTTATGCTGACACACTAAAACAAAAGCAATAGGCTGGACACAGTAAAGTACCTCAGAAATACCAGAGGTCGAAGTTCACTTGAAGCACCTTAACACATCACTTTATGGATCAAGAACAGTGTGGCATTATGGTAATTAACTCTCCTAAAAGACTGCGCGGTAACTGAAGTGCGTGCTCTGGGAAATCAAAACGTCATTAGTGGAAACTCTGAGATAAGACCAGGCCGGTGTGTGTAGGTCACGTGACTCAGTTCTGCTGCAAAATCAGGTTTTCCAGTTCATCTGCAGAACGCAATAAAAAGGCAGCTGATTCCCGGTACCCTGCCACCAGCTGCCTCACAGCGTTGATTTCAGTGGGGCTCAGCTGGGGTCTGGAACTTGTACTGCTGGAGGAGCCTGAGCTGCTTGCTAACTGCCTCTTCATACTGAGATCTGTTGGACCTGCAGGCAACAAAGGGAAAGAAAAGAAGGCTCAGATCCTGCTGCCAGAGACATTTCACCACCACAGGTTTGTAGCGACAAAGCCACAGCAGCAAAACTGTGGATTTGTACTCTCACTTGAGTGCCAGAGAGAAGCAGCACATACAAGCAACAGTCCAGTTACTATTCCCTTGACAGGAACCACAGAGATTTGTTTTTATATGTGACAGGAATCCTTGAAACTCTGCTCACATGATGCAAGTCCTCTGCCACAAGGAACTTAGCCTCTGGGGTATCCCAGCAGTGCAAGCTGCTTGACCCAACACTGATGGGATCTGCTGCTGGCAGCCAGGCCATCTGCACACTTGCATTCATTATCACAGCGTACTGAACTTACACCCTCTAGATATCTATTTTCACAACTTTCCATTGCTTCAATTAGCACATAGCCAGATTGTGAATCTCTTACTGACATAGTTAACTGGTCATTCACTTAAATAGCCCCAGTGCCATGTGTTAAATAGCCAGTCATGAATGATCTGAGGTTGGTGACAATCTGACTGATATAGGTAGAAACACACTATAAATTTCTTGTGGGCTGCATACAGCTGGCAATATACTGCCAGGACCCTGTAAGGTCTGAGCACTGGCAAGCGAATCACCATGTTCTGTTTGCAGCTTATCCACTGTAGCAATGTGTTCTCAACGAATGCTCTCAAGAACATGCCTGCTACAACAGAAGACAGCACTCCCAAGGCTGCAAATTACTGCAGTTAGCAAAGCCACCTGCTAGCATGAAGTCCAGCTTTCTGGGGAACTTCCCAGGACCACAGTTAACAGCTAAGGCATGTGGTGCTTTGATGAGGTGTCTGTCTTTTACTCAGAACACTAGTCAAAGTTTTGTGGTTTTTTTCTGCCTGGAGATTTATAGAGGCAAAATCAGACTAAAGACTTTTTTAAACACATGATTCTATGATAGATATCCTTATATCACAGAATCTTTTGAGTTGGAAAGGACCTTTAAAGGATGTTGAGTCCAACTCCCTTGCAATGAACAGGAACACCCATAGCCAAATCAGGTTGCCCCCAGCCTCACCTTGGAAGGCTCCAGGGATGCAGCATCTACCACCTCTCTGGGCAACCTATTCCAGCACCTTACCTCCTTATTGTAAAAAACTTCTTCCTTATATCCAGACTAAATCTCCCATCTTTTCATTGGAAACCATTTCCTCTTGTCCTGTCACAACAGACCCCGCTGAAGAGTCTGTTCCCTTCCTTCTTATAGCTCCCCTTTCATTAATGAAATGTCCCTATGAGGTTGCCTTGGAGCCTTCTTTTCTCCAGGCTGAACAGCCCCAGCTCTCTGTCTGTTCTTGTAGGATGGTGTTCCATCCCTCCCATACCTATGTAAGTAAATATTAAGAAGTTTATTATATGCAAACCTGGATAAACAGCATTCATTCACTTGACAGTGTAGCAAATCTCTACTTTTATCAGGCAGAAAATCAGCCTAACCCCCTATTAATCTTTTGTGAAATGAGATCAAGTTATCCACAGCAATGCATCTTGCTTTCCTATGAGATAAACATCACTGTTCAGTTTCACCTAGAAAAACTGTGTCAGAGTCCAAGTTTTCTCAGCACTGGCCCACTGGATACATATTTCTCTCTAACGATATTGAAATAATTATAAAATTATTCAACTTTAGATTACTAAACACACCAATCTGTATTCCAGAAATGCGCCTAAATAATCTCATCAGAACCACAGGATTCAAAAACACACTTGCTAGATAAAACTACTCTCAAGAGTTGCTCTGATTTCCAGAAGCAGAAAATCTGGTCAAAAACAAGAATGTTTGCTTTCTTTTTATGTTTATGCAACAGTATGGCTGAGACCACAAGGAATACTGGAATTGCCATGTCTCCATTTTCCCTGAAATTAATGAAAACCTCCCCTCTAGTGAAAGGAGAATGGGACTATGAAAAGAAACTGCTCAAACCAAAAGGGTCTGCTTAGATCTTCCCAGATCCTGCTATGTAACTGGCATGAACACTACTTAGCCTTACAACTATATTATCCAGTTCTACACTAGCATAAATGAATTGACTTTAAATGACTTCCAGAACACAAAGGATAAATAAGAGGACAATGACCTCAGCAAATGTTTCAGTGCAAACATATGCTACAGGCAAATGATCACAGTGGGGAGAAGCACAGAGGATACTTCCAAGTAAAACCTTAAACCAGCACAGAGAAGGATATACTAATCATAAAGTCAGCTGGAATGAACAGTGGTGAGAAGTCATTAAAGACCTGTAGTATTTATTGAGGCAGCAGCAGAAAAGCTACCACTGACATATTGAGGGCACTGTGCTCCAGGTAAACCTACTTTTACTTTCATGCTTTTGCCTTGATTCCCATTCATGTCATAGCCTAAAACACACACACAATATAGGGCAGAACAGAGATGCTGTGGCAGAGCACAGGTTTTTTTTGTGAAAGGAAACTGAAGGGCTTTCCTCCTTTGTAATCTAGACTTTAAGTGGTTTAAGAGAATGTTATCAGACTCCTCACAAATGTAACAATGTACTCACAAGTGTAACTCCTCACAAATTTGTAGAGTCAAAACGGAGACCTGGCCCTGTGTTCCTAGATATCCCAATTAACAATTATGAAGACAGCTCTCTAATTCCTCAGAATAGGTGTCTTTGAATCATAGACTCATTAAGGTTGGAAAAGACTTTTAAGGTCATGTACTCCAATCATCTACCAACCACCAATATTCTTTCATGCAAGCACAGTTAAGAATTCAGAAATTCATTTCACCATGCTACTTCAAACTATTTTTATTATTATTATAAGTAGAAGGAAAATAGATTTTTCATTCACAAGGCAAATTCTGCTTTGTTCTCAACAAGTAACCACTGTCCTTTTTCCCCTCAAAGAAAAGTATCCCAGGCAATAAAATAAAGAAACCCAGACACGCAGAAAAGAGTTCTTGGCTATGGTTTCTGTAAGTGAATATACCCTGCCTTCCCAGGAAGGGAAGCTACACATGCTGTGAGAACCAAACAGAAGAAAAAGTGAGGATAAGGACTTCAGTTCTTTTAATTTTGCAATGTGTCCCCTATGCCTCACTTCCAAAGCTTGCCAATGACAGGCCAAGCTTTATATCTGGGACAATATCTCACTCAGACACTTATCTCGTGATGTATTACACTGAATTCATCTTTTAATAGCTATGATAGACACGTACTGGCAATATTACAGATTATTAAAAAATTGTTCAGGCTGCTTTATGCTAAAAGTGTTTTAGCTTATCTGTAGTTCTATCAGTCATAACTAGTCCTTCAAGCAGGGAATCAACTCCTTACAAGGTTAGACAGTGATATAATGGGGAATGGTTTTAAGCTCAAGGACAGAAGGTTTAGATTGAATGTCAGGGGGAAGTTCTTCACAGAGAGAGTGGCGAGGTGCTGCAACAGGCTGCCAAGAGAGGTTTTGGATGCCCCATCCATGGAGGTGTTCGAGGCCACATTAGATGGGCCCTGGACAGCCTGGTCTAGTACCACACCTGGAGGGAAGGTTTTTAGCCCTGCCTGTGACAGGGGGGTTGGAACTGATGATCCTCGGGATCCCTTCCAACCCAAGCCATTCTATAATTCTAGGATAAGGAACAAATGCATTTCCTCTTCTAGTATTGATTTTCCTCTGTAATTTTGTTTAGATTTGCTACTCTAAAACTAAAAACTTCGTACATTTCCACCACTTTCCTTTACAGGCAAGTAAACCACAGGTATTCTGAAGGCTTCATAAAATAACTGGTTACAGTATACATTTCATAAACCTCCATCTCCAGAAGCCATCACTACAGATGCCTAAATATGGAGAAAGTTGAGTAGCATATGCACTATTTCTCCTAAGTAGAAGTACTTCCTTCACATGCTTAACAGTGCTTATTGACTTACCTGTCAATCTTCACAAGAACAGGGGAGTGTATCCTTAAGTAGAAGGGAAAGCCTAATCTGAATTTTTTCGCAACAAATTTTGCAGTGTTAACTACACTTAAGTGTAGTTAAGTACTACAGGGTAGTACTGCATGATTTAGCATATTCTTTCCCATCCTAGAGCATTTCAGGACAGTTAAAAATCCTATATACAACCATCCAAGATACTTTCCCTCTGCCCCTTGGAGAGGCCACCTGGTTGACACTTGAACACAGGAATATTGTACACTTACCACCTCAGTCCAGTTACACAGACCTAATTTCCCCTGTGAAGTGAAACGGTTCCTGCTGGAATCACATCAAGCTAAATAGGTGAACTCTGAAAATCCACTCTTCATGTGTTAGACAACCACTTATCAAGTTAGCTGCTGGGAGTATCTGCCATTATGTACACTGTGGGCAAATGCCTTTTCTATAAGTTGCAGGTCTGAAATGAAGCTGGCTATTGCCTCATGCACTACTCATTAGCAACGCAATTTATATTAAATTTAAAAATATAACTCAGACATAGAGGTACTACTACTAATTGCCTAGACATTAACACCTGTCCCAGCAAAACCCCCTCTAGAATTGTATGCTGTAGCTGGATAGACAGAAATCTTATAATTATTACTGAAGTAAAAAAAAACAAAAAACAACCAATAAATAATAAATATGTCAATGACTCTTTCAGTATCTCTAACAATTAAGAATAATAAATCATTTTTAAAAGTTTAATGATTTTAAGCATCAATACTTTTATTAGCAGCTAAGGAACTTTCAAAGAGTTTCTTGTGTCTTTTCTACTGCACCTATACTTCTCCCATTTTTTCCCCATAAGTGGCTTCAGAAGAATCATAGAATTACACAGTTGAAAAGGACCCACAATATCATCCAACCGTCCTCCCACTACCATTACTACCACAAGCTAGAAGTGAATGTTGTACTGGATTCACCACTATTCCCATAGAAATAAATAGAAAAAGCATCAAAACATGTAACTTTCCCCAAATCAGATGTATTTACTATTACAGGACTGTTTTATTGCACTATTATGTATTTGTCAACGTTTCTTGTCCTCCTACCTCTAAACAGAACAGATGTGCCTTAAACTATTCTTATAAGTGTCAAGAAATCTTTGATTGGGAAATCAGGGACCAGTGCATTGGCCTTTCAAGATTTTCTCTCCCTCCTACACCCTTCCCTCTGGGAAACACATTTTTAGATCATTTAAACTGTTGCCTGAGAATACAGATGTCAAAATACAAAAATATCTACAGCCACTGAACATCATGCATTTTCAACAATCAACAAACACGCTGCTTTTCAGTGACAGGATTATATGAGACACTCCAGTAACATTTTATATCCATCACAGGAGATTAGTTACGTATATACGCTTGTCTTGCCTGTCTCCTGGACTTTGTACAAAGGCAGAAAAGATACTGTCCGATTAATTCAGATATTTCATCACAGTTCCTATGGTGGGAGCAAGATAATACTTGCAAATGCCACACAGCTGATAATTTGAAGAGGAGAGGAAGAAATACGAGGATGATCTTAATATACAGTTCAGACAGTATTTCACAGAGGGAAATTCCCATTTCTGCCACAACATATGCCAATTTCTCCCAGCACTGCTTCTTGCCTTTTTGAAACGAAACGCCCTCACAGAGTCCTAACTGTATCTGTCTTGTTCTACATCTCTGTGATAAAGAGAGGCTCCTTTGCCTTTCCTTTCTAGCTCCACTTTGATTTCAGAAGGATAGCACTGATAACACGAAACTGTATAGCAGTAAAGACATGAAGACATGCTGGAGAAGGCAATAAGGTGGTTGCTTGATCACCCGCAGCATGGCTGGCCATGATGCAGGGGGTGAACGAGTCAGCACTTTAAGAACTGGCTGGACTCTTGATATTCTCAGTTGGACTTTTCTTTTTTAATTACTTATTTCTGCTTTATTACCAAAAAAAAACTCTACAGAACATTCAAATGTCAAGATTTTACAGATGATAATCTTTACAGCTTCACCAAATCTGAGCACATTTTCTCAGAACAGAAAAAAATCCCCATGTCAACTCCCTCTGCCAAGTGTTGTTTGTAGGCCATTTCATAAAGGTGCTGGGGTTCCTCATAAGCACATAAATTGGCACACTTTCCCAATAACCCATGGCTAAATTACTTTTGATGAAACAACTTCAAAAATATTCAGCCCACAGATGACCTCTGGCTGGAAAATTTCAGTTCAAATAGTTAAAGCTTGGCAAAGTTTATAAACAAGGAAAACAAGTTTGCAGAAAGGGAAAAATGGAAAAGACATACAGTAATTTTCATAGAATGGCTTGGGTTGGAAGTTCTAACCCTCCTGCCACAGGCAGGGCTGCCAGCCACTAGATCAAGTACTAGACTAGATACCCCTGTTTATCAGTAACAAATATCAACATATGTTAACTTGGACTGAGTATGAGATAGATTGATGGCTCCTCATTTTACAAAACTACTACAGAGATCCCGCAGCCTGAGCTGATTGGATGATATAGTAGACTTTTCAGGAGCTTGAAGGACTAAGGCTGATTTACATGTAGGTAAATCTGAGAATGGCCTGGAGAGCAGAGACATCATGGGGCAGCAGAGGGAGATGAGCAGAGTGAGTGGGGTACTTGCTGGGCAGCAGGAATTTCAGCCAGAGTGTGAAGGCCTGCCTGAGGGAAAGGGAACTGCAAGAAGCTTGTGTGGATTCAGTATCTGGTCAGAGTTTGAATTTATTAGGACTTGCCAGGAAGGCTTACCTGAGTTGGAAGGAGACTGGACGTTCGTGGAGCCTGGGATGCAGTGCTGAGTTGTGGCTGTAGTGGAAGTTGGCTGCAGATCTGTGTAGAGAAACAGAGACGGAAGAATTGTTTTGTCATATCATAATACAAGGGAATGTCTTGGGTGAGTCTTGCATAGCCAATCTACCATCTAGCCTGAAATGCAGGTTTTGTGTTTGTTTTTTGTTGTTGTTGTTTTAAATACAGACAGTTGAAAATGGCTGACACTTCTGCCTGGAAAACCTGACAGAAAGAAGTTGTTCCCAGATCACTTCAAGGAAGCCCAGCAGTGGCAGTATAAACATACTCTAAGGGAAAAATCTAAAGGAAAATGGGCCTTGGGAAACAAAGTAGCTGTGGAGATCCAGTCCTAACAGCTGACAGCCACCAGGAGAGAATCATCATGGTAGAACGGCCTGGGTTGAAGAGGACCACAATGATTATCTAGTTTCAACCCCCTTGCTATGTGCAGGGTTGAATGGTAATCCATCAGACACAGACATTTGGGATGTTCCTACTTCTGTGGGTCTCTGACAAATGATAATGGCAATTAAATATTTTGCTCCTAATGGAGTAGTTTGATTCCTGCCCTCAAGCTGGATATCTCTCCAGATATGTTGGAGTTGGGCCAGATAAAGCTTCTGTGGCTGGCAAGCCAATTTCATTCACACTGAGATCCTGGAGCTTTTCTTTTCAGCTCTTGTAAGCAGGAACTTCATTAAACTTAAAAAACAAACAAACAAAAAAAAAAAGAAACAAGAACCACGGAAAGCCACACTTCTCAACAAACAGTTCTTGAATACCTAGAAGAGTCAACAGTTTCTCTCCAGCCTGTGTACAGGCTGAAAGAGGCTCTGACAACTTATGGATTTCTTGCTGTTCAGACAAAGCTTTCAAGCTGGGCTGGTTTGCATAGATGGTTTAAAAGCAGGGGGGAAGAAAAAAAAAAAAAAAACAACGTAGAGACCAAGCCTTTCCCTGCTGTGTTTCTTTCACTCCTACAATAAAGGAAGGGTCATTGTACAAGCTATTGTGTTCTGCTTGCTCATATTTAGCAGTTGTATGAAGGCTCGCTCCATACAGTTGTGTAAGGAGCTAATTATGCAATTCACCATGTGGAAGGACAGACTGAGGAGGGATTCACTGCAACAGCAGACACAGAGTTCCCTGAGCCAAAGCCACCAAACAGTTGGGTGAACAGACAGCAAAGTCCATAAGATGATATCAGTGTAGGAATGAACTCTATAGGGAAGAAAATAATCAAATTAAATTGTTAACTGAGTGGAAATGCCCAAAAATAGATGTTCAAGCTATGAACTTTAGCTAGCTTTTCCAACTTCTTCCTTTTTCCTTCTTTAGAAGATACACAAAAAAAGACTGTATTTGTTTATACATGTATCCTGACTGAGATGTGCGGTTATTTTTACACTAGGAGAACACTTGTAAAGGCAATGAGAGCGTTTGATAGGTTTCTGAACTGAAGAAGAAATATGTTCTTAAAATTCACTTAGGTCCTGAAAACAATTTGCAACAAGCTCTCTCAATTTTCCAGAGAGGGAATTAACAAGATCCCCCAAATTAATAATGATTGAAAACAACTACCATGAGAGATCAGTCAGAAGGGAATTTGTTACTGCTTTCAACTACACCCCAGCCAAGAATGAAAAACCAAATATCCATGAACATGTAGGAGATGATGATCAAATCCCAAATAACTGACCTCCAAATCTCCCCGTTTGTCCTACAGTGATATTAGCTAATGGAGCTAGAGACTTTGCACTCAGTAGTCCAGAGATGACCAGTTTGACTACTGATTGCTTTTGTGTCAATGAAACTAAGAAACTGGTGGCATTCCCACTCTACAACTTTCCTAATGAACTTCTTGAAATGGCAGGTGGGACACAGACCTGCAGCCAGCTAGATTGTTACTATTAACAACTGGTTTCCAACTGCAGTCACATGGACAGTAAGTCTGTGCAGTTCTGAATCCCATGAGACCCCTGCAAAGAAGATGGACAAGTCTGTACAATGCTTCAAGTGTGTAGAGCCAACTGGAAGAAGTGCAATGGTTTATTTGTCTTCCAAAGTAAAAAAACAAAAACAAACATACAGACAAAATTTTCCAGGGCAAGTAGGAAAAGGAGAGAAAGAAGAAATGTTTAGACATACATCACTATGCAACCCATAAGCATCCACTAATCCTGGTATTGCTACACAGTGGAACATAGTGAACTCCCCACAGTTAAGCGGCAATATTAGCTGAGCAGTCTCTGATAGCTCCAGGATAACCATTTTTTCCTACAAAACCCATCTTCAGCTTCAGTTACAAAGCACTAGACTCCTCTATATTAACAATAGAAAGAAAGTGCTGCTTTTAATCTGGAAGCAAGACTAATTTCTGATGCCAAATTGGTACCTGCATCTTTTTTTTTAAATAAAGCATATACTGAAGTGACAAAATACTCTTGCCTAAACTCTACAGTCCACTGTAAAAAGGGAGTCACAAAAATGTGTCCAGTTACAAGAGGTTTGAATGGAAGAACAAGGTTACAACACAGTTGTGATTCCATCACAGTTTAGGATTACATAGAACAATTTGATGGGTTCCACTGACAAATATGCACGGGAAGATCAATCCTACTTATACTTGAAAGAGCAAACACAAACTCTTTTCAGTGGGAACTTGCTTAAACATTCTCTGACCATAACACAATAATGTAAAATAATGTAAAATAATTTTAAAGTTCTTGTATATTTTCCCAGGAAAACAGATTTCCACAGTCTTACTCCTGTGAAAACATTTGATTAGAGATCGTATTAAACACTGCGTGTTTTTCATTCATATAGAAACAACTGAATCATCATTCACTCTAAGTGAAAGAATTTCAAGAACTAGAATACTGCATTTTAAAAGCCTTTCAAATATATAGCACAAATCATTCACAGAAGGGAGATGAAGTAGACGTGACTGAAGGTCACCAGTACACCATACACTGCAGGCTGCAGCCTTGATAACATTTTGAAAATTGCTTAGCATGCTGAAAAATGGAGGCTGTAGCTCAACAGCTCCTGTCTTGCCAAAGTTCGCCCATGCACCTGAAAACTCCTCAACAACTGAGAATTTTTCACTTAACATTTGTCATGCCAGATTCTTACCTACAGTAAATTAAATTAGCCAGATAAACCACGTGAGAAATCTATGCTAATTCATTTCCTTCATAAAATGTATGGAGCTTCATGCTTTCAAACTCCAGCCGCATAGCTTGGGTTCAGTCTCACTGAGGACTGTTGGGAATTAGAGACTTGTAACATCCAGAGAACAATGATTTTGTTTACCAGTAGTCATCCACAGGATTGCATTCCTCCTCATTATCCACTTACACTCCATGGATACTGAATCCCTTGGACTAGTTTTCTGTACAGCAGGGGAAACATACACGTGAACATTTCATAAGGCAACTCACCACTGCTAGAAGCATCATTGAGATTTAGCAGCCCACCTCCGAGCCCTCTGTAACTATGGTAACTGTAGGTCCCATTTCCATTGATGTACAACACCTCCTGTGTGCTGGAAACAGCTGATGTTGAGTAAGTGACCTGGGCTGGCTCCTGTTTGTACTGTTTGTCAGCTGGTGTAGCCTCATCCTGCAAAAAACAAAGAAAGGTTTTGAATATTTTTTTTTCATTTTACCTTGCATAAGAAGGGTCTCTTCCCTTGTGAAGACTTCCCATGTATTTGCTCTCACAAAATTTGAATTCATGTTAAAGAAGCACAGACATGTCTCTGATGGGCAGAACAGCAGCTGAACAGAAGCAAATAAATAAAAATACAGGTTTCCCATAGATCTGAGATTATTTATTTGTGCTCCAATAGCCAAACACACTATTTCTTAAAAGGAAAGAGGCATCCTCTCATCCTGAAGAGCTCACTGTCTCTTGCAAAACCCATCTCTGTCTAAAAATTGTATGGGAAACGAGAAAGAAGTCATTACTTTCTGACTACAGGAATCACTCTTCCGAGTTGGAGAACTGTCTCCTTCTCTGTAAAAGAAATCAATGAAAAATGCTCCAAATACTTCTCCTGAGGTATCATTCTCAGAAGTGACAGAAGGAGTAGAAAAACTGAATATAGTCACTTTTCCTCTATTTGCAGATGAGACCATGCCTACAAGGATCAAAGGCCAAAGATGATTCCACAGACATGACCTGAAAACATTTATAATCATGCACTTGAGCAGCATCTGCACATCATGCATTTCCCTAACACTCTCAGTTTACTTCTGTGATGCTTGTATGATACGGAACAATATTCAGCACAACCGCCCCACAACTTTCCCCTAGAGGAGATTGTTGCAGAAGTCTGTTTTTCTCCATCAGATGCTGTAAGTACCGCTGAGAGCCCCACACCTCCACTCAGACTCACAGTGGCCACATAAGTGAAAAGAAAAAAAAAAAAATCATTAAGATCAACTGTGTTTTATTAGTTGCAAAAGGAAAACCATCAGTTTCTGACAAACACATTTCAGTGAGTTCAAATAAAACAGATCTAAGGAGCTATTACATTAAAAAAAAAAAAAACAACACAAGTTTGGTTGCTAAGTATACCAAAATTACTGAGATTACTACAAAAAATTACGAACTTTTAAACATTTTTTAAGACATATCCATGTATATACCAGCATAGAAGACTCAAATACTTCAAACAGCATCCAGACTCCGTTGAAGAAAAAACGGTTGTGAAGTAGATTTCCTGTTTACATTAGTCAGTCTCACCGCCAGCTTTTCCAAGATGAAGATATCCCTGTCCTTTATTTATTGGCTAAAGAGATTGGGCTATAATTGAGATGACTCACAAGATAGAACATATATTATTAACAGAGATTTTAATATTTAATACAGAATGTTGAATCATCACAGAATTAACTCCATAAACAATCAGAATGAGACCTCTTGGGCACTAATATGAGCTGAAGCTAAACTCTGCTATTTTTTTTTTTTGTTAAAGAGGTGGCCAAATTGGTCTTACACTCATTTTCTAACCCAAGCAGAAATTGCATGATTTTTTTTTTCTTTTCAAAAAGAATTCAACCTTAATATCATTTAGCTTTTAACTCCAAAGGAAACTGGTATCCATCATAAGAGATACTATGAATATTTTCTTGTAGAAATTTATACAAGTTACACAGGAAAATTCTATCTCGGCACCAAAGCTTAAATCATGGAATTCCTTAACAGCCTCAAGGGTGAGATCCTTATTTCTAAAACTAGATGATCCCTTCTGCCTCAAGGCCTCAGTTTATGCTTGTGAAAATTTGCAAGGGATCTTCAGCAAATTTACCAATAACGGGGTCGTGATCAAGGGTGCAGTGCAAAGGGTATTAACTCACGTAAGCTGCCAAAATAACTAACCATTTAGGCACCGCTGGCGTATCTTTACCAATAAATGTACTGATAACTCCAGAATAATTCCTGTACAGCCAAGAAATGCTGTCCCACAAATGAGAAGAACATCATCTTACCCCACCTGTGTACCACAAATGTGCTGTTCCTGAATTCACATGCACTCCAGAGCCCCTCTTGGTCACTGTGAACTGAACACACAGCAGTAAACTTTTTCCAGATCTGATGCACTGGGCTCATGGAAGAGCACAACAGAGACTGGCCACAGGGCTGCACAATGCTGCATGTTGATGCATGCTAGCCTGTGTGTTGGAGCACATGGCTGAGAGGCAAGAGACCAGAGCTCTGCCTTCTTGTTGCAATGCAAAATGAAGAGGTGTAAAATCTGGGATGTGGGGTCTTTGACAGCTTTGGTGGGGGGGAACCTAAACTCAAAGCTTCCATCTCTTAGCAACCAGGCTAAAACCAAAGCTGTGGGAGGAGTCATAACTGAAGTTGTGCCACTCACTGAGTGGAAACGTACAATTCATAGAACAGAGACAGCAAACAGTCAGGGAGCATGACTCAGTGATGCTTCCAGCACAGCTCCCTGTCAACACTCCTGACTCAGCATTTCCTGGTCACGAAACTAATCAGCTGCTCTGACAGTGGGATTCAAAGGCTTTGTATCAAACTAGTTACAGCCATGCAGGACACAGTGTGGCCTGTGCTAGGAACTCAGGAGGCAACCACATCCCGGCAGGGAAAGACACTCCCAGGTCCACGAGATAGGTTGAGTAGGATGCCAGGCAGGGGACTCTTGGTTCTGCACACGAGATACTTAAAGGTGCCTTCTTTTAAATATTACACACATTTTTAAAAGCAGTACTCAAATAGTGACTAAGGTGCCATTTGTTTCAGTCCTCAAGTTTAGGCTTAAGTGCTTAGCTCAGCACCTCAAGATGCCTAAATGTAGAAGCAGGGTAGGATTTTAGACAAGTGTTTCCTGAGCAGGCTCAGGGGTCAGCCCTACCTGTAGGATTATGAAGCATGAGTTGGGTTACAGGGGTTTAGGCATCACCTAACGTGTACATTCCTTTGGGATTCAGGCATTTTCAGGAATCTTCTTCACTTTAAAGGCAAAAGTTTGTACTAGAAATAAGTAGTCTTTCTAACAATATTTCCCTTCTGAGTTTATATGGGAGGAAAAGTAATTTAAATCTTGAGCATATGATCTGGAAACTGATGGAATCACAGAAATATAGAAATACCTTTTATGTACATAAGGATGCTAAGATGCATATTATCTGTTCACTTGATAGACTGGAATTTGTGACCCTCAACTGAGTGAGTTATCAGAGAGATAATACGCTGTCTCACATTTATGCCTAGGTCTATAGATTTTTTATAGAATAGATTTTTTCCCCCTTTAAATTCAAATAAGTTTGCAATTATTTTTATTTATTTCTCATGTAAGCAATTAAATAACCTTATAAGGACAGTACATAATCAGAAAAGATTTCATGAACAATTATAGCCTGTACATCAAGGAAACCCTGCTCAGACTGACTGATACTCTGAACATTTAAGGAATAGTTTAAAGGGAAATACCTCCTACAGCAGCACAGATGTTAGTACAGAATGTCACAGCTGTGCTACAAATAATCCAACTGGCAGCATCCCAGTGTCCAACATCAGTGCCAGAAGAGATACAGCATAGACATCTTTTTAAGGAGTCTGTCTTTCCTGGAAAGAGCTCTAACAGCACCAAGGTTCCTTTTTATTCCTTATCTCCTTTACCACCATCATAATAATAAAAGAAACAGCTTATTAAAATAAGAAGCCCTGGCAAATTGATTCCACTCTGAGTTTTGACCCCATATATACGCATCAAAAATTCTGTGCACTCCCTTTAAGAAAAAACAGCCTTGGCTTTTACTCCACTGTTATCATTAAGCACAAAAAGCAAATGGACAATGCCAGCTGACCAAAAAGCTAGCAAAACTTCTGCAAAGGGAATAATATAAATTGTAATGTTGCAAAGATGGTGACATGCATTTAACTTGCTGCTTTCATGAAAGGCACTTTCTACCAGATCAACAAATTAACAGCTCTGCAAATACCAGCTTTTAACTGCCCCTATGTCAAGGCAATTTTTTCCCACTCAATTAGAAAAAAAAGAGAAACAAAGGAACACTTTTTTGCCTCATGTTGCCTGACATTTCATTTTTGAATATATTCAACTGCTTAGTGGGGATTAGTTTTTGTTCCTGTCAATAAGTACTATCCTCACAAGATGACTTTGAGGCTAGAAAACTTTGAATGTTGATTAATCTTCAAACAGAGAGGAAAGCCAGTCCTCCATTTCTTTAGCACAGGAAAGAACATACAAGAAAAAATGAAACAGTTCCATGTTCTTTAAAATAATTTTTAGCCTCAATAGCTTGTAGCAGGGCTTTAGAAAAAGTTAAATAATGTTTCATATATTTTCTCATCTCAGCCACGCCAATTTATTTCTGTGATTTTTGATTCAAAAGTGAAATAAACAAATGCATGAGAACTGTGCAGCAGTTTTCAACATATACCCAATTAATCTTCACAGTACTCTTGTGGGTTGACAGGACTTTAATCACTGCTTTTCAGATGGGGAGATTCTGGCAACCTTAAGCTAGCATCATCTAATACATTAATGCTTGAGTTCTACAACCATAACAATACAGTGGCCTTTGGCTAGTTAAATTTTTTTTTTTTTTTTAAAATAATGGAAAGAAACTTGAAATTCTGTCATAAGAACACTTAGCTGAATCTGCAGGGGCTGGGAGTGGCCATCAGCAACTGCACACGGCAGTATTGGAAGTAGGGTAAGCCCTGGGATTCCTGGCTCCTATTACCAGGCAGACTCCCTTCTGGGGACCCAGGCATTGCTGCTGTTTCCCACCCCCTTCCCCACCCATGACATGATAACATACATCCTGTACACTGCCTCTTGAAATTTGCTCCATTCTGTGCCTTCCAAATGCCTGATTCATCCCACCCTCCTTGCTTTTGCAGTTTCACCTTCTACCCTCCTTCTCAGTTTTTTTGCCCATAAATTTTAATTTCTCCTTTTCAAACAAAACTCTTGTTCTCTGATACCTGAATAGCTCCAGCAACTCAAGTCCTTTCATTTTCTATTTTGCATTTCACTAGCGTTAACATTCACTGATAGTCCCATCTGAGGTTCTTCTCTCCTTCATGGGACTTTTTTTTCAGCCTCAGATCCCTAGTATCCTATCCTGCTCAACAAAAGCAAAGTTGGCTTCCACATTTAACAAAAGTCACTCCTATTTTCACCCCACATTATTTTTCCTTAGTCACTGTTACAATCAGAAAGATCAACACAATGGAAGGGTGATACAGGAGTATAGTAGCAAAGGGGCTAGTGTGAACGGAATGGAGTTACCAAGGAAAAGCACTCACCCACCTCTGAAAATCTAGGTTTGCAGGGAAAATTCCACAAGGAAGAGGTCTCCAAACAGAGATCCTTCCCAAGTGTCAGTCAGCCCTTAAATAGGATCTAAGAGAGGTGCAACCTGGCTCCACCACTTCCAATCACATGGGAGAACTGCCTTCACCTGTGCTCACAGGGCTGACTGGGTCCTTTCCCCAGCTGCTCAATCAGCGGTTCAGGCTGTGACTCAACAGTTACCATACAGACATATCTGATCCTCTTTCTTTCACTTCTGCTTCACCCAATCCCATTTCACAATCTCACTCTTTCTTCATGCTTTATCATCTTCACTCTTGCTGTGGTTCACAACTCCAGTGCTCATCTCCTATTTTCTGCACTCTAACCCAGATTCCTAGTTACACCCACTGAAAGTCAAACATTCTGTGATTTTAGCAACTGAATATTGGTTCTGTAAGCATGGGCATCTAGCAAAACATCCTTGGCTTAAATGACATCAAGTGTACCATTACAGTGTAAATATTAGATAGCGTTATTTATTGTGAAATGGTAATCACATTTAAGGATCAAAGTATCCATAAAGAACAAACCTTTCCTCGTTCTTGAAAGTGGCTGAAGTTTTCTCTGAAATACTTCAATAGGTGGAAGACATACAGAACAGTAAATGTCATCAAGTTATTACCCAACTGCATATCTGGTATGATAATAGAAAGTGTCAAGTAATCTTAATAAGTGATGATACTATTTACTGCTTTGATTACATACCTTGTTCTGATTGAACTCTGCATCTTTTATTGGTTTTAAATGCACAACATTAATTCTTCTGGCATTGACCCACCTTTTAATTTTATGACCAATATCCTGGAAACCCAGAAACCTAAACAATATTATAGCATATCACAGGAGAGTATATTTTCCTTAACACGGCAATAAGGCTACTGATTCACTTAGTGATTAACTTCTTAGCAATGGTGGAAGTGGAATTTCCATAAAAGATGGATGTGAGGATTCACTTCAGTTCCGGTTTTCACTGCACATTCTATCTCCTTCCTCTCCAGTTGTTAAGGCTAGTAGTGGCATTATTATCCACTAAATAAAAGCTGTTCAAAACCAGGGAGTCCTGAACAAAATTAAAGACATACACGGTTCACTGAATTTGAAATCCAAATGAGGCTTTATGATAGTTCTTTAAATAAGAAGAATCAGACAATGCAAAATACTAAATATTTACAGTCCTTTAAAAGAATGACATCTTTTAACAGTGTCAGAGGTGCTCTTACAACTGTGATCTAAGCATAGAGGCAAAATGAGCGTAGAAATAGGTGACATTTTTTCCTAGACCAGAAGAAGAACTTCTATTCCATAAAGCAAATGCATTAAATGATATTACCTTTCCCAGAAAGCCTTATTTCTCTTCTAGCACAGTGTGAAAAAGCCAGACGTTTGGCTGAAGTCAGCATAGATTCAGTATTTGTAATGAGAACATTTCAGGTTTCCTGATCAATTTGTGTGCAGAAGACATGTTACATGTGACTTTGTTTGCTATGTTGCATATCTCAAAACTATTATTAAAAAAGTCCGACAAAATTCCCAATCTCTATAGTTAGGCATTCAAAATAAACATCTATCGGAGATTTCAACTACTCTAAACAGATCTACTGCTGAAAACTGAAAATTTATTTGCTAGAATCTTTATTGTCTGTTTTAAAAAAATATTCAAAACACACCAGAGATGTATTTCATCATAGGTACAAAGTTATTCTCTGATAACTTCCCAAGACAGACACTGAATATTTCTCCACCTTTGGGCTGCTCACAGTGTTGTTTTTTTAAAGACAATACATACACTGAGCATTCCCTAGCCCATTGGCCAAAGTCATCAGGACAGATGGATTCAAAAAACGAATTGTACTTCTGGGCCAATTTCTCCCACTTTAAATTTAGTTATCCTTCACTAGAAACATCCCAAAGGATAAAGTACTAGAACAGCTGAAAGTTGAGATGGAGACTGGTGACAAGCGGTGTCCCTCAGGGGTAAGTACTAGGACCAGTGCTCTTTAATATTTTCATGAATGACATCAACAGCGGGATGAAGCGCACCATCATGAAGTCTTCAGATGACACCAAGCTGTGTGGGGTGCAGTCAACACTGGAGAGATAATAGTCCATATAGAGAGATCTAGACAGGCTCAAACAGTGGACCCAGGTGAACCTCATGAGGATAAACCTTATGCTTCAAGCATAAGGTCATGCAGCTGGGTTGAGGCAATCCCTGCTATCAGTACAAGCTGGGGGATGCAAGGATGGAGCACAGCCCTGATGAAAAGAACTTGCAGGTACTCATGGATAGGAAGCTAGACATGAGCCACCGTGTGCCCTTGCAGCTCAGAAAGCCAGCTGTATATCCTAGGTGCATCAAAAGACTCGTACTCAGCAGGGTGAGGAAGGTGATGTTTCCCCTCTACTCTGTGCTGGTGTGACTTCATCTGGAGTAATGTGTCCAGATGTGGAACCCTCAGTACAGAAGAGATGAGGACATGTTGGAGCACATCCAGAGGAGAGCCACACAAATGATCCAAGGGATGAAACACCTTCCTACGAGGACAGGCTGAGAGAGTTGGGGCTGTTCAGTCTGGAGAAGGCTACAGGGAAACCTGAAAGCAGCATTTCAATATCTAGAGGGGAGCTATAAGAAGGAAGGGGACAATTCTTCAGCAGAGTCTGCTGTGATAGGACAAGAGGAAATAGTTTCAAACTGGAAGAGAAGAAATTTAGATTGGACAAAAGAAAAATAATCTTTTACAGTGAGGGTGGTGAGGTACTGGAACATATTACCCAGAGAGGTGTTGCATGCCTCATCCTTGAGACACTGACACTCAAGGTCAGGCTAGACAGAGTTCTGAGCAACCTGATGTGGCCACAGATATTCCTTTCATTGCAGGGGAGTTGGACTAAATGGCCTTTAAGATTTCTTCCAACTCAAATGAGTCTGTGATTCTATGAATTATGGATGAGGCCTATGCACAATCAGGAGAGAGACTCCTGTTTTTGGTCTGTTGTTTTTTTTCCCCCCAGAAGTACTAAGAATAGATTTGAACAAATTAACTAAATTAAAATACAAAGTCAACTCCAAATATTTTTAAAGGACTCATGCCAAATACTCTTTAGATTAGGAATGGTTTTGATAATTCAGGGTGGACTTGCCAGTGAAGTCAAGAGGATCCTAATTGCTGTTCTCACACATGCACGCTATTTCTTCTCTTGAAAGGAGCAGCTGGGAGATTGCACAGCTTTCCATTTCCTAACCTCTTTATTCAGACCTAGATCTTATTTTTTCATGACCTCCCTCTCTCCATCATTTTTATGTATTTAAGGCAGGCACGTTAAAAAAATCAAGAGAAAGCCCGTTCTTAGGAATTTTCTGTAAAAAGGATAACATCAAATGAAAAAGATGCAAGAGATGCAAGACATTTCTGACAGAAGAGTTGTTATTGATGATTTTGATACATATTTTATCATATCCATAATGATTAATGATCCCTATTTTAAAGACAAAAAATGATTAATATAATTTTTCAAATAGCAAGGAAATATTGGCATAGACTACTTGAGCTAAATCAAGCATAATGGAGTCCAATTAGGAATCCTAACTCCCTGCAACAGGAATGGAGATGTGCGGGATCTTGAAGTGTCCACCAAAATACTGTTAGCTGCTACAAGTTCAAGCAAGAAAAAAGAAAAGAAATGAAAAAAGAAAAAACTACCATACTTCAGTTTCTGATTATAAAGGTAGTAGGTTCCTTATGTTTTGCAGTTATTAACACTGAAATGATCTGCCAGAATCAGTGCTGTCACCAGGCATCAAAACTGACAAAGCCAGCGCTTGACAAGAAATGAAAGCATGAGACTGGCAAGGAAAAAGATCAAAATATAAAGGTGCCATTGTGGAGAAGACAAAAAAACACACTTTAGTCTCCTGCATTTCTGATGATATGACACATTATTTGTAGATCACAATGAGTATGTTAACTTTAAATAAAAGGTTAGCGTTTTCACATTGCAGAGTTTGAGTTGTGTGGATTTTTTGGTGATTTTTTTTGTTTTGTTATTGTTTTAACTCCTGCCACCTCTTCTACAGAACAGAAAACTTTTGGAAGAGAGACTCAGACGATTGTTGCAAGGAGCTGTCAGAGAATCACTTTTGTTGGAGTGATAGAAAAGCAGAGGGATTGTTTTTCATAGCCTGTCAGTTTCATGCAGCTCATTATCCACTGTGATATCAGAACAACATGAGCTTTCAGAGGTCACCAGAACTGCTGGCTGAGCATGGAAACACAAACAAGCTGGGTTTGTGGTCTATATATCTGTGATGCAAAGTCACTGGGGAAAGGAGACACTGGGTTCTTTTAAAGGATTGGTTCTCTCTCTGCTTAAATTGAAGATGGCTTTTATCTTCTGTGGTGCTTGAGACAAACTCACTTTTTTTAGTGAAGTTCAAAATGGGTGATTCCCAATGTGCTCTTCCCTGGAAAGTGCCCTGCAAGTTACTTTTATCGCTCCTACTGTCCTTGTCTTAGGCAGAAGTTAGAGTGGTTCATAAGATACTTGAGAATTTCCTGTTATATTAAGAAGGAAATCTGAAACTTGAATATGGTCGTGCTCTTGTCTAGCTTTAATGTAGGAAAAAATCTACTTTGCTAATGGTTTCTCAACTAACAGTATTAACTGAAAGTCTCAACACGGAGACATAGTGCAAGACTGCATACTACACTGCAGTGTATATACACAGCTACGGCTTCATCAGTGTGATTTTAAATAATGTGTCCAGTGATGGCCAGCACCAGATCAGAAACTTCTACTGGACTTGGCTTGAGAAAGTAAACGGCTGCAGTGCCTTTGAATCCTGGCAAAACTCCTGAGTTCACGGCATTCTTCACAAAATACATGGCATTTATCTTGGAGAAAGCCCAATCTATTTCAATTCAGAGAGACAAAGGTGCCACACAAAAAGCAGAGTAGTCCTCAGAGCTACGATTTAATGGAGGAAGATGAGAGGAGAGATGGTGGGTGCAACTGTTGCTTCATGCCCATTGTACCAGCAGAGAGAAGAGATTTGTTAAGGTCCAGACCTCATACAGATGCTTTTCCACTTAGGATAGGCAGGTACAAAGGCAAATTTTGACTGAAGACCTGCACAGCATAAGATAGCTCAAGGCATGGGTCCAAGGGAGCAGGCTAGATGAACCTGTTCCTAAGGGGACTTCAATTGCTAAGTGTCCTGCCTCAAAAGTGAAGCACCAGTTTGCCCCTGATACAATGAGATTAACTGCAAATCTGAAGAAAATACATGTAAAACATCAGTGGAAATTAGACACAGCCTTCTGAGCAGGAAAGCAATAGTTACGTTTCTGCATATATCCCTTGTCCTTTGAAAGCCTGCTTCTCTGCAGCATCTAGCACCTTGCAGAAGATGGTCATGGATCTTTTTTGCTGCCTTCTCATTGACAGGCAGTACGAACAGAGGAGTCTGAATGCCTGACCTTTCTAACAAACAGAAACAGTATAAACTGCATGGAAGCAACGTTGTCATTTCTCATCCCATGAGCAGTTTTGCCTTCAGGTAGTGCTGTTGAATGAATCAACGTATTATTGAAACTGAGGCACGGTGATAGAGATGTAGCAGTACCTGCTGCTGAATCAGAAAGATGCAAAGTGAGAGAAATTCCTCTGTTGCCTCATACACCTCTGGTTCAGAACAAGCCTTGCAATGCCTCAGGCAACTCTGCTTTTATCATCACAATGATGAGTTTTTTTCCTGTGCTTTTTGTAGATGTGTGTACTGTTCTCAAGAAACTATGTCAGTTCAATTCCCCCTTGCCAGTATGCTATTTTATCATTATTATTATGGGCAACAAGTTCAGTTGGGATAGATGAATATCACTCCACTCAGTGCAGTAGAAACTGTGGCACTAGAGAACTTTTCAAAACTCATGAATCAAATATTTAAAAAGCATGCAGGGGAAAGCGTGTGGGAGAAGTGGAACAATGCTTGTGCCAGCTTTGTGGATTTATTACTATAGTATCATCGCAGCCAATATAATTAAACCTCCCACTATAGGTTTCTTCATCTTGTACATTATATGTGGCATCATTCTTATAAGGAGAGATGATAACCACTTTCCAATCACCCAATAAAGGTTGAGGTCACAATTCAGCAACAAAGAAGGAGTTGCTTACCCCCTTCCAAAGATAAGGACTCACCAAAAACTCCAAAGGAAGCAGTTACCAAGTAGAGATACTTCCCTTGCAGCTGCCGGCCCTTCAGTGAGGTTCCGGACACATAGGTGAATGCTTCTACCTGTGCTCCCAGGGATAGCTATGTCCCTTCACCAGGTGCTAAATCACTGGTTCAGGCTGTGAGCTAACGCTTCCCCTCCAATTCCCAACCACTGAAGGGATATTTTCTAGATACAAAACAGCTTTCTATACACCTGTTGTCTCTGAGGTATGGAGATTCAACTCCAACTGGAAAATTATGGAGTATGGTTTGGACTTTTTTGAGCTTTTTTCCTATTTTTCTTTTGTCCTGCACATTATTTTAATATTGCACGTATTACTTTCCACAGTGGAGGGAAATACTGTATATTAGACTCCAAATGAAATTCTTTTTCATTTAGACACAGGATATGATAGCCTAGGTGTGAAGTGCTTGAGGTCAATGTGGAAACTTCACCCAATTAAAAATACCTCTGTGTTCTGCCTTAAAAAGGAAAAACATCCCGGAGATTCCAGTAGCATATTGCTGTTTTTAAAGTATGGTGTCTCTGCCACGGGTAAATTCCAATGGGAGTTACAAATAACTGCCTTACAAAAACAGTTTTCTTGTGTTAAAATAAGAGAGTGTACAGTTGCTTTCCTGTATGCATTTAATGACTGGTTCTTGTTTTCAACAACAGGTTCAGATGTCTTGAAGTGTTCTGCCCTGTGGTTGATACATTTGATTCCTAACTACTCAATTTCAAACCTGTCTTAAAATCTGAACTGTGTGTTTGTGAAAAACAAAATCGTTTCTATGAATTTAATGCATGCTTTTAAACATTGCCTCAGGAACAGCTTGACTTTTACAGTTAAAAAAAAATAGAAAAATATTTTAAAAATAAAAGGTATCTTAAAAAATAAAAATAAAAAAAATGACCTCACCACCATGTCTCAAACTATTTAATAGCAGGGAAATGCTTTGCTAGTGAAGAAGACCAACTTTAAATATTTTACTGAACTTGGTGCATGTCCTTTTATTTCAGTTTTGTATTTTAAAAGAAGATTCGATAAATAAGAAGTGATGCTTTGGGGTATGGCCTTTTGATGCCATAACCATTAAACCATAGCAGCATAAGTGGCTGGACAAAACAAAGAAATGAACTCTTATTGGGCTTTGGAGGATGCACAGTCTGATTTGCTTCATTAATGGAGACAGTAAAACTGAAGCTTAATATGAAATATCATGAGTAATAAGCATGAAATTTGTGCACTGCAGTACAAATCTGTTCCCCAAATATTCTCATTTCAGGGGAGGATTTGCCTGGCACAATGCCTGGGCTGATGGCCACTGCCTACTTGGCTGCCTTGCCCTGCACCTAGCCTCTATGGCAGCTGGTGCCGATTCCAGGCAATGCACTCAGTTCCTGCTCCCACAGTTTGCTGTTTGTTCTTTTTTTTTCTTAGAAAAATATGTTTCTAAATTTAGTTTAGGGACATCAAGACAGTTGTTGAATTACAAACATGATCTTGCTATCAAACAGAAGCAGTCTGTGCATACATTTCCAAATATATTTCCTCTGTAAAGAATTGCCTTGTTCTGAGGAATACAACTGAATATATTTGCAGCTGATGCCTTGAATTTAAAAGTAATTTGTGATTGTTTAAAATCTTCTACATCTACTTAATTTACTAATCAAAACCAAAACACATCACTGTTCTCTTGAAAAGAAAGGGTTTGCACATACACATTGTGAGTTTGCACTGATTTCATAGAATCATTAAGGTTCAAAAAGATCTCTAAGATCATCAGGTCCAACTTTCCACCTACCACCAATATTGTCCATTAAAACATATCCCCAAATACTACATCTACTCTTTCCCTAAACACTTCTACGGATGGTGATACCACAACTTCCCTGGGCAGCTTGTTCCAGTGCCCTACCACTCTTTTGGAGAAAATTTTCCCTAATATCCAACTGGTGCAACTTGAGGCCATAACATGTCTCCCTATTACTGTTATCTGGGAAAAGAGTCCAACTTAAATCCCAGCTTACTACAACCTCCTTTCATAGAGTTGTAGATTGCAATAAGGTCTCTCCTGAGCCTCCTCTTCTCCACACTGAACAATATCGGTTCTCTCGGCCATCCCCTGTAAGACCTGTGCTCCAGATCCTTCACAGCTTCATTACCCTTCTCTGGACATGCTCCAGGTTCTCAGTGTCCTTGTAGTGAGGGGCCCTAGGCTGAACACAGTGCTTGACATGTGGCCTCATCAGTGCAGAGTATAGAGGGATGGTCACCTCGCTGCTCCTGCTGACAACACTATTTCTAATACAATTCCTTCTGGGGACAAAGGTGTTCAGCAGAACAGTCTGCTCTGAAGGTGCAACACATCTTGTATGCAGAGAGGTGCCAGAAATATTCGTGCTTGTTAAGGCTCCGTGGGGATCAAAAATACCAAGGAATTATAAATTGACTCACAGTTTCAGCTAAGAATAGTTTGTCAGATATTTGCTGCCAAAACATTTCATTAAACTGGCTCAAATTCTGTATGACAGCAGGGATTTACTCCCAGAAACTACATCCCCACTCCATGCTGTAAGTGAAGCCCTTAGCTAAACAGAGGAAAGACAAAATCAGATTTTTATATACTTACCTATTATAGACACATCTGACAGACTAGAAAGAGCTTCATGTTTAATATCTTCTTGTATGTGAAAGGGAGGGTTCATTAAGTATCTCTTATTCCTGGCTTTCAACTTAAGAATGGGAAGAACAAAAGGCCAAAACCTATGCTTTTAGGCCTGAGTCTCCTGAGAACAGTTATATCCATATTTCCATCAGCCTTTCCTCTTCTGTCTTCTTGACAGAAGACAAATATTAAAGACACAGGAAGGCAACTATTTTGGTTCCTATACATTTGCATTCCATCTAGAGTAGGGAAGGAGATAAGATTATTTTAAAATTAATGTCCAAAAGACATTCCTGAGCCTTCAGCTTTATCAACTTCCAGAACAGAAAACTGACATTAGCATCAATTTTACCTCACATTCAAGATTGCAGTTCTGGGTGTTTAAAATGTTAGCAGACTGAAATTCAGCACAAAGAGCCTGGAAAAATAAAGCTTTTTCTAGTTTAACGATCTCTGTGTTGGGGTGAAAAATTACCTGCTCACCTTAAGGCCCCAGTGTAAATCCAAAGCATGAAATTATTCGCAATTGCATGCCTTGCACATTATTCCTTTCGAGTACATGTTGCAAATTTAACACGGGCTGGGCTGACTGCGGCAGGAGGGGGCTGCCCTGTGATACTCAGCAGTTCCTTCCAGCTGCATCTGCGAATAGCACAACTCTATCCAGCACTGCTGAAATCAGGAATTTTGCCACTGACTTGAAAGGCAGCAGGATTTAAAATTACAATGTATGCTGCTTATTTTCTTCCCCTTGACAATATGGTTGATGCATTGTGGGTAGGAAGCTGAGTTTCCCACTACTGGTACATAATTTGGTCTCTTGACAATAATCCACATGCAGCTAAATGGTGCCTGCATAACATTTTGTGCCTCAGTGGTTAAAGCATATCATTTGCAATCACAAAAGCAAACCATAGCCCGACTCAGAAGTAAAATTATCATTAGGTGGGGAAATGATGGAAGTGTATAAAGCCTGAAATGCAAACTGGCATGTGGTTATCCAAGGATAATACAGTCTTCTCACTGATAATTTTGAACACAGATAAAATAAGATAGATATTGAGATACAGAAATTACTCATGGCCCTATTAAATATCAAATCACAAGGAGGAGGCTGAACGCAAAATAACTATGAACTATCATTAATAAAGCTATCATAAATATGATAATAAAGCTATCATTAATACAGTAGGAGGCATTGAACTCTGCAAAGTAAAGTGACTTTGCCTTGTGTAGTTTCTAGGATTCCGGTTTCTATCTGGCTTCTTTATATTAAGTGAATTGTCTGTTTCCATTTGTTCTTTTCTGAGGCTCCATAAGCCTCCCATTCTGAAGCAAAAATGATTTTGAGGTGAAATTATTAAGGTTTTACAGAAATACACCGCAGTGTCCCTCTGCACAGTTGCCACTTCTTGTCAGCATGAGTAAAGCATCTTTCCTTTCCCATCCTCTAGAGAAAATTAGGCTCCATGAAACCCAAGAGGAAGGGCACCCACCTCCACCTCTTACAAGGATTAGAGCTGGTGCGCTCTTCCTGCATACTGAACAACTGTGGCAAGGACTCAGTCTCCCTGAAATAAGACCACTTCCTTGGGCCTGCTGTATTTGTAGCTTTCTGTCACAGAAGCTCTGCATCAAAGGGCATGGTGAAGCTTTCCACTGGGAGACAGGGAGATGTTTCTGCATAACTCCTTTTTATGTAACTAATATTGTCCAATCTGCCCTGGATATGAAAACAGGCAGTATAAATAACAGAATAACAGAATTAATACAGTATTTAAGAGCCATACTCTTTGTCTCTTCCTTCCTCCTTTAAGTCACAGTAGCCATTCATCAGGAAGGAGTACTCACACTGACACAAATATCCTCCTTCCTTCTTTCCTACTGTTTGAATACAGGAAATACCTGCTCATTGTCAAGACTGAGAAGCTAAGAATTAGTGACAAAGATGAAACAAATTGTCTCAAATATGAAGTTTTAAAGATCTTTTCCTCCTCAGTGCTGAACCACATACAGTGGTCCTGAAATGGAGGTTCATGCCCTCCCTGCAATTCAAATTTTCAACTAGTTTCTTCCAAAATAGTTTTAGATTTATCTGTAATTTGTCCACCAATAAATTCCTTCCTTTTATACCTGGTCTATAACAGCTAGGCATTTCATTTTTGGGGTTTTGTTAATAAACCATACTTGAAGAGTCTTTCTTTAGGTCAACCCCCTTGTTAAAGGTAGAGAAACAACAGATATTGTGTGGAAGTATATCATTAACACGTCCTTACAAACCTCTATTTCTTTAAAAACAAACATTTAGGAATTAGATGTAAATGGGAGGAAATTAGTATTAGTATTGGTGATCTCTGTGTATGCATGCATTTATTAATATTCAGATGTATTGCATTTACACAGAACCTGTATCCAGTCTGCAACTGGCACTTGTATCAAGCTACTCTATTCAGGTTGCTGCTATGACAACTATCCAGAGGCAAATGTCAGGTCAGCTTCCAGCATATGTATCTGGGCCATAATTGCTTTGTCAGACACCTCACAGCAACCTACTCCTACTCCTCTAACAGTAAAAACAATATTGTAAAAATTATGAAATGGTGCAATATTCTTAACACTCTATTCATATGCATTGAAAAGTTTAGATTTCCCTTGTCTTCGTCCCCTAGCCTGGAATAGGGCATAAGAATACATCTAATGTGCCTGTTTGCAAATTTATATTCATTTACATCTCGCTGTAAACCTGGAGTCACCTCATCCTTGGGAGCTGGATATTATCCTCCGCTCCATCATGATGATTATTGATATTTCATTTGCCTGACTACAAATGACAGCATGGAGAAAAAATATCACAGCTGCCCTCGTGATGAGAAGAAAAAGGAATGCATTCAGTGTTTATCATCTGTTATCAGCTACATCATAAAGAACTACTTCATAGCATCATAGTGCACCCGATTGATTTACTCTTATCAACTTGAAAAACTCAAATAATCGAAGACTCTTTTACTGAGTTTAGCTTTTATAATTAAACTGATGACTTCTGTAGACCCGAGACTATCTTCTATGTATTTATCTTAATCTTACTCTAATTTTATATTTTTTAACATACCAACTAAGAAAAAACTTTTAATATTATGTTGAGGATATGCAAACTTTTCTGGCATATAGAATAGGGAATGAAACAATGAAAGCAGAGATAAAGTTAAAGAAAGTAATGTTGTAACTGCGGAGTTGTCTCACAGCTATCTCCAAATATGATCTGATGTGAAGAATTAAAGAAAGTCTGCATATAATTGGTTTGTTCAGTGGAAGGGAAATTGTCTTCCATGTGCACATGAAGATGTACACATATCCTAATAGTCTCATTTTATTACCTCTCATTTGCCTTGTAGGTAGTGATAACAAATAGCTAAATTAAATCAAACAAAACCAATTATGTGTTTTACAAAAAAAGTATTATCCAGATTTCTATGTGCAGTGAAGGTATGAGGCCATCACCTTGGTCAGGCTGTAAAATTGTCTGACTGTTGTTGATTTCAGCTATTCTCTGGAATGAAATTAAACTGTACTCCTTAAATTCAGATCATTAAAAATGATAATATAGAATTATTTTTCTTAACATGTATATTCTATAAAATATTGACTGTCAAGCACTCTGTAGAGAGTCTACTAATTTAAAACCTGAAGTTTTAGCTGAGAAATGCTTTTGTTAGAATGGGAGATGTGTAAGGTAACTTTCACTTTCCTCTGAGCTAACCTCTCTTTTATCTCAACTTGTCATTTGCTATGTAACTACAAAAGAATCCTATATTGAACATCCCATTACGTAGGGCACAAGGATGAAAGAAGCGTGTGTAGCTCACTCTTTCAGCTACTCAAAAATCTCTGCATGCTAAGGTAGCATTCCATAACACTACTCACTGAAGTGGAGGTCAAACTGCTAGAATAACTTGAATTGAATCAAGATAGAATCCCATCCACTGGCTTCGAGTCATATGTGACTTCCATTCTACCTACAAATACAATAATGAATTCTTAAGGGGCCAGATTCCTATTATTTCCAAGGAAGAAAACAATGCAACTTAAGGCAGCTGTTGTAAAAAAAATAACATTTGTGTCCAAATATATGTGAGGGCTTTTTTTTTTTTTTAATTTGCTTTTCCAAAGGAAGATTTCAACTAGATAAATAAAGGAGCAGGTGCTCCAACATAAAATCATAGAATTGCTCCGGTTGGAAAAGACCTTAAAGATCATCAAATCCAAATGCAACCTAACCATGCTACTCTAACAACCCTCTGCTAAACCAGGTCCCTGAGCACCACTTCCAAACAGTTTTTAAACACATCCAGGGATGGTGACTCAACATGCACACATTAACATTCATAAACTACTATTTTCCTTTAGACCTTCCCTTGAAATTTTTTCCTTGGTCTTTCTGATTTCAGAAGGGAGGTAACATTAATCCACCTCCACTCTCCACACGTAACCCAGTCCAGCTCTTCTTGAGACTGTCTTAAGTTAATGGTTCATGACGGAAAACTACACAGAAATAACAAAAGTAACTTTTCTGAAGAAGCTAAGAGCAACAGTGGTTAGGCTCCTAAAGTAATATTTCAGTTTCTGTGACTGACAAGAAACAGAGCCACAGAGCTAAGGTTCCTGTAACAGCCACTCACAAAAGAGGCACTGAGCTTCCACTTACTGCCCAGAATAGCAATGGCCAGATGTCTTTTACAGATTTCCTATTTATTTAATCACACTCCTTTTGTCCAACCAAGACTATTTGGTTCTGCAAAGTGAAAGACACAATAAAAGAAGTCATCTTGTTCACAGTATGTAATGAATGCATGTAAAAGGGGTGTACCTCAGCTCTATTTAATGCTTTGCAAGACTCCCTTGTTGATCTTAGTCCTTAAGGTTCACTTCAGAGTAAATGGTTCATACTGAATACTGCTAGAGTTGTAATGAGGATCCTGAAGGATTAGTCAAGGGACATCACTCACAACCAAAACAAAACATTAGGATTACATTAGGATTCAGATAATATCTCTTCTGTCACTGACTTGAAGCAAGTAATAAGAGGATTACCTAATTATTGTTTCCACATTTTGGTCAACTCTGAAGAAAATGCCCATGAAATGCAAGATTGGAGTTATCCTCTTTTAGAATCTGGACTCTATAAAGCTGACCTGTAGAGCAACACAAAAGCTCTTCATTACCTTTGCACCCAGTTTCTCATCTGGGTGATAGAAAGATCAACAAACCTAGGCCAGTGAGTGTGGGTATTCCGTGCTCGCACAGTATTATTAGTAAACCTATATAATTTAAGTAGGTAAATCTACAAAACTTGTGTAGTAGAATAAATTATTTTAGTCAGAATTTAGTCAGAAAAAAAAAGTGGAAAAACAGAATTTTTCAATCAGGCAACATTTCCAATATGGGACTTCTCGCACTTAGATTATAAGCCAATAAATAGAGCTCAAGATAATGGAAGTATACTGAAGCTAAACAGAGTACTTGAGAAACAGCTAGCACAAACAGACAACCAAAGCACTACCCTCCAAGTTCCTGTGACTCAGTAAACACATTCATATTCCTTACAGAGAAGTCTCAGAAAATGACAATGTCTTCAGTGTTACGCTTTGAAAGGTACTAGTTTCCTTACACATAAAATTACTGTTTCCAATTAAGAAATAAATGGTCATTAAAAAAATAAACAATAAATTTTGAGAACGAGTAACTAATGCCAGTGAGACCAGCTTGCATAAACCTATTTTTAAACTTGGATTTTTGCAGGCAGAAATTTTCTGCACTTAAAGTTTCCACTGCTTTGGTTTTTAAGCAGGTTATTTTTCCTGAGCAAAAACTGGCATTTTTTTTTATTATTATTTTTTTTTAATCAAGTCACTAGTACTATAGGCAAAGCCTTATTTTAGTTAGAAAAGTTGCGTTATTATACTAAAGCATGGACTTACAGTAGGGGCTTATATGCAACATGCTCAGAGCTTCCTGCTAAGAGACTCTTGTGTCAGAGAAGTAGGGGTAAAACAGTGGAGAGGAAAGAGCAAATAAAGAGAGTCCAGGAAGCTGCTGAAATTTCATCTCAATTTCAGGACTGGATATCAGACTCATGTTCATTACACGATGGTTCCAATCATCCCTGCAGTGGCAAGGTGTCCTTGAGCTATTTGAATGAGGCAAAGAATGTGACAGGGGATTGATACCAACCCTATGTACCAGTGGAGGTGGCTCTATTCAGTGGTGACATTACACCTCTTCAAAACGCGTACCATTCACTGCACAGACCCTGCAAGACTGAGGCAATACACCTGAGACAAGCACTTCTCAGCAGCATAAATACAGAGATATTTTCTGTATTGCTGGAGCTGGGGAAAGAAAAGGAGCAAGTGTGAGAACATGAGAATGAGCACACAAGAAAAAGTGACTGGGACCTTCCAGTATTCATACTGGTTTGCTAATGGATTTGATTGGTCAAATTACTGCTTCCTTAGAAAATGATGCATATGCACGGAAGTCTTTATATCTATATATTACATATTTCTATATATTTTTTCAATATCTATAGAGGGGCTATAAGAAGAAAAAGACCCTTTAGTGGGGTTTTTTGTGATAGGACAAAGGGAAATGGTTTCAAACTAGAAGAGGGGAGATTTAGATTGAATATAAAGAAGACATTTTTTACAATAAGAGTGGTGAGGCACTGGAACTGGTTGCCAGAGTTCGTGAATGCCCTGTCCTTGGAGACACTCGAGGTCAGGCTGGATGGGGCTCTGAGCACCTTGATGTACCTGTAGATGTCCCTGCTCATTGCAGGAGAGTTGGACAAGGTGGCCTTTAAAGGTCCCTTCCAACTCTAAGGATTCTATGACTATCTACACATGTACATTTGCCACATTCTGAGAAAATATTTTAGAAAACTATCCATAAGATGCATATACATGTTTGTATCTTCTGAGAAGATGGTGATGGGATTCAAATTACATCTAGCTCTGAGGCAGACTGACCCCTCTGGAGAAAAAAAAAAGCAGACTTCACTGTGCTTCATGAACAGTGCACATAAAGCATCTTTAATGCAATGCTTCCACTTGCATTTGAGTGGAAGTGCTGGAGGAGTGCTCTTACCAAGTCCTCTTAATGATCTACTTTCCAGAACTATCTAATATTTGTTCCCTGTCAGAAAGTCTCCTGATAAAATTTATCAAGTGGTAATTTCCATTGTCTACAGATTATTTCCCTTTTCCTCCTCCCAAATTTCCACTGAAGCCTGAGTCCACTTCATTTGTTTAATGCCTAACTTTGGGAATATACATTTAAAAAGGAAAAGCAGAGCTACGTTAACACAAGGATAAGTTTCTTTTTGTTTGGCTTTTTTTTGTTTTTGTTTTTTAAGTTGGCATTGTTTTCATTTTTAAATTTGTTTTTGTTTTCAAAACTACAGAACAGTAAAAAAAAAAAAAGATGAAGGATGAACTCAACTTTCTCAACCTTATTCTGTTTAAGAAAAAAAAACACTGAAAATGTTTCATTTTGGATATATGTAAGGAAGGCGAATAAAATATAAATGTAAATAAAAGGTAAAAATAAGAAGAGAAGGATAGAGTCCTTTTATCTATAAAACATTTTCTCCAGATAGAGGCTCACATCCCATCTCAGCATGAGAGTACAGTACTTTGTGTTAAATATTCCACTAAGAAATATTCCAGAATACTTTCCTCTCAATCTACTTTATTAACGTTATGTATTTGAAATAAATAACTACAGTTCAATGGAACTGGGGCTAGAACCAAGTTTTTCTATTTCTCTCATTACTGCCCTAACTCCTTCACCCTCCTAGGGTAAACTTTTTACTGTAGGTTTCATGAAGCAATAGACATTCCCATAGCTTTTTCCAGAAAAAAAATAAAATAAAATCAGTACATTTATCCTAAATTCATGAATAGTTTTGATTGCACCATCCCACATCAAGTGAGCTAATTTACTGATTATTAAATCAAGTATCTGGTGATAGCCCAAGCCACAATGCTTAGCTACTTTAACATACTTTTGGAAGTAAGATGATTAGTTTGGAGCTGTTCTGCCTACAAATATTGAATTCTATAATCGAAAGAAAATAAAAGAACCAGCTCACCCCTTAATAAAAATTGTTACCAAATCCTTCAGTAACACCACAAATTAAAGAAAATTCCTATTAATAGCTTTTTGACTTCTGGCTACAGCTTTTAAAATGTGCTTATTTCAGCAGCTCTCTGGATCCTTGGGGAGTACTGTGGGATTTAAATCACTTGAAAACTCTGCCTCACTCTGGATGGACTGAGGAATTGAGCCACTCTATTTATGATTATTGAGGTCAGGTTAGTCTCTAGACAGTGCAATGAAAATAGCTGATGTTTGCACAAGTCTTTTCTCAGCCTCCTTGGGGCCAAGCATGTTGATTCTGTAGCTTTTGTGTTGTTGTTGTTCCTGACAAGTGAGAGAAAATAGACAGTATATAAAATCTGCACAATCTGAATGAGCAGTAAGCCGCACTTAATATTACACTACTTTGACATTCCATGGGATTTGTAAACCTTAATGTAAATATATGGCATTATTGAAAATACTAAAAAAATGTAAGAACAAAAGGACATATCACTATCAACTCTCACACCTTAAGTTATCAATAATCTAAGCATAGTACTAAGAATCCTTTATTCAGCTACGGCAGGACCTGGGGGAAATAAATGGACTATGTAAAGGAAATTCTTTCAAGCACCGCATTCCACAAAAATAGTTCACCTACCATAATGGAAGCATATTTCAGAAAGAGCAGACATATTACTTGGACTGGGCTTTGTGATAGTTATGAAGAGAAATAAAGTCTAGAATGGTTTTTGCAATAAAAATGTTAGACATCCGTTGTATCCTTGGAACAACTAAATAACCAAAGCCTAAAATGAGTTATGAGTTTGAATTTTAAATGTTGAAGGAAAACAAGCAATTCTCAGCAATTTAAAAATAATGAAATCCTATCACACACTATAAAAGCTGAAAAAATGCATATGAAAAAAATAAACATTGATATGAGATTAGAACGCTCACCAAGTCATTTGATGGCTTTCTTTTTATGTCTATTCCAATAACTTTTCTGTTGCAAGTAAATAGGTATTTTCAGAAACTTAAAGAATTTCACACTGCACTTAAAAATGCATACAAAAATTGGAAAGGGAGTATGCTCACAGTAAGCAGTCTGACTCCTTTATGCAAGCACTGTTTCTGGCATTTATGTAACACACATACTACATGTTCTGTTACTTATAACTCTAGCAGGCAGACTGCACGCTATGTCCTCAAAATCTACAGCTGTTAGAAAGCAAATACACAGCCTTATCCAGCTGAAGACTATAATTGTGCTAGGCACCCTCATGCTTCTCATGTACATATAAACAAAGGCATGCTTGTGTATTGCTTTAAAGAGGTGCAGCTTCTGCACCATGCTTCATCACGACTGTCAGTTGAAATGAGCTGAGTGCATCGATCAATACGGATGTGGAAGACCCCGAAGAACACAGTACCTGCTGTCTATCCAACCGCATCCTCTTTGCAGCATTTCTGCTTTCACTCTCACAGGCGGAAGCCAGGATACTCTCTGCAACTGCTGAAGTAAGGTGTGAGGGAATAGGTCGTGACTATGAGAGAAAAAAAGAAACGCAGAAATTATTTCTAGCACGATCCATGACGTCCTCATCAAAGCTCACAATGCTGTCACCTAGGCAGGAAGATCGTTCATTGAAATGTAGTTTATACCAACAAAACAGGGAAATGGAACTCGCAAAGATGAAAAATGAAACTAGTTAGATGCTAAAGCTGCAGCTGATTGGCAGATCCATGAGAAGCCCTTTCCCCCCACAGCTCTATTGTCCGGTGCGCTCAGTCTGCCTCATTACGCTGTACTTTGCACAGACAGTGGCATATTCGCTGTGTTCCAGCAGCACTCTGACCGTCTGATTGTTGGTAAGAAAGCCAAACAGCTTTTATCCTGTACAGCATGTGACGGAGACGAGTACTGGCTTTTTATAGTCATAAAATCCAAAAACAAAAAACCCGGAGTGATGGGGCTAAAGCATCACTCAAAACAGAACAGATTGTCAGAACATTTTGGAGCAGTCTCAATCTGTAGTATGTGAATATTTGCATTCCTTACTGCAACATGACTGATGTGATTAAAACGACTTCTAAAAAAATCTGCTTTCCTCTTGATATTGTCATCCTTCTAACTATGTAGATATTTTGTGGTTTAACTAGATATAGTTCATTATTCACAAACAAAACCCCTTGTTACTAATTTCATAGAATTTACATGCTTTAGGTAAAAGGTGCAGTGAATCACAAAATAAATGAATAAATAAATGAAAACCAAACACAAAAGAATGCTAAAATCTGTTTAAGCTCAGTCATGAATTCCAGTATGATCTTCCCTATGATCTCTTTATCAATAAGAATATTTACATGTACTTTTCCTAATTACATCCAACTGAGCAACTGAGGGATGAGGCTAAAAATAAAACTAGTTATATTCTTTGTTAGTATATAAAGATAAGTTGAACTATAAAGAAATGAAGAAAATTAGGATAATGTCCCAGACACTACTATATACAAGAGCAACTATGAAAGTAATGCCTTCTATTTTATAGCAGGCATTTTTTATTATAGCAGGCATATTTATTAGCAGAGGTTGGTGGTATGGCAGTAAAGGCTGAACCTTTCCACCAGTATTCCATTACATGTTGTTGCTGCGTGGCAGATGGCAGCAGAGAGGCAGTCTGACTGAATGGTGTCTGACATGGAAGTGCGTATGAAGCCCAGGTGTATCACTGAATTCCTACATATGGGAAAAATTGTACACATTGACTGTCATCAACACTGAATGTTTATGGAGACCAAATAGTAGATGAGAGCACAGTGAGGGGTGAGTGGTGTGTTTCAGCAGTGGTCACAGTGATACGAAGCACAAGTCACAGTCCAGGTGATCATGCAGAGCTGTCACACATTGACAGCTTGTTCAGCTCAGTGCCTTGTTCAGCTCATTCACACAAATTGGCTAATGGTGGTGGCTGTGGTAAGAAATAGCTTTTTGTTCTTGATTTGTCAAATACTGTTACTGTGCTCTTTGTATCTGTTGTTGTTTCTATGCAAATAAATAGGAGGCATTACTTTTGGAGTGACTTATGTACATAATATAAGTGCATTCCAGACATTACAGTTTATTGGACCTTATTCTGAACTTCTGTAAATTTTCAAAGCTTCACTGAACTTGAGTGAACTGTGTGAATTTATAGCTACTAAGAAATTAGCCATATGTGATTCTGGGGATGTTTTTGGTTTCTTAGTTGTTTTGTTTTTTACTGGGTTAGACTGCATGTGAGGTTTATCTTGTGTGGTTCTTGTGGTTTGGTTGGGTGTTTTGTTTCTTATTAAAAAAAAGCATAAACCTACTGTGAAATGTCACTGAGTTCTAGAAGTAGATTTTGAAGTACACTGTTCAGTTTTTATATAACCTCTGTGATTCTATGATCATTGACCCAACAGATTTTATGGTTTTCATACTATTCCAGAAACTATAAGGAGACCACTACAACATTTTTACCTTTAAAAATTTAAATCAATTTATTGACTTTGAACGTGCTCTGCAGAATGTCATTTTATCAGCTCGTGCTCTACTTTCTCCAGTGCATAGAACCTCAGTCAGTTAGGGACCAATGGCTGAACTAGCTTTTAAAAATAGAGAAGGATCTGTGGGCCTCCATCTCTAGCACTCTTGGCTTAATTCTCCACACTCATACAAGAGGAAACTCTCTAGCACCTGAAACAGCTGTGCCAGAAAGACAATTAGAGGTAGCAATACTACAATAAAATATAACATTTGGGTTTACCCAATGGAACAAACCTACTGAATTTGGTTTGCACAGCAGTGCATTCCCATGCATTGAAAATAAATCAGTCTAAGAAATGAGAGACACTACTGTTAAACCCTGGTGTCATTACAAGGTTAACATCACAGCAAATACAGATATCTTTCTTCCTCAGAGCTCCAGAGGAGGGAGTAAGCCTTCACTTCAAGTGAAGTTTTTAATCGACAAAAAATAATTACTTCCCTAGAATGGTGCTTATCTCGTGGTGATCTAAATATGTTATCGCATCATTCAGCCATGCTAAATCCCTCTCTGTATTTGGTAGCCAAATGTCACTGTACACGCCATTTCTCTGTGTATGCTGAAGATGCATGGAAGTCTTGGTGTGCTCCTCCAATAAAAGGTTCCTGAAAAATGATGTGTAAACATCTGGCTCATTCCTTCAGCTATAGTTAAAGCTCAGAGCTAGAAAGCTACATAAACATCAACAGATATTCAGAAGGTAATGTAAGAACTAAAAAAGTAATATTCTGTCCAAAAAGGCAAATGAATTCATGTTCCTCAGATTATTTATGAAAGAGAATAGGTTTATTAGAATTTAAAAAATAATGAATCGCCATTATAATCAAGCAGTCACCTGTTTTTCCTCTAAAAATGACTGTAGCAGGTATATTCACCATTGAAACACTGCTCAAAAGTTAACACCTGGAAAAATGAGGAAGTCTCCAGCGTAATGGAGTATCTTCCTCTTGAAATATCTGTTAACCCATAATTTCTCACACATCAGTACAGCCAGTTGTTATGCTCATGTCAAGGACTATTTAGAATAAACGTTCAGGAGAACATGAATGCAATGTTGAGTCACTCGAGCAGTAAAATACTGTAACAAAGCACAGCAGAAAAACAGTCTGATTAAGGTTTGGGTTCTATCAACTCAACTCCGTCAGAGCCCTGGTCTGGCATTGACTGAGAAGGTGACTGTCACTAATAGAAGAACTGTTAAAAAGATTTTCTGTTCCGTGAAATGACATACCTGTGAAATGTCAAAAAGAACAATTTTGAAAAACCTTGCCTAAGAGGAAAAAACACTTTGAAATAATCTGTCTTCTTATACATATTTTTATCTAATTTCTAAATAACTGAAGTAATTGCAGCATCTTCTAAGCTCAGAGGTCCCTTCTGCCTTAGCTTAACTTCCTCTTCAATACTTCTGATTTTATTTTTTATGTCTATCATGATTACAGGTATAAAATCCTCTCAGTAAGCTGCTCCAACATGCCCATCTCTGTGGGTCTGCACATTTCCAACACCCTTGTCAGAGGGTGAGACACAAAGACATAGGGAAATGTGACAAAAGCGATGTAATTCAATTCTGCAAAAGAAAGCTGGCAGCTCTCAGACAAACCACCTTTTTTTTAGGCTGTCAGGTTCCCTTCAGCATAGCTCAGTGCTGTTTCACACTATTCTTTTGTTTCTATATGGAATCTAAAAAACTGCTATGTTTCAAATGTATATTCCTGGTATAAATCTACTAATTACAGGTATAACAAAGGGACTATTTCAGTCTAAACCACTAGGAGCAGTATGTTCACCTGAAAGAATTTTTGATCTGCTGTTTACTGCCTATGGTTGGAGAACTTTTGCCTCTGAAGTTACTACCTATATATTTGCTGTTAGGTCCAGTAATTTCTTATAAGCAAAAGGAAGTTGGTCTAGTTACTCTAGTACATATTACACAGGACAGACTCAGTTCTGTAAAAGAATCAGCTACCAATTATGTCAGACAACAGGCACGTGCATATCTGCTAATATGCCAGACTTCACAAATTAACATTTCTGCATAAATATTTCCCTGTACTTCAGGTCAACAACAAAAAGGAGAATCCTGTGGCATAAGATAGTATACAATATACAAGTTACTTTCTTCTGTTTACAGATACTCTAACATCTAATATTAAAGTGTGAATGAGAACACATTTAAACTACTACTCAAAAACAAAAATGTTTTCCAAAGCAATTGGGCATCCATCCATAGGTAAAGGTGAATCCCTAAGATACCTCACTGGCAGTAATTGATTTGTTCCTTAGGTATCATCAAGCATTTTGAGCTCCTAACACCATGAGTCTCCCTACTGCTCTCCTGCATGTCAGTTCTTTGTGTATGCATTATGTTCATTGCCAGAATCAAATATTATGCTACAAAACTTTCATAATAACATATTACGATCTAACAGATTCTATTAGAATCTCTAACATATATGATAAAAATAAGCAATCTCTAATTAACAGTCTTTCATAGAAAACATCCAAAATATGCAGGGCATGCATTATCTCCAAATGATTTTTTTTAGTCAGCATAACATAGTTAACAGTATGGCACAGAACTATCCTGCACCGCAAAGTTAAAAGGATTCTGAATTCTTTCCTTACAGAATTTTGAAATTCATACAGTAAAGTACAGTACTGCAGCCTGTTGAATGTACTTTTATACTTACTTTGGGCAAAACAGTGAAATGTGAACAACTGAACTGGCATTTCAACGATTGCAGCAACTGTTTTTCAGACTGGGTTTTCCATGTATTTTACTCAGTCTTTGAGATTACAGTGAAGTTGTGATAAATACTCAATTTTAACACCTACTAAGAAATTCCAAAAAACAACTAGAAATATTTTTCCTAAAACATTCAGTGATGTTTGCACTGTTTTCTAAAGTTTTCAGCTTTTGAGTACCTTAATTGAAATACTGACTATTGCACATTCATTATGACAGCACTTAACTATACCCTTTTACCCAAATATATCCATATTTCTGCCTATATATTAAAGAATTGACATTTTTCAACCAGTTCTTTCCTGCCTCTGCACCTCCATACAGGGCCACATCCTGGCCCAGTTATTCAAGACAGCACTTTCAGTGGGGTAGCAGAAAATTTAACTATCTTTTGTGATCAACAGGAATAAGATCTACCTGATTTTATCCACAAAAAGATTTTGTATATTACCTAACCTAGTTATCTAGGCTCATTTTTCATATCTTTGATAAGACATACATCTCCAGAAGATGAGTCTCAAGATAGCTGCAGTAATTGCTGAGGAGTGTATCATCTATGGGTTTCATTTGTTATTGCTAAGGGAGCCCAAATCACCTTTCTCTAGCACCTTAACTCAGCTAACATAAGAGTGATTATGACTGCCCTAAATATACCTGGTACTTCAGAGTGACAGGAAGCCATAGAAATCACTGGGCAGAGCTTATTCTTTCTGAGATGGATTTGGATTGAATAGATTGGATTAAGCACTTCAACAGAAAACTGTTTGCTAGTAAAACTCCAGAGGGCCAGGAACAAGTGAGTCTGATTTAACATTATTTCCTAGTTCAAATGCTTTGAGTCGGGTCACATACTCATGCTACTCACACAAGCCAATTCATCAAGTAGCACTATAGCAGAGGTCATAATATGTCAGTCATAGTACAAGAAAAAATAATCAAGCTGAACATTATTTTCTCTCTCTTTCCCCCCTCCCCCCCCCCCATAAAATACTAGGCTTTATTCTACATTGGAACTTACTGCAATTTCTCAGTAAGAGACTGAACTAATGTCAAAGTTGCATTTCTGCCTTTTCCTCTCTCACAGAATGCAAAAGAAAAGAACAATTAATATAGGGTTGCATTTTTCACTTCTTTGTTTTCATCCTTCTATGCCTTTTATCATGCCTTTTTCCTATTTCCAAAGCTAACTTCTTCACATATTTCAAAGTTACTGGAAATAGGATAACTTCTGCTACTCACTTTCAAAAAATTGTTTATAGCGTAAGTTACTAAAAAGCAGAATTAGAATGTAGTTTCTAAAAAATTACTTCAGTACACATTGAATTGTTCAGAAAAGGGAGGAATTTTAATCTTTAAAAAGTCTGTTTCTAGAATTGTTTAGTGATGCGAGTTTTTTAGAGAATTGTTTTGCCCTTTTTAACCAGCTTATCCCTCAGAATTGTGTAAACAAACTACTGTATCACAAGAGAGAATTGCTTAGAAAGGAAAGGGACAGATCAAGAGTTTGGGGTGCAGTATAAAATAATTCTGTTACTATATGTAACAGAATGATCTCATTATGCAACTGTTTTTGTGATATTTTTCTTAATACCTCCTTACTTAATCAATAAAGATAAGACACGTAACCCTCATCCTACAGGCTTTCATACTCTGGAAATGCTTGCAACATTTCCAACCAACAGAGGCTGGGAGGTCTGAAAAGTCAAGTGACTGCAATGACAGCCGGACTACTCAACACTAAACTGGTTAAGTCATGGAAGCTTCCTCTTTGTAAAGATAAAACTTAACAGAGGCATTGCAAAGAGGCGGATTTCAGAAAACATACCACCTTCTGAAACAGTCCCCATAGAATTTGTTCAATTACAGTACAGAAGAACTTCACCTCAATAGATGCATTTAAAACATCTTGATCCACCCGTGCACAGTTGCAAATTGTAGAAACACCACTTATAGCCAATTAGCGCAAACAAAACACAAAAGAATCAAAAAACACCAAGCTTGTTTTTTTTCACTGTTGTTATTGCTGGCAATAGGATAGAAGAAGCTGGGAAGAGCAACAGGATGTAACTCAGGAACTGCTTTAGGGCAGAGGAGGGCATTACTCCTTTCCTTGTTTCTTACACATCCAAACATCGTCAGACATTGAAAGGCATTTATAACTTAGCCATTTGTTTCCAATATATTAAAGTAATGACATTTCGCTCTTTGATAACATTTCTTTGTATTACAGTAGCATCTACCAAGAAAGGTTTACTCTAGCTTAAATAAAAATAAAAAGAATCTCTCTGTGACTACAAGTTTATTAAAACCTTGATCTTGTCTTGTGATACACATGAAAAAAATACGACTGTGCAAATGATACTGTAAGGTTCGGTTTCAAACAAAATACAGCTAGTGAGATTGATGATAGGAGATTTTGTAGATGGGATGGAGCAGGTAGCAGAACAAAGATAAGTTTATTAAGATAATTCAATCCCATTTGATCATTTTTAACGTTAAAATTTTCTGGACTAAATAAGTAGATACCATCAGCAGCTACTATCTTTTTTTAGTTTGTATTTTTTCCTGCAGATACATAGGCAGGGACAACTCTGAGGTATGCATTTCTTAAAATGAGTGAAATAGGTCATTGACTATTTCTGGGAAAAAAAAACCCTTTTGTATAGTGTATATAGGTCAGATGACACTACTTATACAGAAATGAATTCTCATTACCATCAGTCCTTCAGAGAGAGATGATAATTGATTTTTTTTTTTTTATTGGGAGTTAAGAAAATCTTTAGTCTTCAAGAACTTCTTGAAGTTCACAAAGTGATACAGCATAGCACAAGTGGAAGCAGGACCAAGAGATCTCATCAGAAAGCCAGTGATTTCAGGATCAAAAAAACAACTTTCTTCCCAATAAAAATTATAAGCAAGATCACAGAATTTAGTGAGGGAAATTCTCAATAGACCATACACAAGAGAGAACCTGAAGAGAAAATTGATTTTACAATTCTTGAGAAAAACTTTACAGTGCTTTTTTGAGGGATATGCTTGTGTCAGAATGAAAATGGAAGTGGCACAATAGCAAGCTGAAGAATCAAAAAAAAAAAAAAAATAAGAGAAAGCATATTCAATTTCTCAAAAGGCTATTTGTAACAAGATGCTATTCAAGCTGCCTTGGAGGCCACAGACTCCAAGCTGTCATAAGTATGAGCAGAATAAATATAAGTATCTCTTAAAAATTAATGCTAAGAAACTCAACAAACATGAGCACTTGTGAGACTGAATCTTTTTCTTGCCTCATAGCTAGAACTGGCCTGGCATGCAGTGAGAAGTATCGTTTGGATTACAGATGGCAAATAACTGACAGAAGCACGCTGCAGGCATGATTTTTCATCTTTACTAGGCAGACTTACACCAATTAAACTTAGTGTTTACATTTTCACTTCATTTTGCAATATGATGCTGTAGATAGCTGCACCACTCCACATGCACACTCTGAACTGTCACACATCACCTAAGAGATTAATTCTCTTTCTCCTACAACTAGATGCTCAAAATATATAATTCTGGCCCTGAACAAAGTGAAAACCCTGTGTTTAATATGTCTATACCAAAAGACACCACCTGTGGAGATTATTATCTGACATCCTATTTAATGTAACAATGGTAGCACTATTGCTCCTGAGGAGATCATTATCCTGTTTTGCTGTAGTGGAGTGTAGTACTTGATTCAAATCAACACCGACATGTCCTTTCATGATTGTTTTGAACAAACGTTGTTATCCAGACAAAGTGATTCCTTTCCACTATCAAAGTGGTGAATAGGCTCAAAATAATCATACAGTCAAGTGCTTCTGTCCATGGTAGTATTTTTAAAAACTGCTTCTAATCATGAGGTACTAATATAGTAATTTAGAAATTAGAAAATAATTAAAACTCCAAATGGGTATGTATTTCATTTGAGAATTATTTGAGACATAAGCATAAAACTTAATTTATTATCTCAGGAAGATAATGGGAAGTCCTCCAAAGACACTGAATAGTCTTTGGCTCATGTTCCTACCTGCAGATTTCCCATTCATGGGCAGCAAATTTAATGTTTTAGAGGGCGATTTGTTTGTTTGGAAAGAAATAAAGCCCATCATGAAATGTACTGGAATATTATAGGGAATATTTCTGAATTACAATGATTGCATATTTGAATCATGTTCCTGATAATCTCTACTCCTTTTCCTCTCAAGGGAATAAATTTGATCCTACAACCTTTATTCATCTGAAAGTAACCTCTGCAAAGATATATAACCCTCTAAGGTCAGGCCAACCTAGCTTTTTATGGGTCAGACTGTAAATTCCTTATTCATACTGAAAAGGAGTTGCACAAATCTTCCAGATAACAAAAAAGGAGTCAGTTTACATAACTCCTCATCAGTGTGAATAATGATTAATAAGGTCATAAATCAGAACAATGAAGAGGCTTGCTAACACTGGCTAATTTTGTAAGTATTTTCATTTGAAAGTACAGCAAAAAAAAACATTTGGCATCATGAAAGGTGGACTTGATGTTGTTGAATTATTTTCAGCTGGAGTGAATAGATGCAATTTGGTACTACATACTGTATAAAAAAAACTTTCTGTTCTCCTTCTTTTACATTGGAAATCTATATGATTTGACATGTACACCATCAGCCAATCTTTGGTACTTTTATCAGTACAGATGTTTTTAATTCTACCTGTGTCTTTTCATTTGTGTTTCCATTGTTCAGAAACAGCATTATCCCACTATTTCAATACTAAAGCAATGTGTCATTTAGAATCACAAACACATAATTTTGTTTCTGTCTCTGCTCTTTGTAATATCCAACAGTGGTCTTACCCTACAAAAAACTGTCAACTAACATCTTAAAATAGCATATGGACATAAGTATTCTGCAGAGATTGCAGGAAAAAGAAAGACAGAGAGAGAAAAACAGTAAAATTCATTTATCCCCAATAATATTTTCAATGCAATCAATGGTTTTGCAGATGATTCATTAAAATAAAAAATGATATGTTTGATTGCTAAATGATATCTATTTGTAAAGATGAGGTGATATCACTGTCATCTAATGGCCAGAGTGAAAGCTAAGACACATCAATTAAAAGGTGTGTACGTACCTAATTTACTGCACCTTTCCTGGCAGGGTTTAGGAAATACAAAAGATTGTTTTTAGAAACAAAAAAAACGTTGTCAACTGGTAAGAAGAGTTATTCTTTACCCATTCTCAGGGGATTGGGCGATACTAACATAGTAATGTCTGAAAACAATGCCAGTTGTATGGTAATATGCTTTTTATGGTCTTTGGTTCAATTACACTTTCTGCATCATTGTGATGCTCAAAACATAAACTCAATATATATCAACCAAAAGAATTCAAAGGGTAACTTCTACTGATAGCTCATAGAATAAGCTGTGCAAAGAGATTAAAAAACATTGCCAGTGCAATGTTACTACACTGGGCATCTACTTGGAGATAGCGTTTCTCTAGCGCGATATATTTTTCACAGATCTCACAGAAGTATGATAAAAAAAAAAAGCATTTTAAAGAAAAACCTGTCTTTCTTAAGACTTTGCCAGGTAAAAATATCTAACTGTAAGCTTGAGTAGGAAATGAGCCATCATGATAGCCACTCATGTAAGCCATCATTTGGTTTCTCTCCCTTATCCCTTATTTTACTTTTCCTATGGATCCCTATTAGTTCATCTTGTGAATTCTAGTCTCACGTTTTTAAACCAGTGAAGAAAGGGGATAAATTCAGGAAGAATGAAGGAGGGAAAAGGAAACCTCTGACTTGGTATTACCAAAAAAAAAAAAAAAAAGACACTAAGATGAAAACAAAATAGTGTCATGGATTTACATATGGGGTTTTGATGGAAACTACGGCTGGGTTTTAAATCAAAACTCACCATCTCAAAACCACTTCTTTTCATCCGCCTGCAGGACTTGAGGTAAGTACGTATGCGCTTTCTGGCACGCTCTTGATACTCAGGGAATTGTCGCCTGCATGAGTCAATGATAGCCTGGATCTTTTCTTTGGGCTGCTTAGAGATTGGGACCATTCGGTCCAAGTTTTCATCTACAAACAGCCTGACAAACATCTGTTGGCAAGAGGGAGACAGAGGAGATGGGTTTGGAGGGCTGCTCTCTTCTCTTCCTAGCTTTCTGTCTTGATTACTGATAGGAAGACATTTTTTTCTATCCACGGAATAGCTTTGTAATGGGAAGCCAGAAATATTAAGCAAATAGTACTTTAAAGGATTATTTAGGGAGTGGAAAGAAGCTAGTAAAAAAAAAGAAAAGAATAGTCTACAGGATATAGAACTTGCAAGATAAACCAGAACAGGCTATGAAAATAGGCACCACTTAGTTTCATCATTAACAATAAGCAGTGATTGCTACTTCATTTTATTCAAGTGAATTTCACTTTTCTTGGTTTGAACAATTGCTTTTGCTTTCATGCATAATTACATACACTGGGAAAGCAATAGAGAACAGCTGACCAGTGCAATGGTCTTCTGATAAACTAGCTACAGCCCTTTTCCATACACTGACTGAACATGCACATACACACATCCACACAGGCACACACACACACACAAAACAAAGCTTTGCTTTCTTCACTGGTAAAGATGGCACTCTGCTTTAAATTCTAAACAAAGCACAGTAAATCTGTCACCTTTTGGCAAGTGTCTAATTTGCATTAATATAATAATTGAAAGAGATCCAGCAAATTAATGTGCCATTAATACTGTCAAATTTACCTATAAATAATAACGTAAAAAGAGAAAGCAGAGGTAAGCAAAGCAAGAAGTGCAGAAGGACTTACATTAAAAGCTTTCAGTCGCTCAGCTTCTACCCCATCTGACTCATTAACCTTCTCAGGATCTTCCTGCTCATCGTGGTCATCCTCATCCTCATCCCCTCGATTCAGAGACAGATCTTCAGCACCTCTGTCTACGCTCTCATTCTTGCCAGAGTCATAGCTTGAATAGCTATGTGCAGGAGACTAAAAAAAGAAATTAAAAAATACATTTGTAAAAAATCACAGAAATAAGGTGTATTCATCAAAACGATTCATAAACATTAAATAATTCCATGATTTTGTTTTATTCTTTGTTCAACAAAAAGCACTCATGATCCTTTTAAGAACAAACATTTCAACATAATATTCATTTCCATGCTTTAAAAAAAAATGTGACCAGATGTAAATTCAGTAAATCAATTACCAAATAGATTGCCCATGGTAATTACAGTTAAGATGAGGTATTTGCCATACAGCATTGCTCAAGTGTTACACATGGAAGATTCTAACTAATACTGACTTCTGTGTATTAGCCATGAATAAATAAGAGGCAGTAAAATTGCATAAAACCACATGATTAAATGTTACACATTTTAAAGCAAAGCAGATTTCACTAAAAAAAAAAAAAAACAAAACTAAAATTCAATTGGTATGAAATATAAAAGCTGCAATAAGTTCAAAATATTCAAGACATGGAGTTGATCATATTCTAGTTTTCACTTGCAAAACCCCACACTGAACTAAGAAGTATGTAGGTTTGTCAACATTATGAATGCTCTGCTGAGAAATATACAGTACAGCCATTTTCACATATCAGCGTTCAGAATTTTCCCCTCAGCAGAACAGTCAGCTTCTTGTATAAATCAGATGACCATCTCATTAAAGTTCTACCCAGTTGTAGGATCAAAATTTTTCAGTTACAAAGAGAGTCAATACTGTACATTTTTCCCTGTAATATTAAGACTTCAGTTACCTGCTTCCTCTGCATATGCTTCAGAATGAAAACCACAGACAACAGGAATAAAAAGCTTTATATGACTTAACACTTTAGGATCAAATCTTCACACCAGCCACACAAAGGTATCATAGAGAATCTTCAACAAAGCCATCACATTCATCAGAAGGTTAAAAAAAAAGCTCAATTTCTATAATATTTTAATCCTGTAATATTTCAATATATTTTTCTATCACTTCAAAGCATACTGTTTTATATTAGCTTCAGAGAATCTAAATCAGGTGTTGCATGTTGAATTTCACATGAATCCCTTTTTGATGCCTCGCCTAAACGTCACCAAAAAAACCTTCAAGATCATAAGACCTCAATCATAAATTTATTTCAAATACACATACATATTGACAGACATACAGAGCTATATTCCGAGCCTCCCAAAATTCACTTTTTATTTTAGGGGTGTTTTCATCAATCATAGAATGTAGCTGGGTAAGGAAGTAGAAGGGAAAGGCCAACAAAACCGCATTAGTCTTTAACATATACTTCTTGCTTTAAAATTCTTACTCCCATAACTTTTTTATTTCCCTGTTTTCATTTCCATCTCATCTTTGCCTTCTGTACACCATCAGTTTTTCAGTCACTCCCATTTCATTTTCTTGCCTTTCCTGCACTCATTGTCCAAGCCTTCCTTATCTAACCTTCCCAAACTATGTTATCACAGTACAAATCCTCTTGGGTTCCACTCTGAAATATCTAACGCACCCAACAGCAGATCTTGCAGCCTCTTTCTCACTGCCTAGATAATGGAGATAGGAAGAATGAAGAAATACCAGAAGAAAACAGAAAAGACAGCCTTGGGATACAAATATCTTCAACAATTAGTAAGTTCAGCATCTCCTCTTGTCTTCCTACAGCCTATAATTGCATGGCAAAAAATTTTCACCTGATTGCAGGGTTCAGGATAGCAGACATGAGATGGTATGGGAAGATAAGACTTGGCAGAGCAGCAAAAACCCTGTTCTCTTATTTGGCACACTGACATTTTGTTGGGGAAGATGGTGAATACACTGCTGCCCATTCATAACTCTTTCTTATAGTAGCTGCTGAATTCATTGAATAATAATAAGTTTCAGGAAGAACATGGTTCCATCCAGATAGGAGATGATGATTATAACATACCGGAGAGTCTAGCACATATAAACAACAGTATTTAACTTTGTCAGTGGCTACCAGAAGGCCAACACAGCAGCAGTCTGATAGAAGCAGTCTGATAGCTTGTTATGAATGAATGACTGATTTCACTTAATAGTAAAGAGATGCTCAGAAGAGGAAGAAAAAGAAATAGAAAATAATCTAGCTTGCAAGAAATGTTCTTTTGCACTTCATCATTTCTCTTCTTACTACAGCTATAGTTTGAAGAGATCCTAGATGATCTAGATACAATTTCCTGTGCTAAGAACCACATACTTTCAGCAATCAGAAGCTATTGCCCTGAAGAACCCTACTGTCTGAAATTCTTGTTCCACAAACACTTGGTTTCATACAAGTCATTTCATCAGGTTAAATTGAATTAGACTACTCATGTGCATAAAGTTAAACAGATGCAAAACTGATTTGAACATGTACATATGCTTGGGCTAGATGCCAAGATCATAAATTATGTACTAGGATTAAAATTTGCTTTTGTGAAGGAAAGAAATTCAGACCAAAATGTATTAGCGATGTGTGTTTAAAAAAAAAAAAAAAAAGCAAAAGCTTTTTTTTCTCTGTCTTTCTAAAGAAAGCATTGCAGAGGGCCTTGTCCAATGTTTTCTGCCAAATATTTATTTCAAGAACAGTTTTAGCAGTGTAAAGAAAAAGTGGAGAATAACATGTCGTATGAACATTGCATGACAAAAAATTGTTATTCACTGGGGATTCGATAATGGTGCAACAGAAGGAAAAAAAAGAAAGAGAAAAGGTAAGCTTTTTTCTTAGCGGGGGAAATCAACAAATTGCCATTATGAAAGCTCAGTTAACAATATATTTTCTACATTTTTTATATTTCTATCACAAAAGAATATTTAGGCAGAGAAGGAAGAAGCTGTTCCCTCATTTGTTTTGACTCTAGCAGTGCAAAAACTGATAACCATTTTCTTATGCTTCTCTATTAAGCAGTTGCAGAGGTATATAAACATGGAGTAAGATAGCAGATGATAAATTTTTTCTTAACACATTCTCTAGCTTTAAGTCTCACATCATAGAAGCCTGACTACTGAAGGTTGACACTGTCTTTTGAAATGGCTGCTCCTGCCTTTGCCAGGCAAGCAAATTTATTCCTGTGCACCCCTTGATACAGACCTTTTTATAGTACTGGGGTGAAATAGACTAGAGAAGCAATTGTAGCTAGCCCCACTGTTATCTATTTATTCATTCTTTTTAAGACCTGTTCTTGGTTCCAGTTCACCACCCAAAAGCACTGTAGGAGAACTGTTAGGTCACAGCTTGAACTGGTGATTGAGCACCTAGTGAAGTGCTGTGGCTGGCACAGGCAGATTGTTTGAAGTTGTGCTCCCAAGTAACCAGAAGGGGTGGACCCACGTTAGAGGCACCCTGAATTCACATAAGGGCCAGACACTGAGGGGAGAATGTCCCCTTAATTCTCTCAAACTTTCCTTTGTAATACTAAGTAAGTACCTATTGTGCTCTCCTCCATTACAAAAAAAAAAAAAAAAAAAAAAAAAAAAAAAAAAAATATTGCCTAACAATTTGGTTTCAGAAGCTTATCATGAAATACCGACATCTTTACATTAAATGGCAAGTCACTAACAAGGTTAACCTGACGGAAGATGTCATGGAATGCAGTAAAAACCTGAGAAGACAATGCAGTGTTGACTAGTACATCTTACTGCCATAGAACAAAGTCAGAATGTCATTCCTGACCACTGTTTGTATGGAAGTTAGACTTCCAGCGATGTAGAATGTTTAGAAGATGCATTTCATCTCCATGTTACATTGTATACATACTTACTAATATATGTAACACATCAAACATTCCTAGATGGTACTAAACTTCTGTCTTCTTCATCTGTCTACTACATATGGCAATGTACAACACCGTTGTCCTGGAGAAGACAGATTCTCTTTCCACTTTATAGTAACCTTCCAGATGTTTGAACTCAGATTCTTGTAATGTCCCTTCCCCCCAGTATTTCTTTCCCAATAAATGCATTCTTTCTCCAAAATACATTTTCAAGACTCTTGACTTTCTCTTTGGCCTATTCTGAAAATTCTACATTTTATCTGAAACTTTCTCAAAGAATAATTTCCAAAAACTCCAAATGTGTTCCATATACGATCTGTCTATAGAAAATAGATTCATTTATTACTTGACTGATTTACTGATTTCTATATGCTTATGTATAAAGAGCACATCACTTTATATGCGAGAAAAAAATATATATACCACTTATATGAAATACATATTAATGCAAAAAAACAAAAACAAAAAAAAACCCACAATAGCCAACAGAAGTTGTGTTGTTATTTTCTGTGAAATAACAACAAACAAAATCAAAGCCTGCCATATTGCCCCAGTGCCTAGTAGGCTCAGATGCTGGCATACAGCCATTAGCTGTAATCTTCTGAATGACACCACGTGTACTTGTTTACAGGAGACTTTTCCCAGCAATAGACTCAGCAACTCTTAACTACTTCAGTGAGCCAATAGAAGAGGCTAGCGATCACTGACAAAACATTACTCAGTTACTCAAAAAGGTAATTGATGACGGTGGTTATTTGTCATGACCACAAGTTGGGGAATATTGGGGCTTCAGGATTTTTAATATCTAGCAGGAGTGAAAGATCCAGCTTCTCAGGGGAAAAGGTCTCTGAAGGAAGTCTAGTGCAGCTTTTTTGAAAGCTAGGCTTCATTTCTTACACTTGTGTTATATTTCTTACACTTCATTCTACAGTATTGCACAGTCAACAAATGTACAGTTGGAAGAATAGTACAGTTAGGATAGCGCTTCGCAGGTGTTATAGTGGGAAAGATTACCATGATGGAAAAGAGACAATCAAAGAACAAATGCTCACTCACATTCAAGGATCTAGGCTCATAGGGGAAAACACCAAAAAAAGAGAGATCTCCAGGAAGAGATTTTTCCCTAGTGGAAGTCATCCCTTAAATGGGGGTCTAGGAGAGGTGGAGCCAGGCTCCACCCCTTCTGGTCACACAGATGAATTGTCTTCACCTGTGCTCCCATGGCTGACCCAGTCCTTGCCTCAGGTGATCAATCAGTGGTTCAGGCCATGATTGAACAGTTCCCATACAAGTATATAATTCTTTCAGTTGCTATGTTAGACCACAGAAAAGCAAAGAGCTAGCAAGCATTAACTCAGGTTTCTGTCTTACAAGAAAAGGGAAGGAAGCATGAAAGAATATTTGTTGCTAGGTAGAGGTGAAAACACTCTACTGTTTACATCTGATTCCTTTCTACTAATCTGTCTCTATGCATTTAAAAGTTACTAAATATAAAAAGAAAAATCATGAATAAATAAAATCATAATATAAAGCTGATAACATTTTGCTCATCCCTCATACAGAGTTATACCTCCAATGTTTTCTCCCTTCTCTTTCTGCACCTCTGTCCTTCCCACTCTGCTACTGAATACACAGAAGACTACAACTTCAGCAAATACTCTTACAAGTTATGTGTGGGTTTGTGTATACATTTTAATTTGTTCTGTTTGTATGTACATAATTTCAAAGAGAATATTCTCATGGTACAGAAAGAGTTTAGAAAAGTCTGACACCTAGTTTGGTTGTTTTCAATACATTTTTCTGAAATTGTCAAAACTACAACATAACTTAAATTTTTTATTTCGCTTTACACTTTTTAACATTCTATGTATGATAGGTTTTTGGCATAAAGTGACACACCGATTTCCAGTGAACTGACTGAGTACAAATCATGCATTTTGTTTCATATTTAAATTGAAAATATGTTAATTTGTCAACGTTAAGGGTGAATTTATATCTTACGTTTTCCTCTAAGAACTGTATTTGATATGAGCATCAGTTTCCTTGAGCTCAACTTTCCATCTTACGCAAACCAAATTTTCCATACTGCACAGAAATTCCCTACAGGAGTTTTCTTAATGTTTTAACATTAAATCTGTAGCATAAGTAACATGAATAACACATTAGAAAACATTAGATATTTCTGGCATACATGTTTTTTTTTTTGCATTAAAAGAGATGACATTATGAATTCAAATTGTCCTATCTTTTTCTCCTTAGTTTAAACGGTAATCTAGGAGGAAGAATAGGAAAACTAATGTTCAGTTGTTATCCCAAACATTCTCTTTCAGTCTTTATAGATAGAAGTCCAGCTCTCTATAATTTTTCATTAGTCAACCATTTTTTCCATAACTCTTCTTAAAATCTGTCTTCATCTCTTCCAGACTTTACTGTTAATATCTTTTCATGTATTCCCTCTAAACCTTTATATTATCACGTATGTGAAACTTTACTACCCATCATTTCTTTTCTTATAATAGAAAAGACAGTGAAGTCTCAAACAAAATTCCAGTATCTCACATTCATTTTAAGATCCAATTAACCTCATTTTCATGTTATCATACGTTTGCTCATGTTACTCGTATACTTATTATCTGACTGACTATTTTATTCCTCATTATACTACAATTGTCTTTTCCAGCTTCTTCATAAAACTTCACCTCAGTGATGGAAGGGCATCATCATATATAATTCTGCTGTTTGGAGCATGAGGATAACAGCATTCAAAGGAAAAACAGAATACCGGAAATCAAGGGTTTACATGTTTGTCTCTGTAACATTGTTATTTAATATGTGAATATTTTGGAGTACATTGCATAGGATATTTTAACTTGTATTACACCAAAATATTAAAAGATCTTTTTTTGTTTGCTGAGTCTTAACACTGTCAGTTACACAAGCCAATTGTTAATTTATTTACAATAGGAGTAATGAACAGATTTTTTTCTTCCTAGAACTGTCTTTGACATGGTCTCTTCCCCAGACTCATTGTTTCTTACAGTAGTCAACGAGAGAATACTGTCTGTTCCTAAGATCTATTTGCTCTTTCTCAGTTATTAGCCAGTCTATATCACATTACCTGTTTGCTTTAACAGTCTTTTCACCAGAGGCATATTTACCACCAACAAGCATTGTAAACTGTCAATTATCCAAACAGTTTAATTCCAGCAGGATATATCTAGAGAGATAAAAGACTAAATTATTTCTTATTTTTCAATTATGCAAAGACTGTGAAACGCAGATTTTCCTCTGTACATTTTCTCAATTTAGATAAAATATAGTCCATACTAGGTCGATTGGTATTGATCAACATTATCAAAATGTATCCCTCTACTCCAGTAGAAACAACCTCAAAAATTAAGGACAGAGGCAACTGAGAATTCTCAGACAAGTAGAATAACAAAGTGTATTGAGAGGCAATAGGTAAAGGAATATTTTTCTAATTCATCCATAAGCAGTCTCTTCCTACTTGACTTAACACCCACAAGAAGGCTTCCGCTTGACAAAAAGGTGCTTACCCAGATATTATGGAGCAACAGAATTCTTGAATAATCAGAAGCATGTCCAAATGTCCTTAGCCCACTCTTGTCAAGAAGAAAAAGGCAGAGCTGATTTAACAGAGCAGCTTTTCCTGCTTCTCACTGCTACTATTTCATAAACTTGTTTTATTAATGACCTCTAGAACTCCTGTCATGGATATTGGAAGGCAGGGATTTTCAACCAAATAGTCAAAAAAACCCTAGTTGAATAACCTGCAATAACTACTTGTACTGTACAATGTGGCCGCTGTGTTTTTCAGAAAAAAAATAAAAAAATTGTTAAAAAGTCAATGCTGAATAGTGACAGACTCAAAAACCTAAATTATTTTTGGCATTATACATTGCTACTTTGGATTTTTAAAAGCAGCTGACATTTATGTGTACTTGAGAAACAGGCTGCCACATAGGAAAGTTCTGTCATAAGCTTCTGGATTTCTGCAAACCAAGACACAATAAAGGATTTAAATACTTCCTATAATACACTTAATAGATCTAGAAGATCTACAGATATTATACCCTCCTTCTGAAGAGCCAATCTTCTGAAAAAAAAAAAAAAATCCTGTCTTATTAAAAAAGTAAGGAGAGTTTGTAAGTGGTGTTCCAAGGACAGCATTAGCACACTTTGCAAGTGCTATCAACTCATCTATGAAATCAGGGACAGCCCCATATCATTCTTGTGCTTTTGTCAATCAAAAAGATTAAGCATAAAATCACTGTTTCTAATGAAATACTGACCTTCTGAATAGGACCTCTACAGTTTTCACCCTGATTCCATACCCTTCATTTCTCAAGATACATGTATATTTTAAAGGAAGATCAACAATTTATGTGTGAATTAGAGAGCATTTTTAATTTGAAATATACTTTTAAGGCCACTAAGCTTCACATCACAGGCAGAGAGTGATCATTTTTGACTATCAGTAAAAACCCATCATTCTTTGATCAATTTTTAGACAACCAGCTGCTAAAAGCTACTAACTATTGTAAAAAGATTATATTCATTTCTTCTCACTGAGAGTTGAAACCTATAATGTAGTCAAATTTAGGAAGTAACTAAGACGGAGAAAAGCTGTATAAATCTGCATGTCACAACAACAGTCATAACAACTCAAGACTCAAGATTCTCACTTATGTCTCTGCAACCTGTCCTCATTGCTCTGACAGAAGAGAAAGCATGTTTATATGGGTGCAACAGTCTAGGTGCATAGGAACTCTCTTGCAGAAGAGCATCAGAAGCCCTGACAAACTCAATCTATCTTCAAAGTACCAACCTTTTAGTAACAGTGGTACCCCCTGTTAAAAAATTTCACAGGCTGCTGCTTCATTTCAAAAGTAATTGCTATGTACAACAGCTGCAGACACGGTCTCTAAAATCTGATTTAGATATGAAGTTATTGTCAACACAAACAGGAATTGAGATACAGAAGTGAAATAATTTCCTGAGTAGTAGTTTAATTGTCCTAAGGTTACTATTTCATTACTAGAGAACATAAATCATACACAATTCAATGATTTAGTCATATGCCCTTTTCCAAACACTTAAAATAAACTAGAAGATTGCCAAAATTGTTGTTCTTTTTTTCTTCCTTTTTTCTTCCCCTTGATTCACTTTAGACCAATTGTTCCAAGCTGCTTCCTTCTAAAATATTACATTCTTTTCTTTCTCTTATGCCTTTAGTTCTTGTTGCTTCATTCTCCACTTGCACAGTTCACTTCTTTCACACTATGTCCTTTGCATCTTCCTCCCTAAATATCTCTGTACTCCCTCTTGCTGGATATTTATGCTACAACACCAAAAGAGTTCAACAGCCCATTTTCTTCTTCAATTACTAACATGAAACATAAGATTATTTTCTCAAGTCCTGTAGAATCTACCCTGGGAAATTGTGTTTATTTGTAAACAATGCCCCTTGAGGCTAAGACTGTCAGCTACAGCAAAGCTCTTACTAGAACTACACCCACACATAATATAAGGACTGTGCATCTACACCTTTGCTCCACCACCTTTTTCTTTCTCTCATTCTTTACTAATTGTTTCCTACTCCACCATTCAAAAAGCTTGCATATACCCAAGCTGCTATCTGCAGAGGAAAGGTACTAAGGAGCAAACACATTCACAGGTGTTCAGATTATATCAGTAATACAGGGGATAAAGATTTTATTTTGATACTTGCTTTTGTCCTGCTGTCTTGTCTCTCATGTCCCCACGTATCAAAGCTGAAGATGGATGCTATGCAAGGGGCACATACACAGTTTCAAAAGAAACTTCTAGAAAGTATCAGAGACAGACCCAGGGAAAATAATAGGCCATCGATGCAGGGCTTGTGTACCACCAGAGCAGGAGCAAAGGATGAGAGCACTTGTTTTTACTGGGTAGAATGAAAGAAATGAAGATGAAGGATGCCTCTGCCATTCTCTTGTTAGGGCTTTGGCAAAAAAAGTGCTTTTTGAGGTTCAGGAACTCAGAAACTCCCTATGAAGTCTGCCTAAGACTGTACAGCAGCTGGATGTGTTAAACTCATGGTTAGATGCTGAGCTGCAGACCTGTATTTTCCAATGTAGAAGGAGGAGCAGCACTTCCAAATTTTATTTTTATCCTTACTCATATGAGAGAGAATAGCCACAGAGCAGAAGCATGAAATAATGAGGGACTGAAATTGGTGACTAGGACAAGAGAGGAATTGCTTTAACAATGGTATAAAAAGGATCTTTCTTGGTGTGCTTTTTCCAAATTTATTGTAAGCTCTCCTCTACAGATTTTACCTTCCTACTTTATTCCTACACAGTGCACTTCAGATGTTTCCTCACCTTTCTCCTTTTCAGTCTGAGCACTGTAGCAATACAAATCTTTGAGAAGGAGATTAAGACATAACTGGTAGAAGCAGTGTAGGAGGGAAATCTAACTCAACTCTCTCAATCGTTTTAGACAAATTTAGCCTCTCCCTCCTTCACATTGTGTTCCTCAGTCACTAAAGTCACATGCCAGGATGGATGAGAGAAGACTCTCCTATTATTCTTTCTCTACTGATCATGTGAGCCTGACTGACCACTTATATATTGGGAAGTACAAACTGGAGGAATAAAAGACATAAATGATAACATACTGAGAGACAGACTCACAAAAGGAAAACCCCAACTGAACAATGAAAAACCGACCACCACAAAACCAACTGATTAATGACTTGCATATAACCTCATATCTGTTCAGTACTGAGCAGCCATTTATCTCAGTAATCAGATGACTACTTTCCCATCCATTGCTTTGGGGGAAAGCTGGGAACACAGCAAGGATATTACAGAAATGTGTTGCATATGTAACAGAAAAGGATACCAATTACAGAAAATTATGAGGAAACAAGAAAGAAAGGCTATCTTGTTCTTGTTTTTCCCCTTTTTGCATTTATCTGTTTAAAACAGCAACACTTTTCTTCACTGAACTTATCTCTGGAGGTGAGTCAGCTGGTTTGAGTTATCAAGCAGACCTAGAAGGTAGAAGCTAATTGCCTTAATTATTGCTTGAGGGCCAGGTGGAGAGATTAAGAACTTGAGATCAACCAAGAATGGGATAGAGGAAGAGAGTGCTTCTGAACAGGGGGGAGGTGTTTTAGGTTTGTGCTAGTCTCTCATGTGGGAGAGCATCTGAGATGTCTGTAGCTGAAGTAGATGGAATAGATTTACTGTTTAGTTTCCTACTTATCTGCTACAAATAAATCTTTAGATTGATCTATGTGAATGGCTTGTAGTTTCCTTCTCCTTGCATAGAGAAGGATGTGTAAAGCCTTTACCATAGCTCTCTAAAGGAAGTGTTGGGTTAGAGTAAGTCAAACCTATTACTTGAAGTTAGCACGTAACAGTAACCATAAGAGTACTACAGGAAAATTCCTTGCAAGGGCAACCTCTAGACTTTAATCTTCCAGGCCAATGTATCCTTAGCATTCAGCAAAGAGACCACCAAAAGCAGAAACAACAAAAGAACCTTTCAGTCCTAAATCCACACCAGCTGTGTTCCTGAACAAGCTATTGAAGGAACCAATTCTAGCAAAAAACATACTGATGTGGAAGAAGAAATGCTCTTTCCCTGAGTGAGTCACTCAAATTATTTATACTTTGTTCCTCCACCAGTTCAGGAAAAGAGAGTTGATCCTATATTAGTCCAATTTATCATGTACAAAAAACTAGCTGGAAAGTTCACATCCAGACCTGAGCTGGCCTAAAGCTATGAAGTTGTTGTCCATTTTGATTTACTTTTCTATGATATATAATTACTTCTTTGTCCTTGGCTTCCATGTATGAAATTAAAGCAACAGAGAGGACAACAAAATAAAGAATATCCTTTGAAATAAAAATATCCATATCTAGCTTGAGAAAGTTGCATCCCTTCTATGCTGCAACTGCCTACACTGTGAACTCCTCCTCCTCTTCATTCAGAGTTCAATTTGTGGACATGTGATCTTGACAGGCTATGAGATCCTTTTGGAGTATACATGGGAAACATAGACCTCATCTATTGTATTTTACTAAGCTCAGATCCAAGATGCACAGAATGTGAGAGACTGAAGTGTTTTCTGTGAGCAGCCCTGTCACCATCACTGGAAGTGGCAGTGATTCTGCTCTGTCATGTCACAAGGCCACAGAGTAGGAAACCAGCAAGCAGACAGAGATTAACCATAGAAACTTAAAGACATGTTTAGTGAAGCTCCCTTTCCCTAGTGAGTAACAAGATTCAGTGAATATAAGCTGGATGACTTCTTTTGTACATGCACTGCCTGGACAACCTTTCCTTTCTGTGCCTGGCCTGCCAAACACAGCTGGTGCAACCCACTGGTACAGGCATCCCTACAGCTTACTGAACACTCTCCTGCACAAACCTGTGTTCTGCCTACTGTGCTTCAGAGATAACTATATGAAGAAGGGGAAAAAAGACAAGGGGGAATGGCTTTAAACAAAAAGAGGGGAGATTTAAAGGAGATGACAGGGAAATTTTTCACTCAGAGGGCAGTGAGGCGCTGGCACAGCTGCCCAGAGAAACTGTGGTGCCCCATTCCTGGAGATGCTCAAGGCAGGGTTGGATGGGGCCCTGGGCAGCTGAGCTGCTAGGGGGCAGCCCTGCACATGGCAGGAGGCTGGGACTAGGTGGGCTTTAAGTTCCCTTCTAACTCAAGCCATTCTGTGATCTTATGATCTACGTACCCAGAGAACATCAAGTTTTTATCCAAAGACCTTTACTACTTTCTTATGATTGACTAATCCAACAGTGTGCAGGCTAAGGATGATGGTACTGCCTGAATTGTGTGGATTTTAAGAGAACTGGATAAAACAGAAAATAAAGTCATCTGATCTTCTTGTTTTACTCATTTTTTATTTGTCTATTTATTTTAGATCTCCCTGACTGGCAACTAGAATGTGTCTCAGCTGTTTATCTAAACAGGCACTGGACATCAGGGGCAAAGAGTCTCTAAATGTCAGAGTCCACAACGAATCTGCAATTCAGCTCACCAGAAGGAATTTGTTCTAGAATGGTTGCAATGTCTTTATTCTGTAGCTCAGGGATTACAGGCAGATTTTCCAAATTACAAATGAAAATGTTATGACTCAGAAAATGGTCCTTAAATAGGATCCCTAGAACATGTATGTGCCAGTGCAGTTTCTAAAGGTATATGCACCTTCAAGCTTTGCAACACTAGAATTTATAAAATAGCAGTTTACCTGTCTGTAAGGCAGATCATGAGCCTGCAATACCTACAATAGGATCTGTTCACATATGGCATAGGGCATATTAGCTTTGCATTCCAGTGTTAAAGTAACATCACACAGTCAATAAAAGTATATAGAAATTGTTTTTTTCTTATAATATGTCAAGAAATTTTGCAACTGCTGTACCATTTTCAAATGAATGCAACAATATGTCTTTAAGCTATTGATTTTTTCTATGCAGTAAGCTCTTTCAACAATGCCATAAGCAACAAAGTACAGGGATTCTGTAGTTGTTCTGGCAGTCATAGATGATCTCTATGAGTCCTGTAAAGGCATAGCTTTAATAACCAGTCAGCGATTCCTTTACAGAAATACCCAATATATTAGATTATTAGATTAAACAGATTCATCTTCAGCAAGGACAACCGAAGGAACATGACAGCCTATTGACTTAGACCCTCACATCTCCACCAGCATGCCTTCGCCATTTCACTGCCCATCTCTCTCACTCCTCACAGGGAGAGTCTGAGGTGTGTGGAGGGCTAGGAGAATACTGATTACCCAAGCAGCTTCTGCCTCTCAAAATGAATGACCCTCATGAACACAGCAGCCTGGAGCTTTCTATTTAAGTCAAATGCAGATTTACATTGTACTTGTAGGAACTTCTCTTTGTTAGATACCCACCTTATCAAATTAGATTGAAATTTGTCAGTAGTTTCAAAGGTAAGGCAGGGACAGACAGACAGAGCTGAAAAAATTTCCTTAGAAAACAAATCCAGGCAATGATGAACACCACAGCAAACAGATCTTTTCACATTGTTAGAATAATCAACCCCATATGGGTAGCAAAATGTTTTTTGTTTTTTTTTTCTGATGAAACTCATAGAAATCAAGATTATAAAAACAAAACAAAACAAAAAAACACTTCTTACTTGGGTCATGAGTAAAACAAAAGCAGTCTGGCATAAAATCTCTACAGAACATTTTACATCCAAACATATTTTTGTGCAAAGTCATGCTTTGAATAGACATAAGAAGTATCTTGCAAATTTCTGGTAGAATAAATTTCAAAGTGGTGTGTGGGAGGAATCCATGCAGAGAAGAATCCTGTGCTTATTAATCTCCCCCATAGTGCTTTGAGCATATACTATTATTTTTCTGGTTATATGTACAAGTATGAATCTGTTCTGTGGCGTTATTATGAAGTTCATTATGCTGAATAGGGCTGGGAGATAATCTTCGTTTATTTATTTAATGTAATTTAACTTCACAGTTTGTCTGAAGGCAAAAAAATGCAAAATCTGTTGCAGGCATGAAATAACTTTCATGAAAGTGATTTGATAAGGTGATGTTTTTAAAAAAAATCTAGCTTTCCCAGCAATTGCTTTAATTTAGCAAACCTATGAGAAGATAACCAATGTAAGAAGTAATACGTTTGCACACAGCCACATCCCCTTTCATACGCTGCTTCCAAGACTCTGCTCTGAAAACACTGTGACAAATGGACCATCCAGTAGTTTTTAATTGCTAATAAATTCTGCATGATACACTTAATCCAAGCTCCACATGACTTTTAGAACAACCTAAGCTTTCTTTAAAACCTCAAAAATACAAGTTTAGAACCTGAAAGCAAAAATTTCTGCCATTTACTTTTCAGCCTTTCAGAAGTCAGTGAAGATACACTAACTACTCAAGAGCACTGTCAGAGTGAGAAAACTGGAGAACTTAGAACTCTGCTTGCCAGACCACCACATTTTCTATCTCAGACTTCTTGATTTGCAAAATCATTCCCTTCAAGCCATCCTTGAGACTATCTCCAGAGGGAAGAAGGAAGCTATTTCTATACTAACCCATCTTTTTGATGCTTTCTCAAAAGTGGAATTCCAAAAATTATGCCTATAGTCTCTCAGGTCTGCTCTCACCTTAGAAAAAGTTGGGGTAAAATCATCCAACTGTGAGACTTCAAAGACACAGGGAACCTTCTGTTCTATCCATCACTCACTCTGAAGGGATTCTCACTGAAAACTAACCACAAGGAAATATTTGCCCTACCAGCACTCACAAAATGCTTTCTAAAATACTCATGTTACAATCTTAAATAAACAAAGAATTCTTAATTTTTATCTTGTTAAAATTAAGAAGAAAATATAGCATTATTGCACACAAATGTAAACACATGTAAAGTGTTGGAGCTAAAAATATCTCTTTCAAGATACTACAAGACATGATTTTCCATTGTGAACTACATTCACTGCTTCTAAGGTCAGTATTTTAGAAGCTATCTCAGAAAAAGCTTTGAAATAAACATGAGGCCTATTTAGCCTTGCTTTTCTTTCTATTCTGGAGAAATAGATCAACCTATGTGCTACTCCTTGAATAAGGTATCAACAATATCTTTTTCATTTTTTAATTATTTTTTGATCCTAAAAAAAAGCACAGCATCAGCCAGTCCTTATGCCCACAGGCAGATCATTGATTCAGTGTGCTTCTGAAGACCAACTACTGACTATAGGATCATATGCTCAAAACTAAGTTTTTGCTAACTTATTTTTTTGTAGAGCTTGTACAGGTTTTAAATAACCGGAGCTGGGAAATAGACTATGCCTTAACCTTGCATAGTGTTTTGCCTTGGTTAGTGCTGTACTTGATCTGGTCATGAAAACCACAGTGTCTTCAATTATCTAATTAGAGATGAAAACAAGTCTTATTTGTTTTGTTTAGGGTGGGATTGGTGAACCCAAATTATTTTTTTAAATTAAAAGCCTTCTTTCTGCTCCCTTGTATCTTGAATTCTGACTTTTCCACCAACAAAAGAGGTAAACATCTTTGTGGTGCAAGACAGCTGGTGGTAACTGTCTTTCTGAATATTTTTTTCTGAAGCGAACAATGTCAAGGTCACTGAATGAAGGCAGTGATAAGGTAAGACTTCGGCTGTGAGCTGGTTTTGAATGGGCAGCTTTTCTCACTCCTCTGTTGGGTTTTACCTTCATGTATTTTTCCAGAGGCAACAGGAAGCTTCTGCTTCTGGCATAAGTGTAAGAAGAAAAATTGAAATTCATGAGATCATCTGATAGGATAATTCTGTATGAACAGAAGACTGCCATACAGAGTGGATCCACTTTTTTAGCTGAATTCTCTCAGTAAGTAATTATGCGGCATAACTGACTTGGATTAACCTGTAAAACAAATTGAGGAAAAGGTCCCTACAACACAGAAGACAAGAGGTAATAACATAAAAGGTAATTTATGCCACTTATAGAGGATGGTCAGAGGAACTGGGGGAATAAAGTGGCTGCATGTCTGTGGAAATTTTATGTCCTGCTGACAATGCAATTTCAAAGAAGAAGAAAAGGAGGAGGCTAGTGCACACTCAGCTTCTGATTTGCATGAGTAATGAAGAACTAGTAGAGGTTTATTGTCCTCAGTGCTCTACAGTCCTTGGTATCTAAAGTAAAATGTTCTTAATTTTTGAAATTTTTTGTGTTTTCTCCATTACTCGTTTCAGTTAACACCTGCCTAGAAAGAGCAAATGGTACACACACTGCCTGTAAAATCAATAAATGATGTTTGTTTACTGCTGCAAGAATCTGCTGGTGTCAACATTAGTTGTCTCTGTAGTGGCTGAAATATGCAAATTTAAAAAATAGTCTCCTGGAAAAATAATTTTTAATTTAAAAATGTGCATAAAGGCACACTGTCAAAGCACTTGCCAAAAATACAAGAAAAGTAAGCCTATTAAAAAGGAAATAAATTTAGCAACCTGGAGAGCATTCAGCCAAAAAAGTTACATATACCATAAAACAAGAATTGTATTGTAAGAAGTAATATTAAAGGAAGAAGTCAAACAACATTCTAGACTTCTACACACACGTACATGTACACTCCCATATCACATAAATTAAAAAAAAAGTAGATTTAAAGCCCTTTGCTTCAATGATTTTAACTGTTATGTTCATTTTGGCTTTTTTTTTTTTTTCAATAATTAAGCAGAAGTTACTTGTCTAATCACACTGCCATACAATTTCAGACAGTCATTCTGACACTCCTACACTCTCATCATTATGCAGTTCTCTCAGTTTTGGTTACTTACTCAAGTACTTACTTAGATTTATCAATGGTACAATCAGCAAAATAATAGCTGTACACTGTCCAACTCTGTAAGGCCAGAGAATTAACTGCAGTTTGTACCAAAGTACTCTGAACTCACGCTGCTGTCAAGAGGGAAGCCTGTGTGGACCTGCAGGACAGTCTTAAAGGGAATCAGATGAGTACATCAAAGGCCCTAGAGCCCCATTTCTGTTTTAGGATGGAATAAAAGCACTTTATGATGATGGCAAATATGCCACAATGCCAGTGGGAGGCACAGATCCTTCCAAAAAAATGTATGCTGAGCACAGATCAGATGAGCATTCCTTCAAAGGTACTAAATACCCATGTGTATGCAACTGAATCCCATTCTACCATCTTAAAGGAGGACGAACTCACACAAGTTTTAACTTCTGTGTTATGTAAATACAGTATACAGAGAACTTATATGACTACTTTTAATGGAAACCTCTAATTTTAAGGTAAGTAAGGTTTATTCATGTAAATGTCAAAAATGTCATCCTCTGTGTAAACATGTGTGTTTTCATGATGAAGGCTGAATATATTTGCCAGGGAATCAGTGAAATTTTCATTCTCATTTGTGGAAGAAGAAATTAAACTCTTTAAAAAATTAATTCTGGCTATGCTAACAGATCCAGAGAAACCTTTCCAACTGCTATTCAACTGAAGTTGACTCTAACTCTACTGAAACTGAATAACAATGTCTGGAGATAAGGACTGGTACTGTAATTAATGTTCAGGAATTGCAAATGGAAAGTATGTTCATGCCTGTATTTCTAATCAACAGACAGTGATGGAATATGCTTGCCTCACAGGAGCGATCCAATGCTAAGCTGATTTATTCTTATTAATGCTTCAGCAATCACGTACGTGCCACATAAATGCAAAGAATTAAGATATAGGAAACCCTGGCAATTAAAATATCTGTTAAGGTATAGATCTCTCATTCCTGCTGCAGAAAGTTACTATGCACTGAATTATCTTACTAGAAATAGTATATCCTAAAAATTGAAGTAAAAGTATGAATTATACATGTTAAATGACACTCTAAAAAGTAACGCTGCAGCATTGCTTAAGGTCGAGGAACATAATTCTTCACTAGGAAAAGATAACAAAAAGTTCATTGAAAGTCTACTGACACTGTCTAACTCTTACAGGCAAAACAATTGAAGTAGAGATAACAAGTGCCACACAACGAAATGGTAGATTCATAGAGTCTAAATTCAATTTTTTTAATTGTTATTTGAGATATACAGACTTAGATATAATTTATAGAAAATTTAGTCATAAGTTATTAGAAAGTTAGCATTTAGATGTGGTTTAAAAAAAATCTAACAGGAAAAGAGTAAAATCAGAGCAGCAAACTTCCTGCCAATTTCAAACAGGAAAAAAGAAAGAAAGAAACTAAGGAAGATAAAAGGTGATCTCAACACTTCAACACAGCTTAGAAGTATTCTTAAGAACTACTTACCTCTTCTACTGGTGAGAACTATCCTCAGTTGGCATGGTTATGGCTGTAAAAATAAATAGCCCATCCAGGGTTTTATACACCAAACCACATATGTATGCAGGGCTTAAGACCTACTAAGGACTGCAAGTTATAGACATGTAGGACAGGTTTTTCATAAGTTTATGCCAGGGAACTAGTGATTTAAGAAACTAAAAGCCATTTTGGCTCTTTAAACATTCAAGGTGGAGTACTGGAATGGGCTGCTGAGAAAGCTGTGGAATATCATTCTCCAGAGATTTTCAAGACCTGACAGCTTCCTGTGCAACCTACTGCAGGGAACCTACTTTAGCAGAGAGGTTGGACTCCAACCATTATGATTCTGTGATACTTCTACTGACTCATAGATTTTAAGCCCAGAAGAGAATATCTGTACTGCAGAACATCATCAAATAACACCTGAACAGAAGGAAATAGTTTTCACTCTTTTCCACAAGCCAACAATCATTCCAAATAGATTGCACATTAAGTAGAACAAATATTTATGAAAAGAACAAGCATTTTATACAGAATAGTTTTATGTAATAGTTACCTTCCTTCATAGGAAAAGTTGTTTACAGTTGTAAGAACAGCTTATCTCAGTTCCAGCCTGTTTTAAAAATAGTGAGTTTCAGCCACTGAGTCTTTTAGAAACTTTGTCTTGCAAAATACAATATGACCTATTAATTGGTAAGAACCAGTGAGAATATCTGTGAAGAAGATGCCATTTTGCTTTATATCTATTATGCAATTCTCTCCTTGTATTGCAAGTTTTTCAACTTCTTGGTGTTAGATCACATGTCCAAATTCACTATAGTTTCCGATATCTTTTTTCAATATTACATAAACATGTATGTACTTCCTGAAGGCAAAGTGGACATTTAATTGTATTACTATGTATAGAGGTGAATTTTTAAAAGTGTCTAATGAATCGCACAGAAACATAAACTTTGTAAGAAAATCATCATTAATGGAAGAAGCATATTCCATAAGATACTGGCAGTTGTTATTCTGTTCCTCCATTCCTTGGCTGAGCCAAAAGAGTGTAGAATGTTGTACATGCCCCAGATTCTTCTTTTCCACTAAAATCAGCTATTCCCTCCAAGCAAACACACTGAGGGAAACAGAAAGTTTAAAAGTTTTATTTCAATTTTTCAGTACAGTTTTTGACAGATGTTCGGTCCCACGGCGTTCCCAGATGTTCGGTCCCACCTGTAAAATATTTGTTAAAAGTTTGTGACTAACTGTACAAAGGTAACAAAAACACATGCATTTGGGAGGAGAGGGGGCAAAAACTTAAATATCACTTATTCAATACAAAAGGCCCAAAGAGTAACCATGTATCTTTTTGAGTGCTGATATGGTATTCATAGTATAAGGTTGAGGACTGAGGTCATGCCATACTGGGGCCATTCATGATAACCATTAAGGAAATCAACTCACCTTTCCTCACTTTTCTTGTGTATTTTCTTATCCAGACCAGAAGCTCAAGGGCAACAGATACAGGATAAAAGTTCTCAATAGTTCCACAAAGGTTCTTCCTGATGGAGTAGGACAATTCCCAAAGGTCGTGAGAAACATGAGCAGAGGAAACACACTACATCATGAGCTCTACCCAAGCACCAAATATATAATGGAGTCAGAAGCAACATACAGGATAACATTCACATTTTAATTAAAATTAAAATGAAAGACCATCACATATTCCTGTCTAGTGGAGCACCTGTACACAAAGGTTAGCTGTGCGGTGTTGCAGATGCCTCAACAACAAGAGATGTGAAGACTTCATATGCTCTTGTTTCATCCCTATGATGCCTTCAACTTCCAGTCATGGCCACTGAATAGGACTGTTCTCATCAGACAACAGAAAAAAAAAAAAAAAGAATATATAAATAAATATATTTATACATGTATCAAATTATATATATGCTTCTGTGAATGTATGTGTAAATAGGAAGAGAACAGCATGTATTGTTAATCCATAAGATCAAGGGAGTGACTCATGGCAACCTTGGGATGGGAAAAATTAAGAAAACAAACTGTATAGATGCAAAGGGATTCTGAGAATGATAGTATGTGACCAAAAAACAGCTGAAGAGAACACAAATCTGTAGGGGAATACTTGTATTATGCCAAGATCCAAGGAACAGCTGGAGTACAGAAGTCTTGTGAGCTCCAAGAAGTTGCAGGTTAGTAAAAATTCTACGGATGTGTAATGTTTCATGTTAGCTGCATAACACTTCTATGGTTGGAATGAAAACTCAGCACAAGTTACATACCTCTACCTTTGGCAGCATATGTTCATAGTTCACATTTCCATACTTTGTCATCAGTACCCAAGGAAAAATAAATGTTTCTTTACACAGAACTCAAGATTTTTCTCTGCTTACACGAGAACACTGTTCTCTAATGTTCATAACAACCAGAGACTTATTTGTTACCAAGTGATTTGAAAGATTATCTGATCAATGGCTTTTGAGTATGCTTAATTAACATAGCACATATTTCACAGCTTCTACTGCTTCCCTACATTACCATTCCCTCTCTGTCACAATAATGATTTTAGATACTGCATTTTCTGTATATCTTTGAAGCATACATAATTGGTCACTGTTAGAGATAGAATATAAGGCAATATCTTTTGATGAAACATAGAGCAAAAATAAAACTCGAAGCAGACTGTTAGGGACTATTGGAGGTGTTGGTTTTGTTTCCTTTTTCTGTAGGGAAGGAAAGGAATCATTTGGGTAATTCATCTAGCAAATTATTTGTTATTGCAGAGATTGAGGCATCAGTGATATCTCCAGTATACCTCACATTTTTCCTGTGTCACAGTTCAGCTGCACAATTGTTTCTTATAAGGCTGAAGGTTATTAACCAGAACTTCATGTATATTTTGGCTTTTGGTGAGCTGCACTGTCTTGGACCCTCCCTCTATGACAGAGGTTGCCATTTCACGAGAAAGGGACACAGTAACTCAGGTGACTCCTTGCAATGCCCTTTTTTGGTAATTGATATTATTACCTACATCTATTATTTTATTTGTAGGCAAAAAAATTCAGCTAGGTCTTCCGAGGAGTCTTTGGAAGCAAATAGAGTAGGATAGAAGATAATTAACAGAAAAAGCCAAAGCAGCAAAAAGATGGTTAAAAGACAAGCAACAAAGATAAAAAGAGAGCAGAATAATTAAATAGTTTTAAAGGTGAATTTTACTTGTCCCTCCTTCCTTCCTCTCTTAAAAATTAACCTATTCACTTCCCTCATATCACCTTGAAAATCCGGTTACCTGAATAAGTGAGGATCTGAAATAAGCATTCAGTGTTCTATTGTGCCTGAATATTCCCAGCTGTAGAGGGAAAATGGAAAACACACAAAAGCACAGAATGTTTGCAGGTGTATCAAACATATGCAGCGAGACATTTGACTCCTAGCATTCATTCAACAAAAAATAAGATTAGAAAAGGGGGTCCTGTAAGAAATAATTAAAAATATATTTATTGTAAAACCTCGTAACACATTGGTTTAAAAGTCATTAAAGAAAAGAAGAAAAAAAGGAACAAAAAAGCCCTTTAACTTCTTTCCTCAGCAGCAGAGTTGGTATATAGAAAATAATTCAATATCATAAGAAAAAAATAGCATAAAGTTTCAGGATTATCAATTTCTTAAATAACAGTAAAGTTTTGGAGGAATAACATGTGTAGAATGTGGCCAATTATCAAGCCATTCATCACAGATCCATTTTGAGAATTAACTCTTCAACCTCTGTCATCTGAAAAATAAAAAAATGACAGCTCATCAGCTCTAAATAATATTAAGAATAAATGTAGCTGCAGTGAGTAGCAATTATTGCTGCCCCATTATATCTTACTCAATTTTCCATCAAATAGTATTTAATCTTCCAAGAGGAAGATTTGCTCTCCATCTTTCTCTAGTTGGTGGAGGAGCTGTGATAATGGAAGGAGAAGAAAAAGCTGCTATGAACATTTGATGCAGTAGGACTTCAACATAAATTATATTTCCTTCCTATCAAAAAAAGCACACTCACAAAAGCAAGGGTTAGGGACTAAAGGTATTATTCACTGTAACAAGACCCAGTCCTAAAGGTATCTGTCAGGAACAAACCCAGGTTGAAGTCAACAGGAATCTTCCTGAAAGATACAGACAGTTGTTCCCAGGCTATTGAGTTATAAAAAGTTCTTGGCTGTACATAGGGACAAACGTAGTAATTTCATACACCTTACCTCATTGATTGCTGCTGCCCTTGATAGCTTTTTCACTTGGCTGAACAGATGTCCAGTCACTAAAAACAGGGTGGACAAAATCCTGCATCCCCTCCAGGCGTAACTGCTTCTGTTCCAGTATGAGGGACAAGTGGCTCCAAAAGTGGATGTGAATGAAGACAGACAGCTGGATCTATGAGTAACACACATGCAATCTGGAATCAACAGCACACTGTTTGCTACTTGACCAGTGTGCATTTGTTTCTTTAAAAAAAAAATCTGAGAAGATTCACAAAAGATCACATTAAAAAATATTCTCTTCCATACCAGTTATACATTAGCTGCGATTTCATACGCATACAGAGCCAGATTGTATTCTCTGTTACAAATATGTAAATCTGAAGTAACATCATCAACTTCAGCTTAACTGTTCTGGATTTGCATCAATGTAATGAATTCCCTGCAGGGAACCAATTTCATTTTCAAGGGTTTTCACAGAAAGTGAAAACCAGCTACTAAATGCATTCCAGTATGAGAAATCAGACATGAAACTGATGTTAGTATAAACAAAGGGCTTTGATGGATGCAACTGCTAGAGAATCCAAGAGCATTCATATTTCCTGACAAACAATGCACTAATTTTTGAATGCACCTGTAGTTGTTTCTCATTATAACATCATTCTCTTCTACCATTTATTCTGAGTAACCCCCAAATTCAGAAGATTCAAGTCTGATAGAGACAACGTCTTATAAATTTAACTTATTTTTTAAGGAAAAGGATCCTTAACATAGTATCAAATTTTCAGTGCCAGAAAGCTCCTCATTGGCCCGTAACGATTACCCTACCAAAGAGCAGAGGGAATCAAAACAAAACAAAACAAAAATTTATCTTCATTGTACCTTTCTACTAACAATAAATAAAGTGCTTTCTACTAGCAGTAAATACAGTAACTTCTTCTAAAGCAAAATGTAAAGGTCTGTGTCTTTACAATGAGATAAACCTACATAAATACTATTTATAAAATAGGAATTGATAGAGAAAGAGAAAACAGGTTACTCTGTCTTATTCTTGTGTAAATGAGTGGGTAGGAAAAAAGGAGACTATAGAACTCCTTGCATTCAGTTTTTGTTCTCCATGTATGGATGAAAAGGAACCTGATTCTTTCTATTGCAGTGCACCTCCAAAGCAGCTGTGGAAAACACTGGTGTCTGCTACATTTGCACAGACCTAGGAATACAAGAGAAATAACATGGTGCATTGTTCAGCAGAATATTTTCGCCTGCCTTCACACACCAAAGATGCAAGCCGAAAGATGCTGTAGCATTGTGCCACCTATACACAATGTCAGGAAGGTGGATTTCACATTCAGTTCACTTTTGTTTTCATTTCTTCATTTGAGTTTCAGTATTAAGCACTTCCCGAGACTTGATGAAAAGCAACAATCAATCAGACAACAAGGCACAACTGGAAGAAGTGACCCCCCCCCCTTCTTGGTGTTATGTCTGGAATGGTGAAGCAGGCTGGAACCTTGTAGGGCTACAGGCTAATGTGGGCTGATGTCTTGCTGTTTCATGGGATGTGTATTTGCATTCTGACCCGCTCTTTTGTTTTTGTCTGTAACAAGTCCTGCCTATACCTTTCATTAGACTTTGTTTCCCTCCTCATGGGGTAGTCATTACAATAGAAAACAGAATTTCACTCAGTCTTCCATGGACTTGATGCTTAATCCATAAAGCAAAGTTGTCAAACACCTGGTTTGCAGACTCTTAAGATGTGTTAAAAACAGCAGTCAGTAAAATATGCCACTGCTTTAACACTTTCTATATGACTATGGAACTGAAGAAAAATTTAACTGAAAACAATACAAAAGGAATCCAGTTTCCTCTTCTTACAAACACAGTGAGATCCAACTTCAGGCAAGAGAAATGAGCAAGATGTTCTGTGAAGACCATGAGTTGTTGTCAACGTTTTTTCTCAAACCTCAACTAACTCCTAATCCATATTCATAATCTGTAATCTGGGCATTTGGTAGCACACACTTAAAGGGAGGGAGGGACGGAGGGAGGGAGGGACGGAGGGAGGGAGGGAGGAAGAAAGGATAGGGAAGAAAGGAGGGAGGGAGGAAAAGAGGAAAAAGGTAAATAGTGTATCCAACACTATTCTTCAATGTGCCAAACTCTTACAGTTTTCATTTTACCCCTCCCTTCAGGTACATGCACACTTGTTTCACATCTCATGATTTTTTAAAATAAATTACATCTTAAGTAACTCAACAAACCACTAGTGATTTGTACAAAAGTGCACTGTAACTCCTGAGGACACCACTTGCTTTGAAAAAAAAGTTGCATGATCCCTTAAATTCTTAAATTTCTTAAAGCAAACCTGAAAACAAACATACAGGCAGAGGGAAACCAGTGACTTCATGTGCCTCAAATACCAACATCACATTTGATGCCATTTACAGGACATTAGAAATGACAATTCAAATTATACTGATGTAACTACCTTAAAAAAAAAAAAAAAAAAAAAGAGAGAGAGAGAGAATGAGTAAGAAACACACTGAAACTCTACCTTATTCTTCAGAGATGGAATCTAACTGTGACTACATTCACGTGCACTTCTGGAAACTAGCTGGAATCATGTACCAACAGAGTACATCAGTTTTATCTGTATATTTGTGTTGGGATTTTTTTCAGGTCAGATTACTTTGATTCTGTATGTTTCCTTCAATAATGCTTAACCCCAACAAAACACATATTACAAGAAGCTGCAGGTGGACTGCCTACTGAAGATGACAAAAGTTTCACCTACAGAAGCATGCAGAAAGTTTAAATAACTCTTCACATCTCACGTGCGCTTTGGCTTTCAGAACTGCTGCTAGCTTACAGTCTTTAAAACCTAGACTTAGACTGGGATCTTCCCTAAAAATGGATACCCTACTAGGCTAACCTGCAACGGTGTAGGTGCATCTACTACAATACCAGTTTGAAGTTGCAGTAGCTGGGGACAAACAGCCCCATGTGGTGGTCTATGATAACAATTCTTTATATCAAGTTGGAAAAACTAGCCTACGAAACACTTGAAAAGTCTAGCATTAAAGGAGCTGTAGAAAGAAAGGACTTCCTTTTAGAAACTATATGAAAGCTCTGAAGTGTTGTGAGCCACTGTAACTCTAATGCTTGCTACATTAGAATGCAGTATTATAACTAAAGGTCACTGTGTGCAGCAACTGTTATTTATTGTTCTCTCCTTTAAAATTGCTTTTCTTTTCAGACTTATAGAAAAATAAATAATCTTCTGCACTTCTGTATGCAGCCAGTTACACACTCAAGCTAATTATAGATCATATTAATTTGGCCTGCCATCCATGCAGAGAGACTGGAGGTGTCCAATTTTTCTGTCACAAATTTTGTCTGGCATTAAAAAAAAGAAGACATTAGCCAACTGTCTGCAATTAGTAGGTATCTGGACAAAGTGGACACATGGTGTGTGTTGTTACTTCACTTTAATGTATCTCCTAGGCATTCATGATCAGTAGCGCATATTTCTATCTGGGAAATCCCAGAACAGGAGTTTTTCACACAATGGGTGTCCTTTGCAGTATACACATGATGAGCTATTTGTTATAATCCATGTAGGTATACAGCACCACATTAGTATGGCTGGTTAGCTCAAAAAACTGTTTTCCCATACTATATTACTGTAACCTGATACAGAAGGAAGAAAACCATTTATAAGGCATGGACTTGCTGTATTTCGTGAAATAAATGAGGTGTAAAAGATAATATTATATAATGAGTTTTCAAAATACAGTGCAAACTGTAGGAAAAATCAGTAACACAAGAATCAGAAATCAAAAATCTCATTGCTATGGAGACTCCACCGTGGTCAAATCAAACACAGCACTCTCACACATAACGATCTGAAATAATTTATAAATGCACTTAATTGTTTAAATTCAAATAACTGCATTTGTAGAATACTTAAAGATGAGTACTTTTATAAGTTTTCCATAATACAGATTTGGTCTTGTTGAGACATACGTATATATTTTTGCATCTAGGCAAAGTTCCACTGATTTCAGTAGAACCTTAAATGGCTGTAGGAAGTTCTACTGATCTGAAAGAACATCTGGTTCTTAATGGAGGTTCACTTTCCTAATATTAGCTTAATAAAACTATATATATGAAGCATACATGTATATATACACATAAAAGTATGCATGCATACTTGTATGTATATATCTAATGCTACTGAAGCACGTTTCTTTTATTAAAAAAAAATCCGTTTCAGAATGGTAAAAATTTTGGACCACATTTTAAGGTTAAGTTACAATTTGGCAAAACTCTCCATGGCAAACAGAATGTGCTCTTTCCACATAAAAGTTACCACACACGCTTGCTGCTTGAAACTGAGGATCCAAAGAGAAATTTTCGACTCTAAATTTTGTCCTCTACAATGTAATTCTTGTTTAGAGATTGTTGTCAACATCCGTTTTTAAAGACTAAATAGAATTAGATGTTCTTTCAATAGTGTGCTCTGCTGTTTTGCAAATTTCAGTTGAAATTTGTTCATGTGGTTTTCTGATCTCCAATTATCCATCAGTCTTTTCAAACAAACTTCATTCCCAGAACATCCACGTTTCTTAATAATCACTCATTATTTTGTCCATGAGCATGGATTTTAGGAAAATGCCAATTGTTCCTGCTCTGACATTCAGAACTCTCTCACTCTTTCAGAATGAGGCTTCTGTCTAGTAAACTTACCACATACCGTAAGCATATAACTGCTTAAAATGGGTGGATATTCTAAAAATTGGAATCTAACAAAAAAGTGAGCATTTTCATTGAACATTTGCCTATTACCTACTAGATATGTGAAGAAAATATGATGGAAACACTATCATTTTTTCTCCAAATGCTTCCTGTGATTATATATTCACAGCATGTACATAATTATCAATCAGAATTCTGTTGTCAAGTGGTGGAGCACACCATTACATGTGAAGAAAATTTTCTGTAAAATAGCATTGTACAACTAAATACCTCCAATATAGTTTAAGAAAATTAATGGTTTCCAATAAGAAAATAAATTCATATTAAAAGACTATGATTTGGTGGAGGAGATATAATTTGTTGATAACTTTCAACTAAAGACAAGTAACCTTTTGATTTTTATTCTGGTTATATTCAGCTTTGATGTGACACTATAAGTTATATTTAAACCTAGATCCAAATGAATGCAAGTTGACCACAGAAACTGCGGTTTTGAGTTAGTTAAAACCTATATGAAGCATCCAAAAGGTGATTCAGGTAGAGCAGGTAAGAAACACATCAGCCATCAGATCTTCTCAACTCCATTCTTGCGCATGTGGATTTCACAGAAATTTGGCCATCTCCAGCAAGTAACATCTTCTGGAGGCTGAATGGGCCATTGTAGAAAACGGATGAAGCATAAATTATTACTTCCTGCAATGCTAGCCCAATGATTTAAAATATATTTCCCTGTATTAAGAAACCAGATATTTTATCACTGATGCCTCATGTAACTTTTCTCTTGATCAGGTGTAAGGCTCATAAGGCATTCTCTGACTCTTTAGCATTCTAGGTAAAACAATAGTAACAATTTATATAAATGAACGTGTATGTGAATGAAACACCGAGGTGCTGTATAGCCCATTTTGTTCTAACATATTGATGATTCTTGTTACTTCTAAAACCGTTCTGTAACTACTTTTAAATTTAAATGTTATGAATAGAATTCATCTGTAAAATAAGAATGTGGCCACAAAAACAATTTTATTCTACAATTAGTTTACAAACCTCTGACTTTTTTTCTCATTCCAGGAGTATGCTGTTCCTGAAGTCTTCACTCCATATTTAATAATTTTTACTGCATACTAAATCACTCATATATTTAAATGAACTGTAACCATCAACATGAGTTTTGCTAGGACAAAAAGGGGAGGCAAATTTGCATATTGTTAGCAGTATGGAGTGGGTAGGATGACAGTGAGTGATGAAAGAGTGTATCAATGTGGGGGATGATTCAGACTTCTTAAAATTTGTAGAGTAACAAAGAATGAGTTGTCTTTGGTTGTCATCTCAACTCATTACACACTGATTTTTAACACTTTCTGATAACTTTTTTTTTTCTTTGTATCTGCACTGAAACAGAATAAAATTGAAAAGAAAATGATATTAGGTTATATTCTCGTCTTAGCTGTGAATGAGATCCACATTAAGATTTCTCCCTTCCTTCACCAAGCTTATTTGTGTACAAGAGTAACAGCAAAAGCAGTAATATACCTCAGGCGAAAGAGCCTGTGCGTCTATCAATGTTTGGGTGACTGGCTTAGAGAAGGTTCATTGGAACAACGTGCCCTGGAGCAAATGAAAATACCATTCATATATGCCAATTTGGAACTCACTGTGCAGTAGACAACGTACTGAATAAATCCAGCACTGGAGTGCATACACACTTCCAGCCTTGAGTTATTCATAACATTTTCAATATATTAGAATTTGTAGAAACAAATGCATTCCATGCTGATAAACAAATTTTCATGAAGATCTGGTGGAGAAAGTTTGGGTATACGTGATTCGCTAAATGGAACTGGCCAAGAAGGAGAACTACTAACAATATCCTTTTTTGTCTCCCTTTTTTTACCCATCAAAACCAGACACTTGAATTAACATTTCAAGTTTTTATTTTTACACCACAGGCAATGATGACAGGAGTTAAAACTTTCATGAAAATAACTGCTCTTCTCCAGGCATCAGTCATGTACAATCCCATTATGGATTGCCTAAAAAAAGTGATTTTTCACATCACTCATATTTCAAAGCTCTGCAAAAAACAAGGGAGTTCAAAGTACACCTAGGTTGTCAGGTTATTTTGTACTGTGCTACTGACAGCTAGTGACCAGCATTAATAGTATTTGGATCCAGTACTAACATCTTATTATTGCCACTGTAAAAGAGGTAATCCAGTTGGGAGTTATCAGATTAAAAAATCAAGAACTTGTTGCCAATAAGAGCAGAGCAGAACAACAGATAATTTCTATGATACAAGCCATTTCTTCATCCTCTCTACATTTGTCATGCCCTCATGACGAATATCTATCAAGCTATCTATCTAGTCTATAGGATCTGCCTTTATTCACAGTATAAGCACTCCTGCTCCTCTTTACCCACATAATGGCAGCTACAAAGAAAAGCCCTCAGGGGATTACAGCTTCTTAAAGCAAATTTGTCAGTTTCAATTCAGGTTAGGTGCTCATACCACAAACAATCAGGAAGGAACCCAATCAGTTCCTTTCAGATGCTGATGGTTCACACATAGTAATTTGTTTGGGCATACACACTTAACATTTATATGGATTCATTCTATGGACAAATAATACATGTAATGAGATGGTCATCTATAAATATACATATAGATGTGTATTCCAGTATATATATATATATGTTTATTTATTAAATAACATACTTTTATATCTATCTCTCTTTTATATCTCTCAAAAAGATAACGTAGACAGTTCTCAATAAATGAACTGATAAAATTCATGTCTGATGGAAAACGGCACAGATTTTTGTTGAAGTGTGAACACACTATGTATGCCTATATATATACGTGTATATCCATATACACTTGCATACACTTAATGTACATATGCATCATGTATGTGTAACAGAGCATACAAATCCATATATAGCATTTGAGTAATGATGTGACAAACATTAGACACAAGTACTTATCTGGGAATAACCTTTGGTTTGACCTTTCAAAGCATTTCCTTTTCTAATCTACACACTTCATATCTGGAGCACGTGGAAGCATCTTACCTTGCTTCCATTTTCTCTTGCCTCCCGTTCCATCTTGAGATCAGAAATTAGGAGAGTCTTGTATTTGTTCTTTCCATTACTGCTGTGATCATCTAGTCTGTATTCTGAAGTCAGCTGAGCAGAGAGGGGACTGTCACTCAGGTTCAGAGGCTGCTCATCCTGCTCCAGATTTGTTTTGCCATTACTGTTGGTTTCTGCCATCTCCCTGCAGTGTGTTCCCCCTGAAGCATTGGAACTGTGTCCCACGGTCTCATTGCCATTAAAACTCTCTGCGGCTGAATCATCTATTAAAAAATATATATTTTCAGTCATATGCCACATCATCATTTTTGTCTAGTTCAAACACAATTTATATTTTCACAATGTTTTTCAAAATAGAGTTATGTTTATGTTATAAGATTTATGTTACTCAATCCCAGTACATTTCTGCAAAATGTGTGCGCACACCCCTCCACTTATTCAAATAAAAACTTTGTGTAAATCAACAAAATATTGCTAAGTTAAGGGAAATGATCTGGACTGACACCTTAGTGTCGCTGTGTACACAAAAGCTAACCATCACACTGGATTTTTAGGGACAAAGTGACAAAATCTGTCTTAAACCATCTGTCTGTCCATATGTCTTTGGATCTATTTATTCTTATATCGTGTTCATTGCAGTCTTGCATATTTCTGAAGTTTAACAGAGATGCACATGGTACTGAGAGAGAATGTAATTCTCAGGTTTTAAGAGTGCAGAGCAGCATATGTCATATTCATAAACATCCTCTTACACAGATACAATGTAAATATATCCGATGTATTCACTGCTGGCAAGAGATTACATCGGGAAAGTCGTCTCCAAAAGCAAAGGATCCCCTCTTTGTTTTGTTCACGTGCTCATCTCATTTGCTCATTCTTTGTGTTACAATACATTTTAAAATACCACTTAATAAATGATTAAATTATCAACCTGGAAGTTACATCTGGAGACTTGGGATATGGTGATGTTGGCCCTTATATTTTACAGCTGAAAAGTCTGGTTAACATATATTTTGACATGCTTCTGTGTTTGTATATCCTGTGTTTGTCAGGACTGGGATTTGCCACCTGTTCTACTTTCTCTGCCACTGTTTACTCTTAAGCAGTCCTTTGGCTATCTAATAAATAATTTATCCTTTGGTGGATGAATTTGGACCTCAATTTGCTTACTTGCTCTACCAAGCACCTTACAGCAATTTATGTGGTTTAGCTCATGGTGCAAAGCCCAGCTCAGGGTCCTACAAGTCTATGTTTATCATAGGCAGTGAAGCTGAAATCAAAACTGAGGAGTTAGCCACGTGGAATTCACACAGATCAAAACTGGAGACATGAGATGAAATGGACCTTTATATGACATCTGCTATCAGGCTCTCCTAATCATTTTCCATTGAAAAGAAACAAACATGTTCATATACACATGGTATTTAAAGACACCACAACGCATACTTTAAAAGATGTGCTCAGAAACATTCACACTTCAAGCTACACAATTGATCAAACTGTTGTCTATCAATAGTTAACACAGTAAAAACCAAGTATTCCAACCCTCAGATTAGAATTTTAAAGTGAAGAAAATTCCAATACAAATTGGTAATGATCTAATTCACTGAAGTACTTAAAGAGCCACGGGCAAGACATCATACATCAGCGTTTTCTTGCTGCATGCATCCAACACCACTATGTCAAAGTATATAAGAGTTGGCTCCCATAATGAAGATTTTTTTGTTTCTAAACCTGTAAAAAAATCTATTTTCATGAAAACACATAATAAAAATCACATTTTAAATGCTTTTTCTTGAGGAACACATTTGACTTTTACAAAACGCTTTATATTTAATGGCTGCAATGAAAAAAAAAAAAAAAAACAAGCAAGATATGTTTCAGTTTTTACATTACCTCTCTTGTAAATATAAATGTATATACACTAAAAGATACACGCTGTTCCTAAAAGCAGATTTTTAAATACATACAACTTGCATGCTAGGCCAACATCTCACTGTGACATTCTTATTTAAAAACCTGGGGCTAATTGAAGATTGAAGTGACATAATTTTGAGGTCAACACAGTGTATCCCTAATCATTCCTTGTGATTTATGACTTAGAGGACCTTAACAACAACACATTAATAATAATAATAATAATTTTAAAAGATTAAAATTCTAAATAAAGTTTCATAAATAAACACAGAATTGTATAATTCAGAACTAGAAAATTCAGAACTTGAAAAGGGAGATGATATATTTTTGGAAGAAAACAGCTGTATTTTCTACTCTTTAAAAAACTCTGAAATATAAAAAAGAAATCCAGTTTAATTAAAAGAGAAACACTTTTGCTAGGGCTGATTTGTATTTAGACTGTTATTAGATGATTGCCTTCTTGATTATCAGTTTAACAAGTGACAGTTAGATCCTAATTAATTAAATCAATCAGCATCAAGTGGTGGAGGTTCCTCCCTTTTAAGAGTTTAGGATATTCCCTGTGGTTGGGAGCAAAGGAAGAAACAATTCAGTTACCAGAGAATGCACACCTAAAAGCTGAGACCAGTGCTTCCTCTGCAGCACCAAAATCTGATTCTTGGGAAACAACTGTGTGCTGGCAGCTGAGAATCTTGTGCAGAGGAGCCAGGTGGTTAAATGGGAGTGATGGAGTAGGAGAGGAGGTGTGTCCAGAGCCAAATCCAGGAACAGCTGAAGTCCAAAGCAAGGCTTTTACTTTGGGCTTGGAGTCATTAACTGTGGTTTTAATTCTTTCTTCCTTTTCTTTTGTGTTATTTTTTTTTTTCCTGTATGATGAATGATTGACAACTAAAACTTGCACATGTGTGTCTATTATATGTGAAAGAAAAAAATTAAACAGATCTTTTCTGCTTATTCTGAAAGATAACCACTGAAAAACATTTTATAAAATACCTATGCTGAATAAATGTCATCAAATATTATGTTATTTTGAAACAATAATACAGTACAGGCATAGCTTTGGCTTTGCTTAGCAAAAGCTTTGTTACTTGGTGGTAGATCTCAGTTCTACTATAAAGTCAAATACCATCTTTTATACTCATTTAACCTTGCTCATTAGAAGCATTTTCCTGATTGTCAGTTAGGAAAAATGTTCAGGAGAACGGCTGCAATGACCATAAAGCACACTTTTGCCAAGTAAAAATAAATATGCATTGCCATAAAAGAGATGAAAATAAAAGCATTAAAAATACTGGTTTAGCACTGGTAGTTCCTCACAGATGTTACCAAGGTAACTAAATTACAAGGTTTCATGCATTTCTCACTCCTGGGCAGGTGGTCTTTTCACGCCAAGAACAAGGCTACTTTAAGAGCTACCCAGTGCCTGAGGCACAGAAACACAGACTGTGTGAGTAACTGGCTTGAGGAAAAAAAGGCTCCTGTTTCATGAAGGACACCACTAAAAGTGGGCCACAAAGGTAGAAGCCCCTGGGATTCTTTGGCATCATGGTGGCAGCTGGGGTTGGCCTGGGCTTGGCAGTCACCACAGTCAATTCATATGTGGGCAGTGGTTGCACCACTGATGCAAGGACAGCATGTTTTTGCAATATGCCTCTTGCCATAACCATCACTTGCGAAGCTTTATGGGAAGACCTCCAGGAAAGCACCCTGCAGCTGCATGTACCATAAGCTGACAGAAGAAGGGCAGATAGCTTCCTGACCTATATCATGTGCCAGGACAGTCACAAAAGAGGAATTTGGAAGAGTTCATAGAATCATAAATGGCCGGGGTTGAAAAGGACATCAAAGATCACCTAGTTTCAACCCCCCCTTCTACATGCAGGGTCACCAGCCACTAAACCAGGTTGCCCAGAGCCACATCCAGCCTGGTCTTGAATGCATCCTGGGATGGGGTATCCACAACCTCTTTGGACAACCTGTTCCAGTGTCACCACCCTCTGTGTGAAAAACTTCTTCCTAATATCTAACCTAAACCTCCCCTATCTTAGTTTAAAACCCTTCCCCCTTGTCCTATCACTATCCACCCTTGTAAACAGCTGTTCCCCTCCAGTCATTCACATCTTCACTTCCTCCCCAGGCCACCTCTGTCCAGAGACATCAGCCATGATAATGAATGATGGCCTCATCAGACAATGCTGCCTGCTCAGAGCAAGCCATGTCTTTAGGAACTGTGTCACTTTGAACCCTTACCCCACATGCTGGAAGGATGGAAATATACCTATATTTTCTATATATTTCTATATTTTCTGTTGCATAAGCCTGATAAGGGAGAATCTGACTGCAAAACAGGTATGTATTTTGCTTCTCAGAAACGCCTACACAGATATGCCTCACAGATAAGGAGTATAACCCCCCTCAGAGAAAAGCTTGTTGTTTGAATGGGACATCATCCTGCCTTCTGCTGAACCAAAGAGCATAGCCCAAACTGAAAAAAATGGCAGGAAAGAAAGCCCAACCAACACACAAAAACAGGTACTCTAAATAGTTTTGTTTCTCAGAACTGTTGCATCCTTCACTTCAGTTATCTACTACATGACCTGAATCTTTGGCAAAGAAAAAGTTTCTCTGTATTTTACACATCACACTGTGCAAGTGATTTCCATGACAGTTCACAGTCTAAGGACGCTCTGACTTAGAGCAGGAAGTCAGGTATTAATTCAAAGGATTAACTTTTCCTACCAACAGCATCTATATTTTTGAATGGGCCAAAAAGCACATTTTGCTTGGAGTAAAGATTCTTCTTTACAAGTTAAAATGGAGTTCTTCCACTCAGAGAGAACTGTCCTCAGATCAGATAAGTCAAATCCTCAACACTATAAACAGTAAGGGCTCTTATAAAGAGAAACAAGCTGAAGTGTGCATGAAATTTGACTTGAATAACAAGTCTCTCAAACACTAGTGAGAGCACAAATTTTAGATCTAAAACTGATATAAGTATCACTGATTTCCTGTGAATGTCAAACTAAAGTATACATATACAATTCTTCCTTATCTCCTTGTGAGAAAAAATCTTCAGATGTTTTAAAGGATCTCTTGCTTTATTGTTAGCAAACAATTTCATACTATGTACCACTCAGGCTTCTCATATTCCTTGCAGATAATTTAGGGAGGGAGTCAACAAACCCTTCCACACAAAGGTAGATCTCCGAATAATTTCTCTCCTTTTCTCAAATTACTTGTCAAGCTAGAATTCAATTAATATTTAGAGCACGCTTAACTAGTTTTTCTAGTCAAAATTTGTATGAAAATTACCTGAAACTTACTGCATATTTTACAAGTCAGAAATCTACAGTTTAGCCCTTCAGCTCTAACAGCAGTAGCATGACACAGTCCACGACCACACAGCCACCTGGAGGCTCATATCTTCTGAAAGGGTGGTGATGGGCCAGGAAGCTAAGGATCCTTCTTGTTAACAAAAAAAAGTGATGCGAAAACCCAAAGATGCCAAAGCTGTTATAACATAGCGACTTTGCAACAGAGAAACTTTGGCTCTTTTAGGAAAATTAGGAAAAATTTGACCATATGAGCAGAATCATACAAGTTAACACCATTACTGATGACAATCAGTCTGATTAATTGCAACAAATGAATAGAGCAGTTGTTGGAGCCACTTTGCTTGCTTTGCTGTAAGACATGAAGATGGGATATGGGCATATACGCAACCCAAACAGACACTGATTCTTGCAGACTCCGGGGTAGCATGTTTGTTTAATACAGGTTAAACGAACACTTGGAGTGGGCTGCCTGTTGACAAAGCATCTCTGAGAGTTGCAGTTACTGTAAGATGGGTAGCTGTTCTTTCTACAAGGAGGAGATTGGATATGAATGAGTTGAGTGGGAAGAGTGAGACTGAAGCTGCTGCCTGTGCAAGTGTGGAGTGTCACAAAACCCACTCTCACAGATTGCCTACTAAAGGGCTGTATAACGAAGGTTGATTTAATCTCTTTGGGCTGGATACCAGCAGCTGAGGTCTTGCTGAACAACTGCTTACAGCCATAGCAATCTGATTCATATGAACAGGACCACTTGCAACAGACAGTTGCAGACCAAAAAGTGACAGACTCCAGAGCAGTTTTGAATTACTATGCTGCTTCCTTTAAACCTTTAGCTTCAACATTATGCATGCTTTATTTTTTTTCTGTGTTAGAATACAATTTTGATGAAAATAATATGCTGCATAAGCAAATGTTTAAAAGTAAGTAAATTACATTGCTTCTGTATTTTGACAAGCCCAAGCCATGCTAACAAACTTTCATAATGGTAGCTACTGAAAAAAAAAACCTCTACTGATAGCAACTGGTAGCAGGCAATGTGGGGAGAGGAGCATGGTGAATTAGAGAAAAGGTGGTATAGACAGCTGACTCATAGGAACTTCTGTAGTATGAAATAATTATAAAGACTTTTCTCCAAGAACTAATAAAAAAAGCGAGGTCACATTTCACTCCCACCACTTCTCACAATGACCGTTTAATATCAATTTGTCACAGTTATGTATTTGGTTATGCTTCATTTGTATCACAAGTCATGTTTCAAGCACGAGTTCAATACATAACTCAAAAGCCAATTGAAATCAACTAAATCTATTCAACTTCTCCTTTTCTTTTCACATTATGATAAAGAACACCAGGAGAATTAATGGAGGTACAAAGGTGATTTCAGACCCTCTATTATTCCTTATTTCATAAAGCATAAGAATGGACATAGCTGGTTAAATCAAAAATCCATTCTGCACAATGGCCTATCTCCAGAAGTGGCTATTAGGAAATGTGTGGGGAAGAGAATAAGGCAAACGTAGAGAATTCTCCCCTCTCCAGCTTGTCCAGCCTTCAGTGAATTTCAGTTTAAGGTCTTTCTCAGCTGGAGGTGATGGGACACTCAGCACATTTCTCTTCTAAATATCCAGTTACTCTTTGAACCTGTGTAAGTCTCAAGCACATTTCTGTGCTCATCAGAAAAGTTAGTGTTTCATCTGAAATGTCAGTACTGTGGCAAGGAAACAACAAACAGGTATAAAGAGGTGGGCAAGGCCTTGCAGAGGACGTGAGTGTGATGTGCAAAGAATATTCCCTCCATTCTCAGTGGGATTGCACTGGCTTCTTTGCAAAAATATGTATTAATTGTCCTTTTCAGTTAACATCAATAACATTCACAATTATTGTTTTTATCCTTCTACACATCACTTTCCTGATGTGGTTGGCTTCTATGAATCCAACCATGGAATTTGCTGCATTGAAATTAAAACCTGGAATTTCCATCAGTTTCAACATTATGCCAATCACTGAACCCCTCACTGATGCTTCAGTGGTGGAATAATGGTCAGGGGTAAATTTTGTGTTCAAGCACCTTTTTATATAAAGGAAAAGGAACAAAGAGAACTACAAAACTAATCTTTAGCTGTTGCCAGTGAGAGGACTGTAAGACTCATAGGTTTGATATACACATGCACATACATAGTGGTATCAGCTTTAGCCAGCCTGTACATTTTATTTTGCTATTAAGCAAACAAAAAGTAGAAATTAACAGATTGTCTATGGATAAATGTCTCTTGGTGCAGGCACAAAACAGGCTGATCCTTGTATTCATTTATAACATTAAATAAGAACAAAGAATTGCCACTCCACGGCATCAGCAACCGTCAGAAAAGTAATGCTGCCCCGTCAGTCATAGCAGTGCTGAGAAGGGCACGTTTATAAGGCTTTGTGGGTGACTGTAGGTTTACTTTGCCTGCAGAGCTCTGTTCCTGAATATGCACAAGGATATGGAACAGAATAGCTATTTGGGGGGTACTGAGCATGTAAATAACCAATTGCATAGCTCACTGTGTCCACTGTTGTCTTATTATCACTATGCATCTAGTTTTTACTTGTGCTTTGGCATTTCCACTTCAAAAGACATAGCCCTAACTGCATCCAGGGAGAAAATTCCCTTATATTCTCTTTACTCTGCAGAAACCTCTGAGGCATTTCTGTGGCAAAAGATCTATCAAGGAGTTCTTAATGCAGAAAACCAGAAAATCTCTAAAAGATTTTAATCTGTTTATTTATCAGGTAAAATGTCATCTGACCTTGACAACTGTGGCTTAGATCTCCATTTCTGGACAAGCATTTCAGGAAAATGTTCTCAGCCAATGGATGAGTTGTGCTAGAGGTATTGGCTTGCACCCATCCTAAACAGGACTACGGGCTTTTGAACTGATTTACTGATACAAAACTAGGAACTGAGGAAGGCTGGGAGGCATACAGGCAGATCGGGTTCAAAATGGACCAGTTCTTATTTTTGAGGGAAATTCCAACCAAGCACAAAACATATCCGCAACAAAGGAATTTGGGAGACAGAAACATGTTAAGTAAAGGAGAAATACAAAATATTTGGTATTTGTATAACCAAAAAGATCTTACCTTTACCTCCTTCTTGTCCAACCTGAAAGAGGGCTTTGCTTCTCCAGCTAACTGCTAGAGCCAATGCCTGGCAGTGAAAGGAATGTGGTAAGGTGCCAGCAACAGACAAAGGAGGAAAGTGTAGGGTCAAGTTTGGTTCCTAAGCAGCAATCTAAAAGAGGCTGAAATGAATTATGCTAAACTCATCTGCCTCTCATATCTACTGCATTTGTGCAGTGTCAGCTTCTACTTCATTAGGATCTCCCAGAAGACGAAATCAAAGCCATAAGATCAAGTTGGAGTCAGGAAAATCTCCACAGACTGCATGCCACAAATACTAGTGTCTCTAATAAAACCCTTAAAAGTCTAAAATGCAGCTTGCCAGCTTTGATGTTTTGAGAGGGTTCACAGTGTCATCAGTCTGTACTCCAGTCTAGAAGGTTGAAGCCCTGAACACAAGAAAGACACGTGGTGGCATGACTGCTCTGTTCCCATAGGTAGAGTTTTACCTGCCCTTCTATGAAGGCAGCAAGGTTGAGGACTTAAGGTTCATTATAGCTCCCTTTGTTAGCATGAGAGAACTGAAAGAGAAGCCTAGAAAGCAATCACAAATGAGTGCTTTGAGCTTCATAATGCCTTAGCAGCACTGAGTCCAAACCCCTCCTTAAGGCCCAAACTTTACAGTGCAGAATTCAGTTACAAACTACAGTTTAGAAATTTGATGAAGAGTTGTGAGCTGGAAAATTGCTCTTACAAACCTGAGTTAATAAGCACATTTGATGGATATAGCTTACATGCTCCGTTTGAATTGTTTGCTTTTTATTCTGTCACTTTTAAATGTTTAGGGACGTCCCTAGCACCACATGCACTACTGTTTTCCTATTTGAGCATGCCTTGGGTAGCCACAGTGAGTTGTGTCCTCACTGCTTGAGTGAAAGCAGCATTCCAGTCAAGCAAGGAAACTCTTGATAACAAGCTCATTTGCCTTTCTCCATCTGAAATGCAATCATTTCTGAATTTCACATGAATTATGCTGTCAATTTTATTTTTCACTACATCTGTTAAAAACAACTTAAAAATATTCAGCATCTACAATGTTTAAACACTGCCCTAAATATCACCAAGTAATGCAAAAGATGACAACATTAATCCGTGTTACGGAAGATTTACCTGAATGCAAAAATGCCATTGAGATAAGTGACAAAGCCAATCTGGAGTCTCACCAGCATGTTGATTACAGTGATAAGCATCAAACAAAAGGAAGAAAAAAATAACAGTTCCTGGCATCCCTTTAATCAGTCTGGAAAAGCTTTTTCTTGTAATGAATGCTAAAACTCCCTGAGATGGGTACAGAAGTTATACAATATTATAATTTCTGATATTTTTTGTACAATTGCACTGGAACTGGCAGGTCATGGCTGAGCACCAGGTAAGAAAGCATGGCTATTCCAGGGAGCTCAGGTGCAAGACATGCACCTGAGTGAGCAGAAGGAGTGGAGCTTGGACCTACCCCTCTTTACCCCTCATTAACGGGTTAGCAGCCCAGTGAGCATGACCTTTCTGGATAGAGATTGTACTTCTCTTGAGGTATCCCTGATCTTCAGAAGGTGGGTAAGCCAGTTCTTTCTTTTTTGTTCCTTGCTATTGCTCTGTAGTATTGAATCTTATTAGAAGGCACTGTTATTGCCTTCTTTTGCAATATAACTATGAAATAACATGGCCAAAGACAGTATAATCCTGAATCATATTATTTAATTTCCATTGAAGAACAGCAGATTTTAAAATAATATGTATAAATTGACATTTACTACTGGGATCTTTATCATCTGTTGGATGATACAAGACATAGGACCGTGGAGTTTCCATGAAATAGTTAATATTACGGGAAGGTTTTTTCTGCCTTTGTTAAAGCCCCTAATTTTAAATCCCAACAGCATTGGATTAACTTCCAATCTCACTGTCAGAATTAAAACATGTTCTTTTATTTTTTAGAAGTTATTTTTAGCAAAAGTGTTAAGGCCAATGCATTTTGTAGAGTTCCTATAGTACAGCTGAACACTTCCTCACACATCATTTACAAGTCAGCAGAATAACAGGTAGCTGAAGATGGAATGATGGAATGATCTTACTAGATCTCTAGCAAGTCAAATAACAATGATACAATGAGCAGAAAGTTCACAAAGCCCAAAGGGTCTGAGAGACAGTTCTGCTATATCAGTTATTCCTCACCAGAGTTGTGATCTTGAAATTGAAACTGTCAAGCCACTTCGCTAATCAATGCATCTAAATTTGAATCGCTTTTCCCCATGGACTCTGCAGCACAGTGGACTGCCCTTTAGTGGAGAATAGGACAAGTATGAGAGGATGTCTTGAACATGTGTGTAAAAGAAAGATGGGAAAAGTAGAAGACTTCTATGCTTGAAAAATCTTTACATAAAGGCAATCATTTCACAGCTAATGCCAGCAGAAACACTACTATAGCATCTTGGACATAATCTAATCCAGTGACTTTCAAAACTTTTCTTCTTGTTAAAGGTGGTCAGTTTGCACTTACTGAAACATCACTATGACCTAGACTCAAAAATAGAATGCTAAGTGGTGCCAGAAAGTAGAACGAACAGAATATGTCTTCACTGAAAATACATGAATGGTCTTGCAATTCTTTGCAGACCAGAGAGACCTCTTAAGGAAGAAACTAGCAGATCCATACTCCTAATTCATTTCTGATGTCGCTGCAGGATTCAGCAATGGGAGAGTCTACCCACAGAGTATTTGTGGTACGTGCTTTTTCTGCACTTTACAGATGAGGAACAATTACCAGTAGAAACAGAACTTGAGAAAGTTTTTCACTACAGTTCCAACTATTTATGTACAGGTTGTTGTTAAAGCTCAAAGTGCTAGAAAGGGAAACAACGAAGCCATACTCAACTGTAATACTTGGCCTCATTATAATGAGGGGTTATCTAAGAATGAACAACAGTATAAAATTTTGAGAAATGACTATTTGCTGAGCTAGCCCAACTGATCTGTATGTGGAAAGTGGCAAGGTACTCCTGGCAAACAAAGCATTCTGACTACAATTTTGTTCTCTATTGTAATGCTTGCCTGGGACCAGAGCACTCAAAGATACATCCGGTACTATTTTAAATAACAAAGTACAAAGGACAATGCTATTGCAAAATCCTCTGTATCATTTACTTTCCTTTAAAATCTTTTTCTAAACAAGATCATTTGACCCATGATACACATATGTTTTGCAGGGCTCATCTCTGTATACATCCCTGTATAGTTACTTCAATCTAACTGAAATGCATATTAGAAACAGAAACAGCACTGTTGTTATTACTGTGTGACAAACCTGTTCCTAATCTTCCAGAAAAGATAGACAATGTACAACGTTTGCAAAAACAATGAGTAACACTTACTTTTTCCTGCTTAAATAAGATATAAATGTCCATCAAAACAACAGAATTCCTGAGAAGTTCCTTCTAAACCCAGGTCTTTGCTTTGCAATTATTATCATCACCTTCAAAATCAACTTCTTTCCTTCCTAATTAACAATAATATACCAATTCTGAAGCTCAGCTATAAATTTGGATCTGAAGCTGGGTTTGAGAACGGAATAAGTTATCATTTCTGGGTGGACCATTATTATCATTGGATCAAGTAGAAAAGTTACTTGTGCTGTAAAAAGGAAAATATGGTATTAATCTTGATCATGAATAGAATTCTGTTTGCAATACTTATTTCTATCCAGATGGACTGTTATTTTTGTATTAGTGAAAATACAAACAATAATACTGATACTGGATGTTATGAAATGCTTAGTGTGTCCTCTTTAGCAGAACAGCAACTGTTTTTTTTCCTTTTCTGCACCTGTAAATTACTGCCATCAGAAGAAATATGACCAATGCATCAAATAATATAATCTAGGGTAAATAGTAAAAGTTCTCTGATCTAAACTATTACTTGCACTTCAAAAACAAATTTGGGTTGGCAAGCTTGTTGTTGATGGCACCTACAGGTCTTCCAGATATGACAGCTTCTCATACTGTTACCAATTCTGTTCTCATTTTGGAATCAACAAAAGGCTTCAGGGTTAGATACTAAATTGGTCCAAAAATTACATATCAGTCAAGTCAAAGCATAGTTTTATTACTCCTGAAGGAGTGAATATAACAGAATTCAACACATGGAAAAATATTGATGCAAAATGACCAATTGTACTGTGTATGTCCATTCAGGCACTTTAAAAAGTTTCAGTTTTGGGAAAAATAATTGTTGTCTTTAGTTCTCTGAAGTATGAACAAAAACATTTTGGAAAACTCAAAGAGCAGCCTCTGTAAAAGAGAACACCACTCTTTATGAGTCTTAGACAATAGCTCCAACAAAGAAGCATTTAGAAGGTGTTCTAAGATTATTATTTTGCTATTTAGAAAAGTTTATAATGCTTCAAAGATATTCTTGGCATTCCTCTTCATGCAAACAGCTAAGCACAGTACTTCTGATTCCATTTCCCCAAAATTAGCTGAAGTCGTGGAACAACATACTGTTGTGTGCACACTGTTATCATAGCAAAGAGAAGTCCATATAGATGGAGATGGAATAATTATGAATGATGCAGATAATACCTAAATTTCAGTTTCTTCACTGCTTGATTCAGATAAGAGTTTTTAATCTGTCAAGTGTAGGAAAAATGCCCCAGAGGAGGCTTTTTGACTTTCAGTCCAAAAACTTTCAGGCTGAGATTATCTTAGTCTGCTAAAGAAAACTTGGGACAGCTGTTATCTGACACGTTTCTTACTCTTTGTTAGAAATAATTGAGAAATTAGGTAAAAATCATGGGCAAGGAAGTAATTTTTATGTAAATGCTACAACCTGATTTTCAATCTATTTTCACAAAATGCATTTCTTTCCAGCTCCAGCAATGAACTCTGCAGTGTCTGGAGTTTCCTACACTAAATGTAGCTGTCAAACTCAACAACACAGTTGCTGCTGCAGGAAATTAAGATAAAAAACAAGAAGTAGAGTAACGCTGACAGTACATTTGCGAACAGGACAGGTACTGATAGTGCAATTTCTACATCATGGGGTAACCACAACACAAACCATTAAAAACAACCTTTAGTAGATTACATAGCAATGAAGAACAGAATGGAACATCATTAGTGAGTAGCATGGCATTGTTGCACTTGGACTTGAATATCCAAAGCAGCATTTTGATCAGATCCCATTTGGTTTGCTGCTGGCTGAATGCATTCACAAATCACAGACACTCACAAGATTACTGTTAATGTTGTCATCAACCCTCACAAATGGTCTTGCATGGGCCAAGTGTTTCAGGTGGCTGATGTCAAAATTCAGTTCAACTACTCACACATACAAAATATATTTTTAAGAAAAGCTATTTTTGATAATGCTATGGAAACCTGAAACAAATAAGCAATTTGATCCAGTTAGGGATAGTAATTATTCCTACTGCTACAAATGATAACGAATTTATGGTGTAGATAGAATCCCATTATATATGGATGGATACCTTCTGAAAAAACAAACCTGTACCTAAAGAGTGGGCTCATACATGTTTATTGTACATAAGCCATGAAACATGGCTTACTATACTTAACTTACTGTAATACAAAAGCAAATATCTTCCTTTACTCAGTAGAGGACATATTTTTCTAAAAAACAAAACAAAACAAAAAAATAACAACAAAAAAAAAACCCTTAGTATGTTTCAGAAAACTATTTCAACTCTAATGACTAGAGAAACACACACTCAAAAGGACTTATTATCCACTTACAGACATACCATCAAATGGGTCCATGCCAGAGTACACCAGTAACTAATATATTGCCAGAAATAAATGTGCAATGAGTAATGCTCACACTGATCCTCGTAACTCTTGCAAAAGTCCGGGTGGTTCCAAAGTGTGAAAGAAGTCCTGGATTCTCATTTTATATATTTGTACTGCAATTACAATTTTGATATTGAAACTACTGTTACATATTTTGATTGTAAAATGACTCTCAGCATTGCCCAATAGGGTGGTGTTTGCCCCTCAAGCTCCTTTTAGCCCACTGCTGTCATACTCTGACATATGAAATAAACTTTGGAGAACACTAAAAAGTTCAGTTTGCCATGATTAGTAGCATATGTAACTACAGTACTAAGGTCACAACAAGAAAAAATCCTCCTGCATTAATATAAAGGCTGTCGTCAATAAAGCAGGTAATATCTCATGTACCACTAGAAACAGAATTTGACCAGGAAATCTTATTTTCTCACCCTTTCGATGTGGCCTTGCTGAAAATTAACACTGTTGTTTTGCCAAGATCTTCAGCTAATATAAAACACTACACACAGACCATGAAGCCAATAGTGCAGCACTGAGAAAGCACTTTTTAATTAACTGATACAAAGCTTGTCAGAAGAACACCATAGAAAGGGCTGAAATCTACCTTTGGATATAGATGTTCTTAATCTCACTAAAGTCAACAGCAGCCAGTGTGCACTGCCTGGGAAATAATTTACTCCATTAAATTAATGTAATTTACACACACCTACTGGCTTCAGAGTTTTTCTTTGGAAAGAAAAGACAGATAAAGGAGGTTTAAATTAATCAAAATATTCCCATGTGGCTGTTACTGTTTCAAATTAAGCCAAACTCTCAACTCAAAAAAATATTTTTAGATCCTTGCGGATTTGTTTAACCAAAAGGAAAGTACAGACAATAATCATACGACTTGAGTTTATATTTCAAGGTTAAAAAAAATCCCAATAGATTTAAACTTGCTGTGTCAGTTGAGAATACCATTAACTAAGGGACACTTCTGCGAATTGCAAGCTATTTATGGCCTTTCTGGAAATACAGTAAACATACATTTTGAAGGAATTAAAGAGGCAGAGAAGCCTAATGAAACAAAATGCCTTGCAACCAAGAAAATACATTGTCATACATATATTGCTGCTTTCTTAACAAAATGCGCTGGATAAATCTTCAAGATGGACACATACATTGTGCTTAGAAATGCAATGTAGTCAAAAATTTTTATATAGTATAAGTTTGTGATTTCTGTATTGATTTAATGAGAATACCAGCAGCAAGATTCCTGCTGGGACAGAATAGAGTTTGTGATTTTATCTTATCTATGGATGTTAACAGACACCAGCTCCTGCAAGGTGCAACGTGCCACCTGAGAAGTGATGAACATCTTGCTTATTTTTCCTTGAATGAAGATCACAACGAGAGAGGAACAAATTGTTATCCATGAATCCCAAATGGGGGAAGATCTCAGCTTGTAGGCAGGGGTTGTGCTTTATCAATAATGTTTTTGGATTATTTTTTTCTTTTTGGCAATATTGAAAAATGTTTTAAGAAAGGAGAGTGATACATCATTAACAGTATTTTTCAGGTTGGTGTCATAATTCTAAACTTCAACCTGGTGAACCAGTATATACATTAAAACATATTATTTTTATAGTGGAAAAGATGCATCAGAGAGCATTACATTTGCCCATTCAACATTTAGCCAGCAGACAGCCTGAATGCTGTGACACTGTAGCACAGGGAGGAGGCAGGTCAGGTAGAAACAATACCTGCAGGGAGCAGGAACAATGAGCAGAAAATGGAATAAAGAGAAGAATCATCATAGAATAGAATTATAGAATGGCTGGGCTGGACCTCAAGGATCATCAAATTCCAACCTCCACCACCACAGGCAGGGCTGCTAGCTGCTAGGTCATGTACCGAATCAGATTGCCCAAGGCCCCAGAAGAGATTGGGCAGAGTAACCCCTGCAGTGAGGAGGCCAAGAGTCCTCACAGGAAGAGAATCCAACTAAAGAAACTTGGTAGAAGATGCTGCTGCTATAATTTTTAGGAGTTGAGGAACTCTGATTTATTTTTTTGTGTACAGTATTGTGAGTCACCTCTGGTCTCGTAACTCTAGAAAATTAGTTTTCTTTAATCAAAACACAGAGTTTATACAGAAACTCCCTTAAGTTTGCAGACCTGGACTCATGAGCCTGAGCTGCTTCTACTACAAGAATCTGCCCTCACACTGTTACAAGAAGTACTCGCTTTCTCTTCGTGAAAGAGAATGCAGCACAGGTTATGGGTCTGAGAGCAGGCTTTGACCCTTATTGTACTTTCATAGATGCAGTTAGTCCTGCTTACAGTTTGTAGTAAAATTGTCTAGAGAATACAGAAGAGGAATTCAAGTGAAAATTCAAGCCTAATAAAACTTGGAGCAACTTCCTAAAATCGTGTGATTTGTGGAGGACAGAAGAAGTGGAGACAAAGTTTGACTAGCCAACTTATTCCATACACAATTTAGACGCTAGATTAAAAAAAATAAATAAATAAAGCACAACTTTGAGATAAAAAATATCCAACACCTTTCTTAATTTAATTTAACAAAATGGTTCAAAAGGTAGAAAATTTTCTGCAGTTAACCACTTTTAGAGACTTCTAAACAGCTAAGTTAAAAGACCTCACTAAAACAGCCTCATAGAAGTTGTGAAAACATACAGTGAATTCTCTGGCAAATATCCCCATGTGCAGAAGGGACTTTTTTTATCAACAGTTTAACTGGAAGGGTAATGAGCACTAATTTCTCAGTGTTCTCTTAATGAAAAAAATTTATTTGATGAATTTTGTTTTATCCTGATCCTCACTTTGCTTGGCACTTGTACAGATTCCCTATTACCCATAAGTCTACCACATATTCAAGGGCTAGCCTGAAAAATGCAATAAAGCTTCCATATCATTTGTGTTTATTTCTATAGTCCTCTACAGATGCAGTGGCTACTGATTTTATCACATATGCAGAAGACAGACATTATTTTTGATTAACAGTTCTCTTACTATTTGGTAAACAAGCCAAAATAAATTTAAAATAAAAAAGGTTTCAGAGAAGATTGTTCTTATATTAATCAATTTAGGGCTTATGTGTGAGTCGTTCTGAGATGCCCTGGGAGGGAATAGAAGAAAACATATATCCCTTCAGAACCCATTTCATGGACCCAGGTCTCAGAAAAGACAACACAGTGGTCTTTCATCCTATCAGCCATGATGCTTTCCCTTTTTACTCTATAGAAACACATAGAAATATGGAAAGTGTTGTTTCTTTAAATAGACTAAGCATTGTTTATTGGGTTTTTGCAACAAGAAATGTTTTAGACATGCAAAAATCACCTATTCTTCACGATGAAAACAGGTTTGTTATATTACCACAAATCACTAATGGGCCTCGTTAAAACAAAGAGCCCATTTGTCTGCATGTATGCGTATGTATTGCAGAAACACACACATACACACTTCATACATGTAAAACATACGCATAAATAAATTTAAATTAGATAGTATTTGTATATATTAAATAATATATTTGTATAGTATTATAGTATTATAATATATTTGTATATAGTATATTTGTATATATTAAATAATCTTAACTTTTCCACTTAAAAACTCAACAGGGAAAACATACTAACACTGTAAAAATACATAAGCTGAATATAGAAACAGCTGAAAAAAAAAACAACTTTAGGGAAAGCTGACAGTAACAAAAAAAACAAGCAGCTCAAATCTTATTGCAAATTGTCTAATTTAAAGCTGGGAGACCTAAGCATCTGTTAAAGTGAAATACAGGACCACAGCAAAGAAAACAAGAGCATTAAAACAACTGGCAATGAAACAGCTACAACACCCTCTGTTAACTGCTACAGCAACAGAACAGACACACATTTCACATGCTGCATCATGTCACACAACGCCTCAATTCAGTTACAGCAAAATGAGTTATCCTCAAAGAAAGCCTGGGATTGTGACTATATCTTTAAAAAACTGATGTTTTCTCTGTTTGGGTTTTAATAGGAAGAAAACACACTGCTGAATCAGGAGTTGTACATTTTCACGCTTACTACTGGCAGCTCAGCACATTTGCAGCTGGGATTGCAGCACACACCAAGCACGTTTCCCGCTCATTTTTTGGCACACGGAATCCCAAGGCACGCAATTTGTAAGGCACACGCATCGTCACTTGCTCAGCACCAAATGAGGCACGCTCCAGGTTTCCACGTGCACATCTCACCATGATGCTTTAAAATTTTATCACCTAGATTCCAGGGAATTGAGGCTTTGAATTTGTCTTTGAAATAGCACCTAACCGGGTGGAACACGTTGGTATTCCACGCACAGCCTCCTGCTGTCATTCCACTGTTGGCATGGGACAGTCTTCAGCGAGACTTAGAAAACCTCATCCGATATTCCTCTCTGGAGGATCTCACACTTACTGTGAATTCTGCTCTTCAACTTAAATACCAGTGTCTGTGGCAGGCCAATTCTATCAGTGCGGGTACAGCATCCCTCAGGCGAGGTCCAACCTTTCTCTCGCAGTGTACCCAGGGATTAGCTTGACTTCCCCTAAATTCTCTCCAGTGCACAGCGCGAGCTAATCTTTCCTGTAGGAAGCAGGAGATGGGGTTGCTATGGCAACAGAGCACGTTCTAGCAGTGGGACCAGGGAGATGAGCTGCAGAGACGACAGCGAAACATGCACTCAGCCTTCCTCGGGGGCATGGGCTCCTTCCTCCAGGATTTAATTCCCCTGCAAGTTCAGTGGCAGGCTGGGAGGTTGATTAGCCATGTGTTTTGCTACGGGGAGATTGCTAGTTAAGAATATGCTTGAAAGATCAGAGTGTTATTTAATGCAACTGCCATTCTCACTTATGTTACATCCCTGATTCTATAAGCAGCCGTGAAACACCGCTTGTTCACACACATCACCCCACACTCAGTCCATGCTAACATCTCACTGCGATGAAGAAACAAAGCCATGAGCCAAATCCTGTGCATTGGCAGTGGTTTCCCAGCATGTTATAACTGCATCTCTGCACACCCATCACACAAAGCGACGCAGCGCTGTGCTGGAAGCACAGGGCTCGCAGCCTGGGGAAGCCTGGGTGCTGACAACAGCAAACTGCAGTGCCATGCATCCCACACACACAGCACAATGAGCTCCGGGAGCCCTGTTTGTCAGGCAAAGGAAATTGAGTGATCCATCCTGCAAATAGCTACTTGCTGCCCCAGCATCACGTATGGATCCTTCACTTTAAGCATTTCTTCTCAACAACAACAAAAAGCTTCTGTAGTCCCTGTGTTTCAATTATTGATGCATTTTTAATTATTTGATCAAATTTTCATGCAGAGGGGTTTTCTCTTCATATTTTTCGCAGCACCACACAACATCTTATTGTGGTAAATTCCTGGAGGCGGGAGTACAACAGTGCCTTCTTCTGTTACTGCAGACACAAGCATGTCTCAGGGAGCTTTCCCATTAAAGAAGCAGCAACTCATAAGGCCAGGCTCAAACCATGCTTTTAATCATCCTTTTTCACAAAACCATTTCCATACACCTTTTTGCCCTTGCCTTTGAGCACTGATGTGCATGGCCACATCCATCGCACAGCATCAGAAACAGGACCATCAGTCCTTCAGTACCAGCAATGCTACTTGCTGGTACTCAGTACTGAAAGAGCTGTAGATGAGTAAATCTGCACCATCTGAAACCACTTCTCTCTCTGGAAACGTAGAAAGAACAGAGCCTCATGATGATCTCCAATACATGAAAAAGCCCAGAGACTGAATATGAGCCAGGTCTCCTGCTGTGGGGGTGGTAACACCGGGCAGGCATGTAACAGCTTTCCTGTGCAGCAAGTAATATAGGAGGGCTGGGAGGTCAGTCTAAGCCTAATCTGATCACAGCAGACCAGGTACAGACAGGAACAAGGCTTTTGTAGGAGAGAGAAGGGGCCCTCTTGTAAAGGCACCTTGCTGCCTAGAATAGGAAAGGAAATTGTGGGGAAGCCTGGGAGTGAGCCCACGGACGAGCTCTGGCCAGGATCAATGTGGATGGACTTATCATCCATCTTTTCCTGCTACTACCCTGATTGCATTTGCAGTGAGGAATACACAGACAAAACCCAACCAATCAAAAACCATTCAGGTTATTTTCCCCACCTAGACAAGATTGTGCATCTCAAAGACTGAAAAGTATGTGTTACACAATCCTTCCAGTTTTATGTTAATTTGAATCTTAGCATGTACCAAGAATATACATGCACATGTACAGAATAGTATCACTCAGAATCTGCTGTCTCTGACTCATCCCACAGCTTGCTATGAAGATGAATTACACTACACACTATAGCACCTGTATTTATTATCATCTAATTAGTATTAGCCATCTTCTTTTTTTTCCCCACTCTTCTGCTCTTGTTCTATGCTGGAGAAATTCCAAATCATGTAAACGACATATGGTTTTGCTTTTAAAATCATCCAGCCGGAATTCCCAAATACTGAAGAATCTTTGGCTAAACAATTTTCAGCTTAAGAGACAATATTTTATCCATTAAATTCCACTGGGAAACACTGATATTTGTAGGCACGCGAACTGGCTTTGAGGGAAAAGGGCACACAATCAGATGTTGAATGATGTTACAATTTTTTTTCTGTCACATGCTGTCTTCTCACAATGTGAAAGGGACATATAGCAGCAAGATTAATGCCATGAAAATACCTAAACTACTACTGCGGTTAATGAAGTGAGGTTCTGTTTCTTTTTTTGTTTCACAAACTATAAGTGTAGAAATCAGTAAATATTGCCCTTTGAATGCAAAAATTCTTTTCTTAATGCTCATGTAACAAGTTCTTGCTTGCAAGAACTAAATGTGATGGCATGTATTTAAGCAATCTACTCTGACTAGGGAGCAACACATACCTTTACCATACTAGGAGCAAAAAAACGTTGCTAACACTCAAAATTACAGGTAGTAGCTCTTGGTCTTTACTAGAAGTAAGCTGGTACAACAGCTGTCATATTCCCGCTCTACCTTTCAGAATCCACTTTTTAATGAAGGTGGAGTTTGAAGTTTGTGTTCTCTATCTAGACTCTTGTTTGAGAGGGAATAAGTGGTGAAAGCACTTTTCTTCTCAACAGGACACTCACAGTTTAATGAAAAGATGTGGGAACTCAGAGTATACATCCTGCCCTATGTTTCTCCACAAATTCACATCTTTGGCCATAAATGAGCCGTCTGAGGAGATCATGTTTAAAGCAAACAAGAAAAAAGAAAGGAAAATAAAGCTACTAAATGGGTTCAACTTCAAAAGTTGGTAAAAGAAGTTGAAAGTTTGCATTATTATGCCTAATTGTAAAATCACCATTTAATTCTCATTTTTATTGTATAATTCCTGCACATAGCTATTCACAGAGTGAATCTGTGAGTGAAAAGGAACATCAGTCTTTTAGAACTATTCATTTGAAATTCAACTACATGATGGCCTTGAGCATAAGGTTTAAGGGTATGTAACTCTTGCTAAAACTGAGCTACAGTGCCCATTACTTTAAAGAATCAAACCCTTGATTTGAGACTTTTAAACTCCTAATTCCATATCTATTCCTTTATCTTTTTTAACACCTTGGTAACTCAGATTCTGGCTTTGTCTCGTGAATTCCTGATATGAACCACTGAGTGCCTTTCAGTTTTAGTGCAGTGATAAATCAAGGATGAGAAACTTATACCAGTGCAATTTGTATCAGCACCTTGTGATAGCAAAGTTTCAATATTCTCAATGCAAAACCAAATGAGCAAAGTGAATAATCAGATTGCACTTAAATATATAAATTAAAAAGAAAACTTTTGCTTTTGTACTTCAAGACAGTAACAAATTTGTTCTTAAACATAATCTTATTTTGGAAAAGTAACATATAATTTAGCATTTTCTTCCTGTACTTCTGTACACTGGTTCATTTGAGCAATTGGGACCTGTTTCCTGTAACACTTAAACTGTTTTTCTCCTACTCTGTTTCTTCTCAGTTCACTGATATTATACAAAGTTCACAAATAGGAGTAGGTATTAACAGAACCAGGGTTCAGGTTTGAATCAAAAGTTACTGTAAGTAATTTCACATTGCATGAGACGTTATTTTGAAAAATGCAAAAAACACTGTGATAACATTCAAGTAGCCAAGGTAATTTACACAGAAAAACTAAAACAGCCTGCACTTACCGAAAATATAATTTTGTCTTTTTAAGCCAATACATTTCATTTTGGAAATGTAGTGCCAAATGTAAAAGCAGTCACTGAAGGGATAATCTACCCTTGCGAGACATGGACAGCACTTAATATTGAAATAATCATTTCAACATTGAAATTGTACATGCAAGACAAGGTCAGAAGTAAAGATGCAATAGGATGTTCTCATTTTCAGCCAAGAGTGTGAAGCGAGCATACTTCCATGGTTTATCTTCCCACCACCTTTAGGTCAGACACTTCCTAAACATGACTTAATGTATTTTGGCTACATTGTTAGCTTTGTGGACCACACCTGGTAGTAAGCTTTAACCTTTGGATCAGCCAGAGCAGATTGACTTGTGTCCATGATGCTAAAGGTTAGACTTTGTCCACACTTAGGCCACCTCATCTGCATGGCACTGCAAATTAACCAAATGAGGAGAGAGGCATGCTACAATCCTCCATAGAGTAGTTGTAAAAGCATAGTAATGACAACACATTCTGATGTCCAAATCCTCAGCGGGACTTAGTTAACTTGTTCCCAAGAGATGTCTGAATGTAAACTGCATGGACATGCTGTGTCCAGATCAGATCTGGATCTGCAAAATGCAGAAATACAACAAACAATCTAAAGATATTGCTCCTCAAGGATTTTCTCTCCATTATTTTTTCAGTTATTCTTTGAAGCTCTATAAGCATTTAGCAGATATAACCTCCTTTCGTGATGTACAAAAAAAGTATCTTATTTATTCTGGTCATGATCTCTGATAACTCCATCACACATTTTCTATTCTGAGAGACAACAAGTTAATGATGTTTTCTTAATCTTCTCCATTTGAGACTTTACAGATGTCAGTTATGTCCACTGAAGTCATCCTTTTTCTTGGTTAAACTCTCATAGTCCTTCTCTCATTAAGACAGTTTTTTATTTTCGACCATCCAAATCACCTTTCCCTACACCTTTTCTTCAACACCCTTTTTGAAAAAGGAGGGCAGAATGGTACTGTAGATACATAAACCTACATGAGGATGTTACAGAAACTGTAATATTGCTATGTTGGACCAGAGGAAGTCCATTTAGCCTAAAGCCTGTCTTTGGCAGTGGTGAAAAAGGAGATATTACTGTTCACTGTTTTCTTCTCTATTGTTTTCCTGTTGGATCACATCGTTCTCCAACTATATTAAGCTCTTTAGTCTCTTCCTTCTGTCACCAACTTCATCAAAGTTTGTGTACCTTAAAATTTTTCTCCAACTGCAATAACTGATCAAATACATATCTACAGATCCTATTTAACCCATTTCTTTACAGCTATCACTAACAATTCATACCACTCACTCTGTCAGTCATCACTGAGCAATCAACTGATGCTTTCATAGGTCTATTTACTACTCCCCCACAATTTTATTTCAAGGTGGTAACTACCAGTTCAACTCCAGTGTGAACTTAGGGTTATATTTCTTCTTTATTCTTTACATTCAAAACAGATTAATTTCTTATGTCATTCTATTACCAAGAGATTCTTCAGTAACTCCTTACAATCAGGATTTGTTTTATGATCCTGAGTAACTTTCTATTGATGATCTCTTCCCACTGAGAAAGCTAAATATGCACATTCCCCATGTCTGATTTTTCAGTTAATGGAAACTACAGAGCCTTGAGGAGGAGCCTTGTTAAAGGCCTTCAGGGGGTCCAGTGCTCAAACTTGCACCCTGACCCCTTTCTATTGTAGATGTACCTTACATCAGCCACAAGCTCAGTGACTCATACGCTAATAGCTTTTCCTTTTAACACATTTGAGCTCCCAACTCTTCCTCAGGATATTGTATTTATTTATTATACTATTATGTACTCCTGCATAATAAATCTGTTCTTCAGATTGTTTCTACCAACATGACCAGTGAAGACCTCTGATTTTTTCATGTGCACTTCCCTGAATACTGGCTGTAACACTGAAAAAAATCACATCTGCTATCTTCCCTCTTAATGCAAGATGTTTTGAAGGTCAGATTGTTTATATCTACCTAAACATAAGTGTGAGCATTAAACTGCACATTCCCAAACAGCAAATCCAATGCACAGATATTTAAAATACCTAGGTATTATCATTAAAAAGTTGCATTTAGCACCATGTTCATTTAGACACATGTACATGTTCAATAATGTAAAACCTATTTATACTCTGAGATAAGTCCCTATTTCTAAATTTGTTTTCCAAGTTCAGTGCTGTTGTCTGTTTTACATAGCATCAAAATGTACCCTCTGAAATAATTTCTTTTCTTTATCTGTTGCTTCAGATATTTACATTTAACTCTATTAAAGAAGATCATTGATTTGTTTTGATTTTTTGCATGTGAATTTTGCTCTACAGTCTGTCTTTGTGCATAACTTTGTGCAGACAGGGCTGAATAACATCACCCTGGGCTTTTCACAGAAATAAATAAATAAATAAAATAACAAGATGACCAGGTATTTATTGCTTTCTTCTTTAAGTGCTGATAACTGCAGTCAGAAAGTAGCATCCCTACACTAAAGTGTACACACTATTCAGTCTCGCTTTTTCAGCAAATTTTATAAATCAAGTGTACTTTGGAAACACAAGTGAAAAACATTAGAGCCAAGGTTATCTTCTCCTCCATTTTACCAGTGCGTGGAAAGAGTGAAGCCAGGAAGACACATAATACACATCAACTCCTGGCTACGTGGCTGGTGCCATTGTGAGGGTTTGGGGTTTTATGATAATGGAACCTTTTATGAAGATTATAATCTTTCAAGGAAAAATGTGATCCATATGTCTAGAAGGGGCAGGGCAATTTGGGGGAACAGGCTGGCTAACCTTAGTGAGGCCCACTTTAAACTGAAGGAATTGGGGTGAGGTCCGTAATGGCAATGCTCACGCCATTGCAACTGACTGGGGAATGCGCCAAGACAACAGGAGGAGTAATAAATGTTCCTTAGCTCTTTCTCATGACAAAAGCCAGAAAAGGCCAGCCACCTGAAAAGTGAGTATGCCTATGTGAATTCTTCATTTATCCTTCTAGGAATACCTTCACCCTCTTCTTCCCTGGTGTATCTGTATACTAATGCACTCAGAATGGGAAATAAACAGGAAGAATTAGAGATCTGTTTGTGGTCACAAGGCCATGATCTCACTGTGATCACAAAGATGTGGTGGGACAGCTCACATTACTGGAGTGCTGTCAAGGATGGCTGTGTCCTTTTTAGGAAAGACAGGCCAGTGAGTCAAGGCAGTGAAGTTGCTTTTTATGAACATATTGAGCTCCACCTAGGGGTGAATGATGATTGAGTAGAGAGCTTGTGGGTGATTAAGGGGTGTAATTAAGGGGCAGGCTAATATTGTTGACACTGTTGCAGGTGTGTACTACGGGCCACCTAATGAGAAGGAGAAAGTTGATGAGGACTTCTACAAACTGGTGGGAGTAGCTTTGTGATCCAGGGCACTGGTTCTTACAAGGGACTTCAACCATTCCAATGTTTGTTGTATTAGCATCACAGCCAGGCTTGCATAGTCCAGGAGGTTCCTGCCATGCACTGAAAATAACTTTCTAATACAGGTGGTGGAGGAGCCAATAAGGAAAAGTGTGCTGCTGGATCCTGTTCTTACTAACAAGGAAGGACTGATCAGGGATGTGAAAGTTGGGTGCGGTGTTTGTGAGATGGTGGAGTTCAAAATATTGTGTGGAAGACACAAAGCAATAAGTAGAATTTCAACTCTGGACTTCAGGAAAGCCAACTTGACTTCTTCAAGGATCTACTTGGAGGTAGATCCCACAGGATTGAGTTTTGGAAGGAAGGGGAGCCCATAAGAGTTGGTCCAAATTCAAATACCACTTCTTCCAAGCTCAAGATTGGTACATCTCTAAGAGTAAGATGTTAGGGAAAGGTGGTGGGGGATTTGTATGAATGAGCAAGGAGCTCATGGATAAACTCAAAGGGAAGAAGGTCCACAAAATTGGAAAAAGGGCTTGTCCAATTGGAAGGAATATAAGAATGCTGTCAGGACCCCTAGGGATACAAAGAGGAAGGCTAAGGCCCACTGGAAGATAAGGAGATAAAGGATAACAAGAAAGTTAAAAAAATAAAAAAAAAGACAAGGGAAAATCTAGACCCACTACTAAATGAGGTGGGTGCCTTAGTAACAGAGGATGCTGAGAAGATGGAAATACTGAATGTCTTCTTTGCTTCTGTCTTTTCTACAAAGACTGCACCTAGGGAATCCTAGAACCTGCAGGTAACTGACTGAGTTTTGGAAATGGAAGAATTTCCCTTTGATCGAGCAGGATATGATCAGAGACCATCTAGCCAAAATCAGTGTGCATAAATTCATGGCATGCATTAATATAGGTCAGGGGATGACCTGCTGGAGAGAAGATCTGTGGAAAAGGACCTAAAGATCCTGGTGGACAACAGGTTGGCCATGAGCCAACAGTGTGCCCTTGTGGCCAAGAAGGCCAAAGGGATCCTGGGGTGCATTTTACAAGAGCATGGCCAGCAGGTCAAGGGAGGTGGTTCTCCTCCTCTCTTCTGCCCTGGTGAGGCCGCATTTAGCATACTGTGTACGGTTTGGGGCTCTTCAGTTCAAAAAAGATGGGGATCTCCTAGACAGAGTGCACTGGAAAGCCACAAAAATGCTGAAGTGCCTGGAGTATCTCCTGTACAAAGAAAGACTGAGAGACTGAGTCTGTTCAGCCTAGAAAAGAGAAGACTGTGAGGGGATCCGACTAATATTTATAAACATCTAATGTGCAGGAGACAACTGAGTGAGCCCAGACTCTCCAGTGGTGTGTACAAGGTGGTACAAGGAACAAATACAAAAGAACTTCTTTATGGTGTAGAGTTACAGAGCCCTGGAACAGGCTGCCTAGAGAGACTGTAGAGTTTCCTTGTCTGGAGGTATTCATGATCTGCCTGGATGCCTACCTGTGTAACCTACTGGAGGGAACCGGCGTTAGCAGGGGATTGGACTGATTGATCTCTAGAGGCTCCTTCCAACCTTCATAATTCTGTGATTCTGTTTTTAAAAGACCAAGTGTTTATTCTTTAAATACTGAAAAAAAAAAAAAAAATCAAATAGAACAGCTAATTAAGAAATAAAACAAGTCTAATTGGCTACAGCTTTATAAAGATAATTTTTGCCTCATATGGTATTTATTATATTATAGAATATTGACTACATTTTAAAGCTTACTACTAAATACGCTAGAACTTTCTTCTGCCCCACTCTTCTGTGTACATCTTTTCCATTACTTCCAAAAAAAAAAAAAAAAAAAGAAAAGAAGTTCCCACAGCTTAATGCAATTGCAGTAGTTATTATCAGTATGATAAATTGATAAATACTTTTTATAATTTTCATGGTTTCAAACAAAATTAATTTTAGAAGCTGCATCAAATTTCCTTTCTGGTACTCCAAGTCATGTCACTACAGACTTTGGATGACCTACTGTGCATTTCAATTTTTGAATATATTTAGGTCTGCTTTCAATGCAGTGTGAAGTCTGATTTTTTCCTAATATAATATTAGATCTCTTTTGGAATTTGCTTCTCCTAGCTATCGATTTAAGTTGCAGTTTAGGAAAAAAAAAAAAAAACACATTAAAAATAAGTTGAAAGTAATATCCAACAACATATTGAGATGACTGAAAGTTCTATAAACAAACAACTATGAAAGACCAAAAAAAAAGTGCTTATTTCCCTATTTTGCCAGGCTTTGCCAGAAGTTATATTTACTGCTCTCTGAATAGCTTTATGAATTCAGACCTGGAGAAAATATTTAAAGGAATTTCTATCTTAAATATCACTGAAAATAACAATTTTTACATATACCATACTGTCTCCCAATATTTCTCCAGGAGCTGTTAATTATGACAGACACATAGAGGAATCAAGATGAGGGATCAAGAAGAATAGCAATACCACATTAATGGTTCAGCAACATTTGAGCTCTTTATTTCTTAATATCTATGGATGAATATTTGATGTAAGACCAAAAGTACCAAAATTAAAAGTGAAGGAATGTATGTGCTTTTCAGTCTATAGCTATAAAAAGTGACAAGAAAGTTGTTCCAGCCATTTCTGGCTTGACAAAGCAACATAATCAAGAACCTTACAGCAAGGAAAAAGTCTTGAATACTCAAATTTTCATTCTGGTTCAGTATATGTAAGTATGTCTGTAAGAAAGTTACCCATAATACCATGACTGCTCGAATAAAAACTAGGGGAGAAAATGGAGATAAAGAATGTGCAAGATGTAAGACGGACATTTTTCATACATCCAGCAACCAAAAAGTTAGACCTCAGTCCCCTTAAGCATAGCTGATCTGTACCAAAATACCAGTTCCAGTTCTTCACTTTCTTACAAGGTGCATCACAGAAGACTTGTACTAGATGCTGAAGCGAGAGCAAATTAAGAGGACATGCAGAAGCTTATGAAGAAAGTTTTATATCCTCTCAGTTTCCATCTGGCTTCAAGGCTCTGTTAAGTTTCACTGGTAGCTATATAAAGATCAATTCTTTGGGTCTGGTAGGAGCATTTTCCAGAGTAAAAATCTCACACAGGAATCACAAAAGCATGATTCAGTATCTCACCTGGCATTAGACTCAAATAATTAAATAAAGAAGTTATTCAAAGGACACCAATCCTGTAGTAAATCATTTATGTACTGCAGATAAGAAAAATAAATAAACAAAAGTTCAGACATGAGAACATTACCTGGGTCATAACCTCAGCTGCTTATTCATCTGCAATCTAATTTTCATAAATAGACATTAAAGTTGAGAAACATCTAACAGGGTCAGAATGGATATGGAACCATAAAACTGATCTAAGAGGAGCATTGTAGAGGAGCATCAAGGCTCTGAGCACATCTAAAGCACAGAGCAGGAGATGCTATGACATTCACTATAAAGGACAGTGGAGTGAGATTTACAGCCTGAGATCGGACACTTGGACAAACAAGGAAACAACTGCTCAAAACCTGAGCACTGACAAAATAAATCCTGGGCTCCCATGGTGCAAAACTGATTTCAATGAGAAGTGTGTGGCCAGGATTAGGGGGCTGGAATCTCAGTTGTCTGCAGAGGCTTATGTGGGTTCTGCGTAACTCTGCTCCAATGGGTGACTTTAATAGTACTGTGACCTTCTTAACTTAAGAAATGAAAAATGTGCAATGTTATACTAACTGCATAATAGGGTGAGATAACTGTATCTTGAGGAATACAAGTGCCACTTATTTCCCAGTCACAGAATCACAGAATCACAGAATCACAGAATGATCCGGGTTGGAAGGGACCTCAAGGATCATGTAGTTCCAACCCCCCTGCCTAGCAGGGCCACCAAACATACACCTTTACTAGATCAGGTTGCCCAGAGCCCTGTCCAACCTGGTCTTGAACACCTCCAAGGACGGGGCATCCACAACCTCCCTGGGCAGCCTATTCCAGGACCCAACCACTCTCCTAGTAAAGAACTTCCCCCTAACATCCAGTCCTCCATGCATTGGCTGGTGGCCCTGACACAGAAATACTGCAAGCCTAATATTCCCCATACTGAGTCAAAATGAGTGAGGCTAACTTTGATGGCTAGTCTTGGTAGCAGCCTAGCCCAGCCACACAGAGAAGTGGTGAGACATGTGGGATATTACCTCCCATCTGTGCATCACTTCCCCAACCCCCAAGGAAACATGATTCACAAAGACTGTTAGCCACCAACACTCAGGTTTTAACACACCAAAATAAGGATGGCAACATTTTACCCTGTCTTAAAATTGGAAAAGATTTTCACTGGAAAAACCAAGTCCATTTTATTATTTTTTTTTTCAATTCTTTTCCTCATTTCCTGAAACCAGATCACTAAAAGGCCGTGGATGCTCAGAGACAGAATGTACTAGAGGGTATTGTTTCAGTGTGGGAAGGATGGATGTGTGCTCTTGGTTTGCTTTTGCAAAGCTGGCACAAGTGCTTGGGGTTGCAGTAGAAATGTCTGGCAAAACTGCTGAGAACACCTGTGTCCTCAAGCTCTGCCTCCGAGGCATGTCTGAGCGCATCACTTCTTGCAGCACAGGGGAGGCACATGAGGGTGACACAGGGGACCAGGCTGGTGGGACCACAGAGCAGTCATTGCACAGCTGGGGAACACCCATGCACATTCTGGAAGGCACACTGAGTTCAGGCAGTGGTTCCCTCACAGTTTTCTTCTTTTAAAGCACACCATCAAAGAGAATGAAGCTTTTGTTTTAAAGCCACCTTGTTGCCAGCTGAGAAAGGTTGAGGAAAAGAAAGAGTGTGCCAGCAGAGTATAAGAGGAATGAAGAAAAAAGGGCAGAAGTGAAGAGCCAAGGACTTCCTTCTTCCTATTTCTCTGTGCTCAAGTAGCTTTTCTTTTGTTTGGTTGGTTGGTTGGTTGAAGTATTTCTGCTTAGTATAAGTGCCTGTGTAAGTGCACTAAGTGTTTACATGCCCCAACTGCTGTCAGGTCATTGCTAAGGCAGGCTTTGTACATGTACAGAGTCAGAAGTCCCTAGTCCAGAGCCTACTGCTGAATCAAGCAAGACAGAAAATGGATGGATTTAAAGCAATATTATCACCTTCGTTCTCCAAACAGGAAAAGAAACAAAGGGAAATCAAATGATTTACCAGAGCAGAGATGACTGGGAAACATATACAAATCTGCTGGATCCTATTTCTGCATCCCTTCCTCTGCATCAGAGGACAGGGTGCACACTGGTTAGTTCCAGTGTGATATTTTTGCTGCTTAGTAATTTTCTCCTAACATCCAAAAAAGGGCAATTTTGCAGAGGTGCTTCATTTCTGTCTGATCTAGTTGGGTTTTTTTGTTTGTTTGTTTGTTTGTTTGTTTGTTTGTTTGTTTGTTTGTTTTGGTGACCACTTCTGCATCTAATACTATATCCTCTATTTTTTTTAATAAAACAAATAGTAAGCAGTAACCACCTGAGGGTGGTTGAAATGAACTTATTTCTACAAAACAATCAGGTGAAGAATTCTGTATTAGGCAACAAGGGTAGGTAAAACAGAAATTCAGGTAAGACTCAGCTTCTATGATGGTTTATTAAGATAATTAGCATAATGAATGCTGAAAATCTAACAGCAGGCTCATAATACAGCATGTACTGAGCACTGCCTTGTCTTCCTCTTTTGCTACACATTCCTCCTCTGCTACTCTGTTAGTGGAAGTAAATTTTCCTACCACCTTTAACTGCAGGACTTTTTTTGCATGATGCTATGTAGTGTGTCCTATCAGGTGTTTGACAAACAGGTGATACCTGGACATCGAAAGCAAGAACAAATAATCACAGTGGATCAAGCACGGATTCGTTTTGATAAGTATCCCAATTCAAAGCAGATCAGATAATCAGAGAATCACAGAATCGTAGGAATTGGAAAGAAGCTCCAGAGATCAACCATCTGCTAAACCAGGTTCCCTACAGTATATTATACAGAAGAGCATCCATGTGAGTTTTAAATATCTCCATAGGAAGAGCCACTACAGCCTCTCCAGGCAGCTTGTTCAGTGCTCTGTCACCCTCACAGTACAGAAGTTTTTCCCTATGTTCAGATAGAACTTCCTGCATTCCAGTTAGTGCATACTGACCCTTGTCCCATTGCTGGGCACCACTGAAAAGTGCCTGGCCCCACCCACTTGACTTCTGTGCTTTAGACATTTACAAACATTGATCAGAACCCCTCTCAGTTTTCTCTTCTACAGCTGAACAGTCTGAAGTCTCTCAGTCTTTCTTTGTACAGGAGATGCTTCGAGCACTTTACCATCTTTGTGGCTCTGCAGTGGACTCTGTCTTGGAGATTACAGTCTTTTTTGAACCAGGGAGCTCGGAACTGGACACGGTATTCTAAAAGCAGTCTCTCCAGAGCACAGTAGAGAGGAAGGATAACCTCCCTTGATCTTCAAGCCATGTTCTCATTAAATGCACCCCAGGATCCCACTGGCCACACGGGCACACTGCTGGCTCATGGCCAACCTGTTGTCTACCAGGACTCTTAGGTCCTTCTCCAAAGATCTCTTCTCCAGCAGATCATCCCCTAACCTGTACTGGTGCATGCATTTATTCCTCCCCCAGTGTAGAATTCAACTCTTGCTCTTTTTGAACCTCGTGAGGCTCCTCTTTGTCCAACTCGCTGTCCTGTCCAGGTTTTGCTGAATGCAGCACAGCCTTCTGGCGTGTCAGCCACTCCTCCTAGCTACGTATCATCAGCAAACTTGCTGAAGGTGTATTCTATTCTTTCATCCAGGTCACTGAAGATGTTGAACAAGATCAGTTCCAGTACTGACCTCTGAGAAATACTGCTAGCTAAAAAGCCTCCAATTAGACTCTGCACCACTGATCAAAAACACTCTGAGTTCTGCCAGTCAGCCAGTTCTCAGTTCACCTCACTGTCCACTCTTCAACCCCACATTTCTTAAGCTCACATATGAAGATGTTTTTGAAGACAGTGTCAAAAGCCTTACTGAAGTCAAGGTACACAACATCCACTGCTCTCCCCTCAACTACCTGGCCAGTCATGACATCATAAAAGACTACTAGATTAGTAAAGCATGAACACTCTACACCCTTGGTTGTAGCAGTCAACAGTCCATGTTGACTGTTCCTGCTAACCTTCTTTTCTCCTTGCTTGGAGATGACATCCAGAGTAAGTTGTTTGATCACATTCCCAGGGACAGAGGTTAGGGTGACTGGCCTATAGTTTCCCTGTAGGTCATCCTTCCTCCCCTTTTTGAAGACTGGAGTGACAATGACTTTTCTCCACTCTTCATGCACTTCTGCCATTCTTCAAGATGCTTCAAAGGCAATGGAGAGTGGTTTGGCAGTCCTTTCCATCAGCTCCCTTACTACTTGTGAGTGTATTCCATAGGGCCCCATTTGTGTGCACTGAGTTTGCCAAGATCATTTATGACCAGATTCTCCTTGACTGAGGAGGAATCTTCCTTTCCCCAGAGTCTCTCTCTTACTCACCAGTTCTGAGATCCCCAAGGGGCAATGTCAATGATAAAGTATGAAGAAAAGAAGACATTCAGCAACTTTGCCTTCTCAGTGTCCTCCATTACCAGGGCATTCACCTCATTCAGCAGCAAACCCACATTTTTCTTGTCTTCCTTTTGCTATCAACATACTTAAAGAAGCTTTTTTGGTAATTGGCCTCCTCACCAGATTTAAATCCAAGTGGACCTTTGCCTTCTCGTTGCATCCCTGCATGCCCTGACAATGTTCCTATATTTCTCCCAGATGTCCAATCCCCTTTTCCATGTTCTGTACACTTTTTTCTTCCATTTTAGTTTATCCATGAAGTCCTTGCTCATCCAGATGAGGCTACTGACACCCTTGTCTGATTTCTTATTCTTAGTGATATACTAATTTTGAATTTAGAGGAAGTTGTGCTTGAATGTCAACCACTGCTCTAATCCACGGGATATTTCCAGGCAGGTCCTTGAAGAGGTCAAAGTTGGCTCTTGTGAAGTCTAGGGCTGCAATCCATCTTATTTCCTTGTTTCTTCCATATAAGATCCTAGACCCCACTACCTCATGGTTGCTACATTTAAGGCTTCTCTGAGCCTTCACATTCCCATTCAGTCCTTCCTTGTTCGTAAGAACAAGCTCCAGCAGCACACCTCTCCTCATTGGCTCCTCCATCACCTGCATTAGAGACTTATCTTTCATGCAGTGCTGAAAGATGTTGAGAAAACATCCACATATACTGTAAAATATATGATAATCTTTATTCTAGTACATCCTTGAAGTTTCCAGCAATCAATACTTCAGAATCTACTCCGAGTAAAGAAAATAGAAGCTATTTTGTGGCTATATTGAATAACCACAAGTGGCTCTATGCTTAAAGACCATGTTTACTCCACACTGTTCATATTTTTGCCTTCTGAAACATTCTGTGACGACAAATAACTTGTTAATGTCCTATGTCTAAGGACATCTTTTGATTCTTGTGATCTCACTGCCTGCTCTTCTTACAAAGCATTGCAATTTTTGACAGTATGAGAACGTGTGGAAGAATACCATGCTTATCTCTATACAACACTTTGTACAATTGTTCAGATCCTTGTCATACCACTTTTCAGACTAGGCATTCCAGTCATTCCTCATTGTGTCTCATCTAAGTCCAGAACATCTTGTACCAGTTTTTTTCCCTAATGTCAGTTTTCAAGGTGCAGCAATACAGTAAAGTTCAAGGAAGCACAAGAAACATAATATGATAATGAATTCTTATTCTACATGAAACATTTTTAAAGTGTTTAAGTAGAGTTACTGAAAGTCCCTGCTACTTTTTAGTAGCTAATATTCCTTCGTAAGTACATGAAAGTGTGATTGGTTTATGTACAAAAGAGATTCAAATCCGCTATTCTTCCGTAAACTATCAAACACAACGGCTTTTTATAAAGATTCTTCTCCAGAAGAGTTTTGCTTGTACAAAGTCAAAAAATTCTTGGACACTTGTCTGGATTTATCTTACTGGATTGCAAGGCCTGCTGGAAACCAAGTATTGTCCAAATAACAAACCCCACATACTTAGAAGGAGTAATCAAAATGTGTACAAAGTGTAGTGAAGACCTCTCTACATGCAGATTAAAAAAAAAAAAAAAGTCCCTTTCATGCTTTCTAGCATAATTTGTTATGCAGACATATATATCAGTTTTTCAGCAGTGTGCAAAAATCTTAGTGATACCAGAGTGCACTGAACTTACTGCAGATGTTTGATGCATTAACAGTAAATCTGGTGTATTCGGGATGTATCCCACTTACTATGCACATACAAACTGTAATGTTCACATCAGTAGGTATGATGGGCTAAACTCACAGAACAGGCTTTTAAGATACACATGTATTTCCCCAGCTAAGATATATCATGCAGGAATACAGTAGCTTGCCTTAACCTCCTTCCTCCCTTTTTGTCATGGTTTAACCCACTTAACACCAGTGAACTGGGGAAGATAATCAAAGGAAACAAAGAAGTAGAACTCATGTTGAGATAAAAACTGTTTACTAAGACAGAAAAGGAACGGAAAAATAACAGTAATTAAAATTTTTTATATATATATATATATTATAATTTTATATATATATATATATATATGTTTATACAAAACAAATGATGCACAATGCAATTGCTCAGCGCCTACTGATTGATACCCAGCTAGCCCCCTCGGAGTGGCTTCTTCCCCAGCCAGCTTCCCTCAGTTTTACTGTATTGGGTTTTTTTCCACATGATGTCAGATGGTATGGAATATCCCTTTGGCCAGTTTAGGTCAGATCTCCTGGTTCTATCCCCTCCCAGCCCCAGCTCCTCACTGTCAGGATAGTATAAGAAAAACTGAAATGTCCTTGGCTCTATGCAGCACTGCTCATCAACAGCTAAAACATCATGTGTTATCAACATTATTTTTCTCCCAAACCCAAAACACAGCATCACACCAGCTGTTATGAAGGAAATTAGACTCTAGCCCAGCTAAAACCAGGACACCACTTTAATACGTACCTCTAAGAAAAAAATAGAAGACGTTACAAATGACCTCAGCTTTCATACTGTAAGGAGAACAAAACTTCCTAAGGCAGCTCAGTCTCAAAAAATATAAGGTATATACAACTTAAGTTAAAGACAGAAACGGGTAGGAAGCCAATGCTGTTCAGTCAGTAAATTATAAAGCATCAAAAGGGGATGCATCTTAACAGTGCTTTCATATTAAAGGTGCTATAGCTAAGATTTTCAGATTTTTCACTGTAAGAAAACAGAATGGTAGTCATACAGTGATTACTATTCTAAATGTTCCCAGGAGACAGCATTTATTTAAGTAGAAAACAGTTTATTAGGATAACCTTATGGGAGATTCAGTACATCTCTTCCTGAGCTTCCCAAGGGGAAGGCAGTCAGACTCAGACAACCTCACTTCAGCATCCTGCAGCACACAAACAACATCACAAACAACATCAGGCAGGACATTCACTCAGGACAAGCAGACAGCCACCGCCATTAGGTTGTCATAGGAATTAAAGGCTTCAAATACAGGCATCTTAGCATTCCAGCCACTGAATATATGGAGCATATGAAAGCCATACGTATTTATATGTATAGCACTCAATGTCTGGGGGAAACCATTTCCAAGGCTTGCTTTCTCTCAACTTGCAACACACAAACCCAAGTCCTGTCTCTAAGTCACAGGCCTGAGGACTTTATATTCATAGCCTCCTTTCCCTAAGTAAAATGTACAATACAATGATTCAGTTAATAAAACCAGCACCATAGATGGCTTTCTCCAGTACATTATCTATATCCAGTCTATAGTATGATATTTAATTAAATCATTTAATATGAATACAATATTTAAAGTTGCCAAAATTTGTGTTCTCACACAAAATGTGAAAAGAACTCCAGAAATTGTTATTTATCCATAATTTTCACTCTCCTGGTATCAGGTCCCCAAATGGGAAGTCCCACATTCTCCAAATTGTTACAAAATTATACTTATGTATATACATACACTTTTATTCTTATAATAATACTTTGTTTAATAAAATGGATTTTTGCATTTCATTTGATGTTTCCTTGGGTCTTGCTTGAATAAGCATTTCTGCATAATGCTCTCTTAAAGTCAACCATATTCTCTGGAGAATTGAAACAAAATATGAAAGTGAAAAAAGCTTTTAAAGTCCTCAGGATGCTTTCATTGTGAATTCAGTCAAATCTGTTGGCTATATCTTTGAGTTTGAGGAATGGCTGGCAATCTTGCAGTGAACAATATCCTTCTCATTTACTCCTAATGCTTGAAACTTATTTCTGGCTGACGTCCCTGCCTGAGACAGGGGTGAGCATAGCTAGCACTAATAAACTGTCATTTGATTTCTCATCCCCTCCTCAAATGGAAAAGAAAGCAGAGAGTGGGTACGTGCCACATTTTACCCAAGGGAAGGAAAAATAATTTGCCCTTTCTTTCTTCCCCTCAAACTTGTTTCTTGCAGAAGCAACAACAACAGCAACAGACATGAAGATTTGGAAAGGTGAATCAACAATTCTGGAGCAAGTATAGCCAGGAATTCAAACATCTGGAAGAGAATGCCTTGGTAGCTCCATCAATTCTGCCATATAAGTCTATTTTAACACTGTATTTTAGAGTTAAAAAGAAAATTGTTTCTATTAGTTTTGCTACATTGAGACTCTGGAAGCAATGCCCCATTAGATACATATAATTTACATCTTCTCTTAAATATGAAAAACTAAAATAATGGTCCCTTCCCGTGACATATCTTGTACTTTTTCTCTCCCTCAAACTAATCGTTTTCAGCACTCATTCCTCTCAAATATGGGATAGGATGCTTGGAGGGAAAACTAGACAGTCCAGCTATTTGGCCTGTTGTACAGTACTCGAAGAACAACTCAGAGTTGTTGATCATCACAATTTATGTATGGGGCATTTAGCACCAGAAAAATGCCTAGAGACTATGGAAACAGAAATAATAATAGCAATAATAAAAATGATGCCGTAAAAATAATAATCTATTGCTTTTATTCAACCAAGTCTTCTGGCTGAAACAGGAGGTGGTGCAGGGACAATAATGATAAGAATAGATAATGGCTGGAGAATGTTTTCTTTGTCCTAACATGCCATATCTCTTTTTCCTCCATCCAGTTCTTACATCAAGAACTCAGAGTATGAGGAATGTGTGGATACCTTCATTAAAACTGATGGACAGATGTGGCCATCTGATTTTTTTCTATTATATGAAGTCTGAGAAAAAGCAGATTTTATAGGCTTTTCCTTTTCTTCAGCTGCCAGCCACCTGCCTTTCACTAGACAGTTAATTGAAGTCACCACGCAATCATATCCCTCATCCTTCAGCGAGGGACAAAAATGAGGTATGTTATCTGTGTATTAACAAGTTGAGGCATGCGGAGTGCTGTTTTGTGACTGGATTAGTCCACAACAAAGAGGATGTAAAATCATTTTGCTGAACAGGAACAAATCATGTTTAATTCTATACATTATTCAGGTCTCAGATGTATCATTTCACAACCTGGACCAATTCCCTACAAACCCTAGGCAAGGAGCTCATGAATCACGGACAACTATAACTTAATACATTTTGTTGTTGTTTTGTTGTTTTGGTTTTGCTCTGACTTAGAAGCAGTATTTGTCACCTGACTGCAGGGAAGTCTCTGGAGAAAAGTCATTAATGTAATATATCAGCCTTTTTGTTCTAACAAATACCTTCCTGTTCTTGTGATGAATAACTAGGCCTACAGGAAATAGAGTAATCTAATTCCCACTTCTTGTTAGAAATTTAAAAAGTAACATACTAAGACCATTTAAAAGAGGGATTGAAGATTGTTTTATTTTTTAGAGACATAGAAATCCTCAAAGGCAGATGGAATCCAATAAGGCCATAAAAAGCCATTAATTGTAGGGCAATTTCATTAAATCACTGTTTGCTGTAAGGTTAACCACTAAGAAGTATTCTGTCCAGTGAATTACATTATAATATACTTACTTGGTGAATATACTTGGGAAGATTTTTAGTCACTTTTCCTTTCAGTTGTAGATTTTACATTACAACTCTTCCCTACTTCAGCAAAATGCTGCTCTAGTAAAAACAATACTAAGAGGTTAAATATTCTGAGATTTAAATTATACACCTCACAAAGCAAATAACTAATGTTTAATGAGGAGCATTTTCTTCTGGATGGAGCATTTTTAATACTTGCAGAAATAATTGATGTTGGCAGAATTTTGATATCAGTAGACCTCTAGTGGCTATTACAGTAATTGGTGATTACATGACTTTTTAAAAATATTTTCTTCAAAAATTAATACAGAAAAATCTAACCAGCAAAACCACGGTAAAATTTTATTAGAGTAGAAAAGAAAAAAAATCTTAATTCACAACTGTTATTCAATATGTATGTTCTGGTTTAAATGAATAATTTAATAATTTAATAGTTAATTTAACTTTAATTTAAAATTACACACCTAAACACCTTTTCAAATCTAGTCACCAAAACCCATACCTGAGTCAGAAGTGGATATGTTAAAATTTCCCGAGATTGACTTAAAAATATTTGTCAAATGTTTTGAAAGAGGTATTTATAGGTGGAGTCTCAAAAGAGACGGAAAACTTTTTCCTTCTCCCCCATCTGAGCACATGTCCTGACAGCACACACACTGCCCCTCCTCAGTTTGTTCTCTGGTGGGAAGAAACCCAGACCCACAAGTCAGAGTTGTCTTGAGAAGGCTTGGGTCAGGTCCCAGATTGGATCAGTAACTGTGGGACAGGAAAATGTGCTGTAGCACAGATGGCTGAGTCAGATAATCAGTATTTGGTGAAATATCCATTTTAAGTGCCTTTCACTTATTATGGCATAATCGTCACACTTCAGTGCCTATGAACAAGTATAAAATACATAGGATTCCTTGCAGTGATTTAGTAAAGAAACTAATAAATGACAGGCCTTGATGACCTTTGAAAAATCAGGCTTCATTAACTTAATGCAATTTCAATGGATTTGGTGCCTGAATATGGGACACTCAAAACTCAGAATTTAACATTTTGCTTATTTAGTCTGCCTACGTGACAGCTTGCTATCTTGCTCTTGTCATCTAATGAGTTAAAAGTCTTTGATGATATCTAGGCCTAACAAACACTTTACTGATTGTTTAGATGGCATTAAATATATTCTGCTCTCTGGGAATCCAGAAGGATTTTATTTCCAAAGCAGATACACTTGGCATCTTGCAGCATTAGTCAGAAAGCAGTATGAAATTTAAACTGTCATCACCTCAGTGCCCATTTAAAAGACTTTGCTTTAGTTGGTTTCCACATACTACTTCCAGATTATTTCAGATTAAGAATAGATACAATTTTGTTTTCCTTATGTTGTTTTATATTTTAAAGAATGCTAATTCAAAAGAATTCTGATAAGTAAAAATTGTTAATTGGGTTCAACAGATTTTTAGTGGGTTTTCCTTTTTATGCTAGTGAATAACTGGTTAATCATACATACAATCAGAAAAATAAAATTTTGTTTAAAGGACAATCCTGTTTCACCTATATATGAAAACCATGCCTTTGGATGGACTCCATAGTGATCAGAAAAACATAATTTTGCACCACGTAGTTAGGTTTACAACATAATTGGTAGCTAGAAAACATCTATACAAAGCATTACATACCTCTGTATGCACAGGATTTTACAAAAGAATTTAAGACCCATACGACCAAAGACAGATTGTTTTAATGAAAGAAATGTGGAAACATCCAAAATGTCCAAAGAGATCGGAGCACACATTGGGAAGCACAATGATCTAAAATGTGTGTGCCACAGTCAAGTCTCAAGCTTGAGGAAGAACTTCCAATACACATCCACTGAAGCTACTTTTGACTGATTACTGTAGGCTGAGCAGTTAAAAAAGCGAGTGTTTAAAATATTTGCAGCTAGGCAGTCATACTTCCAAAGAGTTCAGCATATGATCCACTGGCAGTCAGTGTCTAATGGTTGTCCATTCAGATAAGATGATGGTTGTTCATTATCAAATCAACTCTTTGCCTGAGGGTGTTGCCAAACTAGGTAATGATAAGTTTGGCTGAGCAACCTGGATAACACTGGAAGCAATCTTACTCTGCAGAAACTGCATGCTGTGTGCCAGCAGTGAAAGCCTGCCATTGCAAAGCTGATTAAGCCATGCTAAAATAGTGATGTGTATTTTTTACTTTAAACAGAAAGAGCCCACATTATTTGATTAATTTATCTACAAGGATTCTTTGCAGTCTTAAGATGTAAACACAGCTACAAATTGGGAACTCTTAAGAAATATCTTAGTTCTTATACTGAACACTTTTTAGGATCTTAACATAATTTGGAAAAAATTTATTATTTTTTAAACTCTATTGAAATAGCATTTTCCTTTGTCAGTATATTAGCCAGATCTTCCAAACCCATGAAAAATACTATCTCCAAGCAAGATGAGCTTGCGGCTCAAACGATTCTTGACACACTCTTCCAAGACAAACCTTCATCCAAACAGTTAAAATTTTTGTTCCTTGCTCTGCTGCTCTGAAGGTTTTCTGGGCCAAAAGCTGGAAAGAGCCAAGCCTTGGACAACCCTCATCTCATCCTGAAAGTTCCAGGTTACAGTGTCTTTGGAAACAGACCAGTGGAAAGATGCACAAAAGGGAGCAGTCCATTTAACTGAGCTCATTGGCACAAAGCACAAGAGTGCATCTACTTTAGCATAATGCCAAAAGAATCACATAACAGCTTAGGCTGGAAGAGACCTCAAAAGACCACCAGCTGAAGTCTTCGGTGGGAGGAGTGTGGGTGAGATTATCTAATCCCCTATTCAATCATATATTGAGAATTTCCAATGATGGGCACTCCACCACATCCCTGGGAAGACTGTTCCAGTTACTGATTGTTCTCACTATAAAAATGTTTCTTCATACCAAAATGAAACCTCTCTTAATGTAGCTTGTATCTCTTTCCCCTGGTTTTCTCCATGTGGTTCCTCGTGAAAAGAGAGCTTCCTTCACACTACAAGCACTGAAAAACTGTGATGAGGTACCTCCTCAGCCTTTTCCAGACTGCAAAGACCCAGCTCCCTCAGTCCTTCTCACAGGGCAGGTTTGCCAGCCCTGTGACCTCTATGTGGTCTTCCTTTGGACCCTGCCTGTGTCTTTTTTGAATAGCAGAGCCTAAAATTAAATACTTCAGGTATAGCCTGACAAGCACTGAGTGGGATAATCACATCTTAATCTCTGCTAGTAACAGAGTTGCAAAGTCAGGAGAAACTAATTTTGAACTTTCTTAAGTATTTCTTCAAATTTGTCCTGAAATGCAATAAGCAGGGAGAGAACCAGCAACTCACATTTGAAAGCCAGTATTGAAGAGGTATGAGTTTAAGGCATTCTGCACTCAAATGACTCTGAGCGGACTTCAGCCCAAGGTAGCACCTGGTAGAGACTAAGGATCTGGAATCAGAATAACCAGTGAAACTATCCATCTATTGATTATGTTACCAAAATCTTAATTGTATTGCAGAATGCACTGGTACATTTCAACTGTATAGAACTCATTTGGGTGAAAGATGTGGATATGCAATCTATGAGACTCCAAAATAAGCTAATAAAGACCTGGGACCTGAGTTCAAACATAAATATCATAAACATTTGGTATTTTTTTTTAGCCAGGACTTCAAAGAGTTTATCAGTGTTTGCACTTCAAGCAAAGAACAAAGGAATTCTCTGGCGTTTTGTGCTTATAGACTGTTCTTTTTTCTTTTTTTTGTTGTTTTTTTTGGTTTTTTTTTTGGGGGGGGGGGTTGGGGTTTTTTTTGTTCAGGATCTAGATATATGTAAGAAATAGGTCATGATCCAAAATGCAAAAATGAGACCTCAGCCCTTCCTCAAAGACACTAGCATCTAACAGGTACCATATGGCTTTTATGTAATCATGTCATACAACAAGCAGAGCTCTCACCACGGAAAGTTTCTGACCTATCTTCACAGCTGTCCTCTTCTTTCTTGTGTGAACATATCACTAAAAGTGCCTGTCATGTTTCAGGATGAACTAAGCTGTGTAGCATGCAGAAAGAAAAGGCTCCTATTTTGGATACCTTTGGCCAATCCATATATTCTACCCATTCTCATATTTTGTATGTTTACAGAATCTAAATTAGAGTAGTAAAGACTATCTCATAAGATGTAGGTGAATCTTAAAATACCATCTAGATTTCTAGCTTAGTCTAAAAGCTTCAGTAGTATCATAAGAGTGGATTTGTTGAAGGGAAATATATATATAAATATATATGTATTTAGTGCTGAATTTTTGAGAACATCCAGGGAAAAAACAATAATAATACAAATTATCTGCAGTTTGCAGGGCCAAAATCCTTCCACTTCTTCCAAAAGCCAGTCAAATTGAAGTGTAATGCAGATTTAACTTAAGGTATAATTTTTTTTCCACAAACTCTGTAGCTCCCTCCCATTACAGCTTATAGATGTCAAACAACATTGATCACCTCTATTCACTCTCAAGGGAGGAATATGACAGTAACGTCCATCCTCTTCTTTACTCAGTCAAGAGTTCCTCAGCACATTTCTTACAGCATCAATAAATTCCAGTATCTTCAAACTGGCAATTCAATTTATAAAACTGTATCTTCAGAGCATTTTGTTGTAAAGTTTTTGTTATTTTTTTTATTTCTGAACTATAGATTTGTTTTAGTTTTGTTTTGTTCTTTATTTCTGCAAGCTATGTTCTGACCTTCAGTCACATTACCGGCAATTTCTGACACCTCCAGGTTCTAAATGATAGATTTTGCTGTGGCTCAAGGCAATGGACATTATTCTTCTGTCTATGACCCATCCTTGCTTTATTTCCTCAACTCCATTGGCCTTCTGATTTAACCAGGGAGATAGGAAAGTAACCTTTCTGGGCTTTGCTATCCCTGCTAATAGATCTAAACATTCTGGATTAATGATGCTCTGAGTCATTGGAAATTGTTTTATGGAAACATACAGTTAACAAAGATGGTAATATTCTCGCAAACACTCCTAAGTTGAAAACACTTCCTTTAGTATTACTACCTGGAACGATAAAACTACTGAATCAGGACTTCAATTTAAATGCACAGGCAAACACCCTCAGATTGCTTTGAAAAGATATTCCACATGTACAAGGTGGGTGGAAGAGATGACAGCACCTCTTTTGGAATTTAGGCAACATAATATGGCATGCCATTTTTGCTGTGGTACAAACTAGCTGGCATTCCAGAACAGGTTTTATTGCACTGAAATCAAGCAAGCATTTATCACAAACATCCACCATTTGAAGATGAGAAGGAATAGCAAGTGGACTTCAGCACGTTTTCTTCATTGACACAGCACTGCATTGACTTATAAAATGTGCTGAATAACTAAGGAGGTTAAGACCACATTTTTCATACTTACAGGAATGTAATGGCAACTATCAACTATCAAATAAGTCAATATTGAAGACAGAAAATGATAGCTCTTTTTAAACAAGATCAGAACCTCATTTGCACTACAGCACTGTAGGCCCACTGAGAATATGATGAAAGACATCTAAATTTGCCTGTATTGCCATTTTCCTTTCACATACCAGCAGTACTTGTTTAAATAGCTCCTTCATGGAATAACTAGAAGAAAACCTGCAAACCTTCACCAGGAGCAGCACATTCAAAGGCACAAATTGCAGAAGTGCTCTCTTTCCTCTACCTCTGTGGGAGTTGGATGTCTAACTACCAGTTATGACTCTGCCAGCCCAATCACTACCACCTCTCTTTCTGTCTTCTATACAACTCTTTGGAAAATTGTTTCTGCTTGCTGCTAAAAATGCCTTTCTCTTCTCATACTTAGCATCCCAATCAGAAATCAGCACAAAGAAAGCTTACTTTTTTAACAGCTGTTGATCTGTTTATTAGCTGTGTTGATCTGTTCTCACTGAAGTACAGATCTTTCAATCACCAGCTCCCATCCTTTACTACGATTCTCCTTTGATAGTACATACTTACAGTTGGCAAATAGCCAAAAGTGCAGTACTGAGGAAAAATACTTCAAATTTCCTTAGATTTAGTGCTAAGGATTGTTATGAAAACTATTTCTTCCCCTCCATAACTCTCACCTTGGAGACAAAAAACCTTGGTGTTCTTCACAGATAACTACAGAAAGCTACATAAAAAACTGTTCTTTATCCTGACACTACTGAAAAAAGTCTTTCAATCCCCAGTCCATTTCTCTCTATCTGTCTTGATGTTTACGTGACAGAAAAAAACAGTGTTCAAAAATGAAGGTGGACAAATGAAAAGTGGTAGGAGGAAGAAAGTATTTATTAATCATCTCTCTGTGACAAGAACAACCAGCTTTAAATTATTTAACCCAGTCTCAATGTTAAGACCTTTCAAAATGCTATGATACTGGCTGTCCATTTGGATAGCCACAAAAGCAAAAACAGACAAATAATCTTTCATTTGTAATGAGCCAGAAATACCATTTCTTCTTTTAGGCCTTATGAGCTGTGGATTTTATGAATCCTTACCTTTATTACCACTATCATCACTAGGCACAGAAACATGCTTCCCAAGGCACTGGTTATGGATGGCCCTAAGCTGACAGTCTGAATTTTGGGTGGTCCTGTGTGGAGCCGAGAGTCAGATTCCTTGTGGGCTCTTTTCAACTCAAAATATCCCATGATCACACTTAAGAACAAAACAACCTAAAGAACTGTCCTAGATAAACCTCAGGAGACCATTTACTCAAAAGTGCCATTTCTCAAGTGCACATCATCCTTGTGTTCTCCATGATATTTCTAACTTGCCCCGCAAAGCACCACCAGAAATAGATCCAAGAGGAAGCTCCCTAGATGGGCACTGTCCTGTATTGGGACAGCACTTTGAGGGATGGAAAGAGTTTCCCTATAGGTTTCATACATAATTATATAGGTTTCACACAAAGAACCTACCTTATAGGTTTTCACTATGGAATCTACTTCAACATAAGACAGTCATCCAAATTTATTTTTGATGCTTCTTCCCCACAAAATTCCACTGGAATATTGTGAGAAGAGCTAAAGATGCTTCCTGTTACTTCTGTTGAACAGGCAAACATAAGCTCACTGAGATGGCACACACCTCAGGTGTTATCCAGCTCATGTTGTACAGAAGGTCCTACAATCTACTGCAGCTAGAATGAGCTTTATTTGTATTACAGAATACTAGTTTGGTGGGCCACAGGCCAGATTTGGAAACCCCGGTTGTTCTCCCCTCCGAAGTCGTATCACAGCATCCTCTTTTACTCGAAGGTGATCATAGAAACAGCCAGTCCTAGAGAAATCAAAGGCAGCCTAAATAGTTTGAGCAGCACTGCTTCTACAGAATATCAATTTCACTACTCAAAACCAGGTAGGGTGCTGGAAGGTGAAGAAAGAAACAGAAAAGACTAAAGGTCTACCACTACCCACCAAGTAAATCATCCAAGCAGCAGGAACTCCTCTGAATAGAGCACTGTTCTTCTGTATAGCCAAAGCAGTGTAACTGCCTGTAAAAGGCTGGAAGGCCAGGACTGTGCATGGTTTTCTAGCTGGTGAAGAATTATGTCTCAGAAAAAAAAATAACTGTCCAAACTTTCCTTTGCAAAGCTTCACTTAAATAAGCTTCTATTGAAATCAGTATGCCAACATTGCCAACAGAGAGTTAAGTTCAAAAATCACCACATTATTTTCTTTTTTAAATCAGCATGAAGAACTTTTCAGCTAATTTTTCAAAATCTACCCAAACTATATGCCTTTTCCACTACCATTTCCACATCTCTTTGAGTAAGCAATCGCCTTAGGTCCTAATTTTTTTTTCACAGGAAATGAATGGAAACACACTGCTGAGTAGCTGAGTCAGAGAACAAAAAAATATTCGTCCTTGCTATCAGGCTTTACAACATTCACGCTTTTAATAGGACCCATTTGCAGGAGATACAACAATATGTGTAACTACAAGTCTGTGATTACAGATGTATCGAGTATTATAGTCTGAGCCAGGAATTTAAGTAGATGCAGTTCCTAGACAGCACACACAGCAGCTAGTACGGAATTGCAGGAACATAGCAAAAGAAGAAAGGGAGACACAGCAGCACAGATAGAGGCTGGCTACCTCACTGAGCTAAAGCTTATCAACTCTGCATAAACTACACAGATGGTTTAATTAAAGAACCATTGGCAATTTCAGCATCCACAGTAACTCCTTAAGGCTTGGAACTTATCAGGAAATTGCAAAAGATGAAACCTTGTCTTCACTGGCCTTTGTACAAGTTCTCACATCGACTTTAATAAGGTTTTAACTGCAGTCTCATACTTTGGAAATGATCATGCAGGACACACTTTCTAAAGACAAATCAGTAAAAGTTGAAATTCTCTTGAACTTTTCATGAAAATATGGTTCTTGAACAGGTAGCTTGGAGGGGCATTCAGTAAAAAAAAGACAAGTTACTATAAGACAGAAAGAAATTAAAGGTTTTCTCTGGTGAAGAAGATGCATATAGACCTATAGATAGTACTTATATATTTATAAATCTATATGTGTATATATGTACATGTATTAATCTTTATATACATACATGGAATCTGTTGTAAAAGAAACTTGATAGCACTTTCTTGTTTACATTTACTCTCTAGGCCATCTGGCTGCTCTTACTATTTGCATCACCTACTCTGGAAGAGGGTCTATTTTCCCCATTGCAGGAAATTCACATCAAGAGTTCTCACATCTTGTAGTTCTGTCTCTTCATCCTTTCTTTGATAGGCTGCAGCTTCAGCTGCCTTCAGAATCATCACTCAAGAGACACTTAAACACTGCAGCGTAACAAACCACTGCATGTCTCTGCCAATTAAGTCATTAAAATTTTAGCATGGTTCATATTTTGGTTCTTCATGGAAGAGTGACTGTGTGTAACTGAAATGTCATCACTCTATAGTCTTTGCAAAGAAAAAGAAAGAACTATTCCCACTCTGTATCTCATTTTCTTTTTCCATCAAACTAGTAATACTAATTATCGTTACTAAGAATTTAAACTAGTCTGTTGATAACATGGATTTATCACAGTGTTTCTCAAAGCACAGAACAAACTTTTCTAATCAGTTATTACCCCAAAGTACACCTTACTCTTGTCCTATTTAAAAGCTGCTAATGAACCACATAATTTATCCTTGTTTACGATCTTACTTAAATATCCATGCCCATGTCTTCAGTGATGTGAAATCCAAGCTTTGGAGTATGAAAGGCTAAAAATATAATTTTGAATTCCACCTTGCAGTCGGAAGTAATTATTGCTTTTACGCAAGTTTAATCACTTGTTTATAGCAGGGATCTAGGACATTTTTTATCAGAAATAACTCTACCTACTGCTTAGGGAACAAACCCATTCAGGAAAACTCATGGGACATCAGTAGATGTCACCTGCTCTTTTAGATGTGCACTAAACTGATTCCACCCATTCACAAGAAAGTGACCTTGTAAAAACTTGTAAAAAATGAAAATGAAGATCTGAGGAAGGATTTAAGATGCAGAGATCCAAATATCTCTATGATCTGCAGTAGAGACTGATCTCAGGGCAATGTTTCTGCTGGAGAACCGTGATCTAGATACAAGTCTAGAACAATTATTTGTTTTCTGCCTGTAGCTAGCGGTGCTCCCCAGGGACAAGTGTGGAGTGCTACACCTGGGGAAGAATATGCATCAATACAGGTTAGGGCTGACCAGTTGGAAAGGAACTGTAGAGAAGGACCTGGGCATCCTGGTGGACAGCAGGTTGGCCATGAAACAGCAGTGTGCCCTTGTTGCAGGAAGGCCAATGGGATCCTGGAGTGCATTAACAAGAGTATGGCATGCAGGTCAAGGAAGGTGATCCTCGCCCCTCTATTCTGCACTGGTGAGGCCACATCTGGAGTTCTGTATCCAGTTCTGGGCTCCTCAGTCCAAGAAAGACATGGAATTTCTAGAGTCCAGGAGAAAGTCACAGAAACAATGAGAGGCCTGCAGCATCTTCCTTACGAGGAAAGGCTGAGATCTGGGACTGTTCAGCTGAAGAAGATAAGACTGAAGAGAAATCTGATCAATGTTTATCAATACCTAATGAGCAAGTGGATGGGGCTGGGCTCTTTCCAGTGACAAGGAAAGGGGCAATACGCACAAACTGCAATACAGAAAATTCCGTCTGAACATGCAGAAAAACTACTTTATTGAGAGGGTGACAGAGCACAGAAACAAGCTGCCCGGAAAGGCTGTGGAGTCTCCTACTCTGGAGGTATTCAGAATCTGCCTGACTGCTTTCCTCTGTAACCTACCATAGGGGACCTGCTTCAGCAGGGGGTTTGACTAGTTCATCTCCAGAGGTCTCCTCCAACCCCTACAATTCTGCAATTCTGCAAAATGGAGAAAATCTTCTTGGAGTTGATCTAATTTATTAATTTATCTTCCTTTCTGTGCAGCTAAGTCTGTACAAATCTGGATTTTTCCTTTATATTATTTTTATATGAACGTATTCTAATGGGAATGCCAATCCTTGAAGTTGAGGCTCTAGATTAGTTCCTCTGCATCACTCAGAGTACAATTCACAAAGGTAAAATGATGTCTTCCTCCACAGCTCTTCCCTGAGTGGCTCTGAGTAGCTAAAAATGTCTGTCTGCCTGTCTGGGTGTTCCTCCAGGACCCAGCTAGCATGCAGCAGAGGGCTTGAGCCCTCCCAGCAGGCTGCCAGCTGGTCACCACATGCTAAATGAACTAGTAAAAGAACCTGCTTGTATTTTATTCTGTCTTGATGTTGTCTAATTGTTCATGTATTTTTCTTTCTCATTTCAATCTGCACTGTCTTTTTAATGATAAACACAGGCTATTAGTGTTCATGAATACTTGGAGGAGACCACTGAAGTTCAGCTTAACCAAAAGATTCTGGAAAGATTAGCTATTTCTTCCATCCTATTGTATAGAAGTGCTAGCGATAGCATTTCCTCCTGCCTTAGAATAAGGAAAATGGTTACTATTTGGCAATGCTAAATCAATTATTTGAAAACACTGCTCCACAGATCTCAGGAAAACTTATACAACTACTTCCTATGTGTTCAATATTATAAAACTCTACAGTGCTGAGAAAATATGACTCTCGTTTTGCAGCTGAAGCATTTGCATTTGGTTAGCAAATCACTTCTAATTTTAAACTTTCATCAGGAAAAAAAAAATCAAATGAAAAACACTTTGAAGAAATTTCCGTTTAAAAAAAATTGCAAGACAGCTCGGTGTCTCCAGTGAATTTCCTGTTCAGATTAAAAAAAAAAAAATATTAAGAGTTTGCTTAATTAAAATATAACACAGTAAGGAATTAATGGCTATATTTAATTTTCCTTAAAGTATGTTCCTTTTACTAAAACAAAAAAAGCTCATTTATATTTTTCTATATTAAATGTAATAAAAGATGAAATAAATGACTAGAATATATTTTAAATGTAATTTTTTTTTTAAATATGTATTTATACTGTAAGGAAGCTGATCAAATTCATCTATGAACATAACTACTGCTAATGTCAACTGGAACATGCAAAAGAATAAACTGGATAAAATGTCTGTACTGGAAAACTAAATTAAATCGCTATGCTGGAATTCCCCTCACTGATTACAGAGAAACGGAAGGAAAAAGCCTGACAAATATAAGCCTGACAAAGATAAGAAGAAAAGAAAATCAACCAAAACCAAACAAATATATTCCAAAATCCTGCTAGGCCTAGTTACAAGGTGTTGCATACTTCTGCAAACTGGCCCACTTCAGTACCCACATAAGGAAGAGAGAGCCTGGTGCATTAGTCATATTGTCAGAGTGAAACGTCCATTGACAGAGGGCCTGTCTACCGCTGCTGCAACCTGTAGACCTGTTGTGAAGATGTTAAAGGATACAGGAGTGAGGCTAGCCTTTCACACAGGAGTAGGCTTCACTTAACACCAGACTAGTCATGTAAAAAGAGCGGCTGTGAATAGAGTGAATGGTCTGCAAGCATTTTATCATTACTTTTGAGAAGATAATTCTCATTTCTGAGCTATTATTGGCTGAAAGTATTCCCTTATATAATTACAGAATAATAGCAGAGAACTTGATTGTAACCAACGGTTAGTAGTTTGTTGCTAACAAGCCAAACATGACAAACAATTTTGAGGCAATTACTGTCATTAGAAGGCACACTCAATTGTTCAAGGCAAGCATAATAGAAAGCGACAGTTGCGCAGCTGGGAGGGTGGTACAGGAAATGGGATTGTTCGCTGCTCGCAACACGACAGTCGCACTGTAGCTGAGAGTCTGCTAAATGCATAATTCATGTTTAATAATATTTTAGTCTCTAAAGCAAATCACACTATAAGATAGAAAAAAAGAATACAAAGTCATCAAGGAGAGAACACAACTTATAAAAACACAAGAGAAGACACAATTAGAACTGAAATGCAGGAGGAAATAAATATTCAGTCCAATCAACTCACAAGATGATTGCAACACTGCAACCAGAAAATGAATGTACAGTAGCTTTTCAAATGAACAAAAGTCAACTATAAAAGTAATCTTTGCACTACACATTACTGAGAGAGATGCTCATGCCCAAATCCCAGTTTGAGAGCCCAATCTGATTAGGCTTGTTCACTCACCTAGTAGAGTTCTGCTCTCAGCCATGCATTCATTTAACAGTAACATGGAGGAAGGAAGGCATGTTCTGCATGGAGAGACAGTGTCACTCAATACTTAAAACAAATTTGAGTTGCATAATGACACAAAGGAAGATTCTACTATCACTGCTCTGATGACAGTGCAAGCATAAACTGCCCCAAAAGTAAGCAGCTAGTATGTTAAAATACTTGATTTGCTGGAAAAAAAAATATCCACCCATCAGGATCTCTAGAGGATGTTTAATGATGCTAAGGACTAAAATTTCTAAAACCAAAGCACCAACACTTCAAACTGTTTCACAGGTTCAGTATAATACAATATACCTGACATTGTAGCAGTGCTCAAGAGTCCTGACAGTGTCACTCGTCGTGCCTTTTGCACTGATAGGGTATCATCTCCAAAGAAGCCTTTAAAACACTGGTAGAAAACGTTTAGTACAATTGCCTGCCTCTCTGTTCTCATTTCAACATTTTTTTTCTTCTCTCTTAAATGTATTAGTATAAATCCAATTACATCAAAGCAAATCTGATGGGCCAGATCATCCCAGGTGTAGCTCCACTGAAGCAAAATAATAGTGTCACTGTATGCCAAGCTCCCAGGTCCACTTTAAGTCTGCTTAGGTGAAAATGATATTAATTTTCTAAAATGGAGCAATATATTATACCTAACTCTCTGTTTAAAGGAACATCAGTAATTTTGTCAAGAGTATGTAACACTTCAGCGCAGCCCAAAGATTTATTCAGAAACATGCATACGTGACTCTGAATCTCATGGTTGATTCAGGATCAGATCTTCTGCTTGGGAGAGGTAGCAGATTGAGCTACAGAGACAAGAGATCTTTGCTTATCCTCAGGACAGATTGCTAAGGTCAAAGCTCCTGCATACCCTCTTGCCACTGTGTCTCAGACCTCATCTGTGGGATATATTTGCTGCCCTCCCTCAGCCTCTGCTGTGTCTGCTCAGCCTTGTAGAATAAGGGAAAGGTAAAACCTATCTGTAACAGGGGGCTTTCCTCTCCAGTGAAATCGGAGCAAGATCACAAAACACTGTGTGGAAAGCACTGTATTATCAGCATTGCCATGATAGCACTGTATGCGTTTCTTATTTTCCATTGCCATGAGACAGTGAGGTATCATAGATCTCATTCAGTATGCTTGTATTTATTGCTTCATCCTTAATTGTACGTATTGAGGTTATTGCCCCAAACACTGCAAGTTTTACCAGGTTGAGCAAAACCAAAAGGTCTGAATTTAACTCAAAATTCAGTAGCTACCTGGCCCCAACTTGAATTGTAGTTTTAAGTGGTCTGCAAAAACAAACAAACAACAAAAAAATTGTTTTTCTATACTCTTTATAAGATAACAGTGCTAGTTCCTCCATTCTTAATCACCTCAAACCCCTGCTATTTAGTAAAAAGCTACCATTTGCTTTAGGGTAAAATGCTAATCAGCCTAATGTGTTGTATAAAGTACAAGCATAATAAGCAACTTTTATAGCATTATAGCTGTGTTAGTATGATCTACAAATTGCAAATAAAGCCAGTCAAGCCACAGAAAAACTCCGAATTAAAAGTCTTTTCATTAGTATGGGAGGTTGCACAGAGGAAAACTAGTAAGCTGCTCTTTATTTTATTTTCAGTATTGTTATTACAGCTTTATGACTTTGTGTGGTTATTTCAGTCCATCCCATGCATCACAGAAGTGTCAAGTACTTCATTTTGAAGCCTGAAGATGTCAAGATTTTAAGTAAAGACACCCAAATCCTGCAAACATTTTGGTTAATCTTGTGTGCCAACACAGAAGTCATGTGCAATTTGTCCTCATAGACAATGAGCATATTTGTAAAGAATTTCAGTGCTCCAACAGAAATTAGTGACAATATTCCTTAATGTAAAATAGCATTTGCATTTCCATAGAGATGTCTTAATCAGCAACAAAAATATTGCAATGGGCTTAGTGTTGAGAATCTTCTGCTTGCATGTTGTTTTTATTTTTACTACTTGCTCTACTCAACATCAAGAGCACGGCAAAAGCATAGGCAACACCAGGAACCATTTACCCCAGTACGTTCCTTTGCCAATCTGCCTTCACTTTGGCCTGAACCCATACATTTCACTTAAATCACATTGTGGGAAAAGAAAACTCAATATTGTAAAACAGTGAGTCCAGGTATTAGTGGAATAAAAATAAAAGCAGAAAGAAGTACTACAGTACAGACAATTCAGAATTTGGCTAGGGCTCATTTCAGAGAAAACAAAACAATGGTAGGCATGGGTCCAGCAAACTCCACCCTGCACAGATAGGGTTTTAACAACTGAATCAGTTAATGTTAATTCAGGTGAAGCTATTAATTAAAGATTACAACTTTGACATACAAAAAGGTAATTATTTGATAAATACCTCCATCTGTCACAAACGCCATTTGTGTGGAGGAAATGGTTAATACCAACAACCACATCTCCTAAATACATACTGTGGAAAGCCTGGCAATGTGAATGTGCTGGGGAAAGAGCATCAGCATGATCCAAATGACCACAAACAATCTGAATGCAGTTGTCCATCACATCACAGTACTATTACACAATATGCTGTACACTGACAACTGGGAAAAGCTTATTACTAATCTCCACATCTAAGATTATAGTAAAATTCCTGTCAAATACTGAATCATAACATATTTTGCTATAGCAATCACCTACAAGTAGTCTCTGTACAGCATCTGTGAGGGAGAGCTCTATATGTTTACATGTATTTATACAACTGCATCATTTTCAACTAACTGTATTAAAGAAAATCCCTCCACTCAAATCCAAACAAAAGCACTGAAATGTTTTGCTGCATCTTGGTAGAATGAAAGATACTGCAAATAGGAGGATTCTCCATCTTGCACTAAGTTATAGTCAAATAGACTCATACCTGATTTCTATTCAATGGCTCATAGCATAAAGCATAACAACATAACATTTACTCCTTATTACTTCTAATTGTACATGTTCTCTATAAAAAAAAAAAAGTCACTTTTATAGGTTCAAGCACAGAGTTCCTAATAAGATAAAAAATAAAAACCAAAACAAGCTCCTTTATTTCTTTCAGTTGGCAAATCTTGTCTGCTGCCTGTGCTCTTAAACAGGAGCAAAAACGTTTTGATCCAGCCACATCCAAGTCTCTAGAGCATTACTTGGAAAAAGCAGAATTAAAGCCATCCCTCAAGCAGGAGTTTTGCCTGCAGATAGCCAGAATACAGAGCTCACCGCAAGAACAAACTTAGGATAAAGGAGACGTAGCACGTTATAGGAAAACAGACAAAGTGAAGAGAAGACTACCAGAATAGGTGAGTAAGAAAATAGGAGCAACTAAGGGGAGTGAGTGCAAAAGAGAAAGGCACACTTCAGCAATTTTCAGCCCTATTACCCAGCTGGCTGCTAGGGAAAGCAGATCCCAGGGACTGGTAACCAGATAGCCCTGCCCTATCGCAGCTGGGGAACTAACCAATCGCACATTAGAGCTGCTTTCCTTCTCTAACTCCCCAGGGAAGAGCAGCAGCTCTTTTCCAACACCTCCCCCACAGTTGCAGCAGCCCTGCAGGTGCTCAGGTTGCTATTTTCAGCCATCCACTAGCAGGTGTGACTCAGGGTTCTGTTATTTAAAAGCATTCAAAGGCTAACTTGAAGTGAGAATTCTCTTTCACAGTATTGTTGTGGATTCACTACTATGTACAAAATATATTGGCTCTATTTTTAATTTTTCCGTTCACTTTTAATCTACTATTCTTTATACAGCGAATCTCACAAACCTTTGGCATGTTTGCAGAGCTCAGGACTTTTATGCAGTACCTACACCCATTTTTAGTGCAACACCCATCTGTTACAAGCAAATACACACTTTCCCCTTCTGTGTCTTCTCTCTCAGCAGTTTTCCTGCTGACCATGATATTTCTGGATGCAGAAGTCTATCACTTTCAGCCCATACCGTGGGTGGCTCTTGTAATTGCCTTTATTGTACTTAGGTTAAAATGACCTAACCATGAGAAATAGAGAACACAGAGTACTGGACTAGACATTGTTGAGAAATCAGGGGTCAAATTTTCTAGTATGAGCTGTGCAATGGATTTCCAAATACCTGATTGAATATGATGCAGGTATAGCCCCAGATAAGAAGGTATGTAAAAACCTTGTTTTCTTTAACATTTATAATGTCAGCATGCTACTGTGCTCTGATAACTGAACTGGAGAGGGCGTCTTCTTTTAAACCTCAGTGGCATGGTCGGGGCCAGTATGCATTCCCCTCGAGTACACCAACTCTGAGTATATCATACCATTAACCAGCTAAAATCCATGGGAGGAGAATGATATATATTCCAAAATATTCTTAGGCCACACAGTGACAGCATGCACAACCTCTGGCCACTGATGATCTGTCCTTAATCCAACCCAGGCAGCAGCGATTCCTATTTGCGTATTATTCCCATTAGCAGACCATTACCCCAGTGAGAGCACACTAGTGGAAGCAAAAGATGTGTGCTGTCCTGTTCCTCCACAGGCACCATTCCCAGCCTTGTATGCACAGAAAGTCACACACAGCAGTAAACTTCCACCTGCCAGAATGCAGCAAACATGTTTCAGATAAACCAGACACCAGGTGTCTTTCCAGGCAGACTGAATCTGGTTGCTGATGTAAACTCTCATAGACGTATCAAATAGCTTGAGGGAGAGGAATCACTTTAGACACAGTCATGTGCACTTATGTCCTAATTTGCATGAGCATGCACCATAATTGTGTACATTTGTGAAATTTTACAGTAAAAACTGTGACAGTAAAAAGAACACTGCTGCTACATTCACTTTTCCCCTTTGTCTTCCCTCCTTCCAGTACCATTTCCTTCCCTTTGTTCCAGTGTTCACTGATTTCCTCTAATCTTCTCTTCTTACCCTCTGCTATCATTTCTTTTACCTCTCCTTCCCCACAGTTTCTTTCAGTTTCTCCTTCAGTTTCTTCTTGCCTATCTTGAAACACAGTTTTGTTACAACTACCCTCACTCAGGTTTGCAACTTGGTGGCATCTAAGACAGGAAAACCATAGCAGGAAGAGATGTTATTCCAAATCTCTTTGTCAGAAAATGTTTTACTCAGAAGAAACAGCAAAAGAAATACAATTACTTTAGGAAGGTGAGAAAATGCCATCTGGGAAGAGGGGAAAAATGCAGAGAGACTTGATGCAATTCTATACAATCATGCTACCTGTAGATCCAAATCGCAGTGCATTTATTTGCCACAGGTATTAAATGGCAAGTGATAGATTTTCAGCATTTTATCATTCATACATATGTTCTGCTATGATCAGGTGTACTTCATGACTCTTGTTGAAGAATGCATTAAGACATGCATGACAGGCATTTCTCCGTAAGTTGTTGCACTATAATTTCTACCTCATGTACATATGTGTACATGTACTCAATTACCTATTAAGAAATATTTCATATGCAGATGTATTATTTATGTAAACAGTAACCTCTAAAACAGTTTTTCACCCTAAGCCAGACACATAAACTCAACAGTTTCCAAAGTATCTCTGAAAACTCTAACTTGGCAGTACTAAGTCAGACTCCAACAGCAAAGTGAACTATCCTCCCCTACTCCTAGTGTACTGCTCCTTTAGACAACATGCTTACACACATTTTGTGATAATTTAAGGACATCAATAGAAAAAGTGGCTGTGGTTAAAATCTGGCACAGGAAATTATATAAACATCCTCCTCAATATTTTTTTTGTCTAGAAAGTGACGCAGCAGAAGTTCCTGCCCATAACCAGATCCCGTCAGCCTCAATGCAACACACGCATTCTTACCTACAGAACTTACAAGATAACAACTGATGATGATGCTTTAAGTGGAAAAAAAATCCAGCTTAACTATCAAATTCCACATACTGGTTGTCCAGGAGAAATGTAAGCACTTCTAAATTGACACACATGTTTAGGAAATTATGGCATAACAAGTACAGAATATCAGTGTTCTATTTAATAGCAATACAACAGATCTGCACTTTGGGTATTACTCACTCCTGTGCCACTGATGAGTCACTGTAACAGTCTATACAGGACAAGCTCTGTGGGAACTCCAAACCAAAGAGAAATTTGAGTCCAAAACAGGCAACAAGGAGTAAAAAAACACACCTCTATCCACCTTTTGCAGAAAGTAAAACTCTGTCTCTTTCACCAACTAATTAGCTTTATGTTACAACTAAACTAGAAATATTCATATTCAGATTTATAATGTTGTTGGTTCTATTTTCTACATCTGTTCTACATCTGTTTCCCTCTTGGAGCATGTCTTTTATATTCTTTCCTCCGAATAACACACCCAGCTCCTTGCTTTCAAACTTCTCTTATATCCTTCTTCTTTCTTCCCCATTTCAACCAGCAGAAACAACTTTCTCAGCCTTCTGGATTGCCCTGGAAAGGTTTCAGTTTCATTTCCTTTTGTGTCTGTATAGAATCACACTTGGTAAATAAAAATAGTAAAATAATACTAAACATACAGTGGTCTAACCACTCACCTGTTGCCTAAGCAACAAATAAATTAACCTGGGAGAAAAAAAAAAAAAAGAAAAAAAAAAGGAAAGGGAAAAAAACAACCAACTTAATTCTCTTCATGCTGAGACAAAGGGAACATATAGTTCAAATTACCTAATGAAACACACTATGAAGTGAAGGACACAGCAGGTACTAAATGAAAGCACAGAATGGGAAGGAGACAAGACAATAGCACATTTTCTGTATGAAAGGAGAGCCTTACCATCCTGCTGGCCCTGGAGATTCTGAGGACTTTGCATTCTTTCTTCGAGATTTGAGCTGAGGTCAGAGTTCACAGCTGACATCCTTGTAGAGTCACTCATATCAAACTCATCACTTTCTATAGAGCTTTCATCCTACAATTTGAAAGTTTCAGAGACATGTCAGAAAACGCTGGATGCTGTTCAAATTGTATGTGAGGCTCACTTATTCCGTTTCATTTGTCCCTGGCACGGAATATATTCATGCTAATGCTTGTGTACATAAGCAAACAAGCAGAGCACGTAAAGAAGAGCAAAGAACATGCAGCACTTAGGTGATACGTTAGTCTGACAACTGCAATTTGATCAACTATGACGACACTCCATTACCACACTCGTAACTGTTTCCATAGCATTTTGTAAAATAGGGTTGTAACTGGAGACCCCACGCAAAGTCCTTGTTACTCAAAACGTGGTTGAGGAGTGTTCTCCATAGTCTGTACCTGAATTCCCTACTTTTCCCAGGCAACGCAGGTGACCCTGTGATTTTCAGTTACAGTAAAACATTTACAAATGATCTAAGAAGAATCCACAACCAAGTTCCCTCAAAACGACTTCACCCCTACACTGCTATTATATTTAAGGAAGCATCCGTGAAAATTTTGAAGAATGTTTAACATGCTCAAATGACTCAAAAGTCAGTGGAAAACTGAAGTAATACAATCACCTGGGAATCGCTTGAAATTTATTCTACCTCACACATCTTTAATATGATTTATCTATCAAGTCCAATCACAAAATCTCTACTAGGAATGATACTAGAGTGCAAAAAGTCCCAATCAGAAAAGTCCCAGTTACAAAACTGTTTGAGATCTAGTCCAGCATATGTTTATATACAGGATTAACGTGTATATAGTACATGTTTAACTTCACTCATCTCAGTCCCACTGCATCCACTCACAGATTAAAAATTTAGCTCTCATGAGTCTTGTTCTGCAAGCTGCAGTGGCAATTCAGAAACCTATGGCAATGTATTTTCAGTAACAAGTTTTCTGAAATAATTGCTCCTATTGTGAATAAAAGCCATTTAAAGAACATATGGAAAAAATATAGTGTCCCCTGAGTTCATCTTGTGGATCTGTGTTGTTTCCAGCTTGTGTGGGCATTTCTCTCATTTTTGGAAGCAAAGTTTACTGCAGTTGCATCTCTTGTTGAAAGAGGATGGTACTGGGACAATATGCAAGGTGATACTACCTTGCACCATTACTCCAGATCAATGTCAAATATTGAAACAAAAATAGCTTGTTTCTAAAGTTCTTTATTAAAAAAAAAAAAAAAAAAGAATGGGAAAAAAAAAAAAAGAATGGAAGAGTGAGGACTTCTCTTGCGGGCACTTTTTTACCTTGCCTGGATGGGGAAGGAAACACCTCAGTTACAGCACAGTAAATACCAGGAACATGAGAGCATGAGAGCTGTGCAGAGCTGGTGGCCACCAGGCTCGTGCTCCAGACAGACGGGGTCAAGATACACAGTGATCTGGTGCTGGAATTCAGAAGAAATGTGTGCTGCTTTCTCAAAGAGCGAGACTAGGACACAAATTTCTCCAGATCTTCTGGAACACTGTGACTCTGTTGAAGCACTGTGGTATTTCTCATTTGTCCCTGCAGGAGTCAGCAAGCAGTGGCGTTCATTTTCTAATTCTGAGGTTGGGCTATATATGTGGACTGCCAGTCAGGCAACTGATACTTGCAAAGGTATAAAAACAACAGCACACATCAGCAGCCTGTTTGCCTATGGCAGTGTGTAGAATATCTCCACTTCACTCTATGAACTGTGTAGAACTTTTTGTACATGGAGGCATGGGGAGAAGAACTGGTGACCACTGGCCTCTTTGTACCAGTTGCAGCACCTCTGTAAATTCCCACATGTAGATGAATTCCCCTTTTAGATTAAGACTGTTTCCCTTATGTTGATGGCCTCAGATTAAAAATGATAAATTGAGAATGAGAGAATTTGGAGACTTTCAATTGCTGTGCTGGCTTGTTGTGGCATCCAAGTTCACTCCAGTCTCAATTCCGCCCCCTCCGTAAGAACAGAAATGTGACTGATGAAACCTTGGAAACAGAGCCTTCCTACAAACCCAACCACAATTTCAAGTGCATGAAATCTTTCTGCTTTGCACCGTAATATTTTCACTGCCACTTCTTTCTCAGGGTAACAAATATACAGTCCAGAGCAAAAAATAAATTCTTAGAAAAACTGCTTTGAGAAAGGACATAAATGATTATCTTGAGGACTTCCTTTGTGCCCAAGAAAATATAACGTGACTAAAATGTATTAAAAACTACTTTTCTCTTCATTAAAACAGTACTGAAGATATTTCATACACAGTGAGATCAGGGCTACAAAACTGAGCCAGGCAGGCAGATACCAAACAATGCTGCTTCCTGCTGCCCCTTTGTCACTGGTTCATCTAGATGGAAAAACAGTTTAAATATCAGTCATCAGGCCGGAAGGACTAAACCAAAACATTTGGGCTATAGAGGCACTGTGGCAGATGGCCCTGAACCATCATGAGTGCCTGACCCTACTGCAGGATGAGTAACTGTGAAAGAGGGGAAGTGGGGAAAACAGAGTCCTTTAACCCCTAAGGCTACTACAGGGATAAAGCCTCTTACCTCCTGCTGCTTGGAATCCTGCTGTCAGATTCCTGTAAAGGGGCAGCACACAGAAAGGAGACTCCATAGGAGGGAAAGAAGACCAGGCTATATTTGTGAGTGAAGAACTCAGTAAGGGATCTCTACCCACACCCTTCCCAATACAATTAAAAAATAAAAATAAATAAATAAAATAGGCAAGAGTGAAACAAAGATTCCCAGTCTATGGGATGTTGAATAATTCATATATCTCCACCAGTAGCCCATATCCACATATTATGAAACAAAACCTCACTGACTCCACAGAAGTCAAGAGTCAGTCAGAGTCTCTGACATAATCCAGCTGCTAAGGTTGTTTTTGATGACTTTCTTTACTAAAAACAATCTTGTAGTCAGGCAGAAGGACACAGTGTGTAGGATTGCTTTTTGGCTGGTACGTAGCTGGGCTTCTAAATATTTGGCAGCTCAAATGGTAAATGAACACATTTGTAGTAAAATGAGTTTATTACAAATAACTTGGTAGCTGACCTCCAATTGATGAAGTACTTAAGATTTAAGAAAAATCAAAATAAATCACAGAAATTATTTTTGAAATAAAATAACTGCAGTTTGACTTAAGTTCTCCCTGAAGACACTTAATTCTCAGCCTACTTTCTTCTTTTTCCCTTGTATTTTATTTGAAGTTACGTGAGAAAACCCTACTCTTATTTATCAATAAGGCAAGTTTTTGCCTTAAAGATTGGAACTGACGTGGCTAGGACTTCCCACCAAAATGTATTGTATCCTGGCTACTAACGTGGAGAGCATCACGGCATTCATTTCAAATTGTATTGCTTTCTAGAAGTAGACAATGAAAGTCACTGCTGAACATAACACTAAAGATATACTCAGCAGCCCCCCTCATCCTTTCTGGTCAGTGGAAGGGCACCTTCAGGTTCTTTGAAGCAGTACAGCATATTACCATGGAAGGGCATTAAGTCATGACATTTTCTCTCAAACTGATTACTTGCACACAGCCTTGGTTTGATTTCCGTCACTATTGTAGCAATGAAATTATAAAGATGACATCAACATCAACTTTCAGTTCTGTTTCTTGGCTACCACAAAGACAAGCATCAAAGATACATGAGAAAAGAAAAACAAACTTAAAAGATTTCAGTTTGTACCTCATCTTGCTGTGAATTTAGTAGCTGCAGCTTCATGTGTTTCATATAGGCCATAGTAATTGGCATATTGTAATCAATCATGCTGGTCACCAGTGTTGGTGGTTTCCCATTATCTGTAACAAAAATATTTATTATGCATTAAATGTTAGTTGTGGAGGCTTCTTCAGCCTACTTTGCAGTCAAAGTCAGACAGTTATGTCATTCAGTTCTAACTTTGCCATTTTCAATTGCTTGTAGGCTGTGCAGATGGAAATCTCCTAAAGAAAAATGAAAATCAAATTCAAAACCTGAAAAGTGATGAGTTCTTCTATCCTAAATGACTACAGCACATGCATCCTATCTATTCCTTATGTTTAAGCCTTCATATAAACATTTCCATAGCAAAATAAATGATTTCCTCCAGATAAAATCATTTTTTCTATCAGGAGTGCATATGGCATTATACTCCATCCTTAAGCAAAAGCAGAAGATTCACAACATTCCAGCTTAAGTAAATGAGATGATCTGACTTACTGAACTGTTCCACTCTACCAAATTTTTATGAACCCTCACTTAAGCTAAGAAAATATAAATGGTATTAAAATAAAATTACTTCACATCTCACTGTTTGACACTAAAACTACCTTTATGATCTGCTCCATCTGGGTTTAAATGCATTCTTTTCTGGCACTCTGAGCAACTCATTAGAAATCGTGTCACCGCTTCTCTCGGTAGGAAGGCATAGGTCTCTGAAATCTGAAATGAATAACAAAATATAGGTGTTATTATATAAGCTGATTGAACATGATTTAACAGAACTGATCATTATGTTTCCAAATAAGGCATATTTTCATATACTGCCAGGAAGCACAATGAAAGCATATTCTGCATACTATGTAGGATTTCAAGAAATATCTATCCAATCTGCCTACTTATCACCTAATGGCTAATGCCAAAATTTCACTTATACCACTAGAACCTCATTTTCTGTTTATAGGTTTTTTTACAATTTCTTTTCAGCAAAAAAATTCATGCATAAATGGCATCCCATGGAGCACTATTAAAAAAAAAAAAATCAAAAATGTAACCTCTTGCTTATAACTAACAAAAAAATAGCTTATCTTGCGTGCTTTATTAGTATTGGTTGTGACAGTATGTAGACAGATACAGAAGCCTGTGTATGAGTGATGATGACACACTCTTTGCAGTTCTAACTTTGTATTTCAATTTTTTGTGAAGATATTCTCAAAAAGCTTCTGATTTTGTATTTCAGGGTAAATGAATTATTGCTAGTTACAGAATTTAGAATTCACTCAAATTTAGAGATTCTGCTTTACCTAGAGATACCTTGCAACAACAGATTCTGGTTGTTTCCTTCTTTCACTCTAATCACTCTTTCTAACCACATACTCAACATTTTAGATATGTATTATTATTATTCCTTAAAAAAAAAAAAAAGAAAGAGAAAGAATGTATTTCTGTTTTTAAAGACTGCATTTTTCCTGCTTCCTCAACAGGGATATATATATCTTTGTAGACATTTTTGCCTTGCTGAAAAGAACTTGGAGGAGATGGTGCCAAGTTGAAAATGAGCCAATAGCATACTCTGATCACAGATAAAATAAAATCGACTACATTAAACATATGGCCAACAGATCAAGAAAAGTTAATATAACTCTCTACTCAGTGCTAGTAAGGTAGCAGCTGGAATACTGTGCCTGGTTTGCCCCTCCACAGCTCAAGAAGGCATTTGAGAAGACTGAGTGGCAGGTCAAGAAAAGTTACCTGATTTGTACTTATGTACCTTTACTGTAAAACTTCCAAAGGATTCAGTTTCCTATCAAGACGCGATGTTGATCAAAGTCTACACAGGAAGTTCAGAAAGGAGAAGATGGGATGTAGGAAAGTATGCAGATGGAAAGGACAATATACTTTCTTTAAAAGTATGTAAATGGAATTGAATATGAAATGCTGTACAATTCATTCAATGGCATTTCTCAAAAGGATGCTAAGATGAGGGCAAATGACCTATTTTATCTTACAGACATAACTTCTTGGCTGCTTGTCTACATTGAAAGTTACGCTTCCTAAAACTCCATGAACTAAAATACTCTACCACTGATGAATTTAGAAAATAAGGAAATTTTATATTAGTGCTTCTTCTTGTGATACCAGCTTTGTCTATAAATATATGGGAAATCACGCATTGCAAAATAAGACTGTGAATTATATCATCCTGTTCATGCTATTGTTGTTCGAGCCATTTATTGCTGCCAGGTTTTATATATAACATAAATCTTATTTGGGGGGGCAGAAAAGGGGATTATTATACAAGCAAAATTGTTCTGTGCTGAGAATTGGTACAAATTTTCTCTGGGCTGAAACAATTTATCTGGAAATGAAGATAGTAACTGAAACTTTTTAAATGGGAAATCCTACCAAAAAAGTTATTTCAGATAATTTTCCTTTTTTTTTTATATCACTGAACAAACATTCATTTACCTTCCTAGATTCAGAAATATTGCTCATTCACAATCCCTATGGAATATAAAATGATAGAACTTAAAATCAGCTAGAACTTATCATTAAGAAAATTGGTAAGTGCACATATGCAACAACCTCTCTCTCATAACATTTAACACTGTATTGAAATTAATGGAGCTTACCCATAGATTCATTAGTTACCTGCATTTGATAGGAATGCTCCATTTATTGCAATCAAACATCTCTGTCAAAATTCCATTTCTGCTCAAACAAGACAAAAATTCTCCATGGAAAGCGAGTGAGCTAAGTCCCAGATTCAATAGGTATGCTTCATTGACTACAAGGCAACCAGGTTTTATAACTAAATTTATCCGCATGGCAGATGCTTGTGTCTCCATCTTCCCACCGCAACACGGTTTTAAGGATGCCCTTCCATAAATAACATGTTTTCACCAACTTCCTCCCCTGTTTACTTTGTAATTTGAATTAATCATTTGCAGGCCAAGATTTCAGCTTGTTTAAATTGGCGTAACACAAGAGACTCACAACTTTCCTTACTCTTGCTGCTTGAATATATACAAAGATCTCTCTTCAATTTTCAGTGCCAGAAAGATTTTAAAAAAAACAACCCTCACACCTCAGCAATGCAGAGTCCCTTCTGCTTTTCTCATTGAAGAAGAACATCTCTAGTTCATGAGATGAAGATAATGCTTGCTAGCTAACTCTGGCTATGCTGTCTTAGAACCACCAGCGTCCTAAAATTTCTCTAACGAAATCAGCACGAAGTTGAGTACAAAATCCTGTATTTTACTCCTCAGTCAAGCTTAATGCCTGTGCTCAAGTTTGGACTTATGTATGTCAAGGATTTGGCTTGCATGCATTTCAGAATAAAACCTGTAGGCCAATGAGACTTTGTAACTGTATAGAAATACCTTAGTGGTCTGACTTCATCAGGAAAAAATGTTTTTCTGTCCTTTATTCTATCTGAAAGAAAGCAACTCAGTCCTCCATTTACTGATGCAGTAAATTCTCACTGCCTTCAGTGGCAGTGTTCTCCTCAAGGCCATTAGCTAACAAAAACTATAGCCAGACCATTTCATTTAGTGATGCCCTGCAATAAAAGAACAGTGTTGTACTGCAATTCCATTTAAAAAAAAAAAAAAAAGTTAAAATTTTAACAAAAAAATGTCAGAAAAGTGAATTGAATTGGGAGATATTACATGATTTACATCCACACTCTTATGGCACATATTTTTTTTATATGATTTACAGGAAACTGGTCAAAAAGTCTACAGTATAGTAGATTTTGACAAAGAAGCATAGAATCATTAAGGTTGGGAAGACTACTAAGATGCCCTACTACAACCATCAGCCATCCCCACCATGCCCACTAACCACGTCCCTCAGCGCCACATCCACATGGTTCATGAACACCTCCAGGGATTGTGATTCCACCACTCCCTCGGCAGCCTTTTCCAATACCTCACCATTCTTTCTGAGAATTTTTTCCTAACCTGAACCTCCTCAGCACAGTTTAAGGCCATTACCTCTTCTCCTATTGCTAGTTACCTGGGAAAACAGGCCAACTCCCACCTTGCTACAAGTGGGGGTACCACAGTATCCCCTGGAGGACATATATGAAGCCTTTCAAAATATGATCCAACAACAAAAGCCTTCTAAATCTGGAACTGGTCTACATGCTATCTATTGGACCCATGCAGAATTACAAGAGGGAATTAATCCAGTAACTGAGCATGTAATCTGATTCATATTGGAGCTAAGTGAAGTATGCCCTAACTATCCATGAGAACAAGATCACCTTCCCATTGCATCACTGCAGGCAGAGAAAATGGGCAAAGTGAACTTCATGTTCCCCAGTGTTCAGATGATTTAAGTGCACGGTGTTGTGATGATATAGCTTTCAGAGCTCCATTTTTATTTGGAAAATTAACAAGCACTAAATTGAAGGCAGATTTTAGGACACATATGGCAGAGTAGGAAAGACAAGTGTGAGGAGAGAGAGTGAAATATTGCAAGTGAACCTATTAACCCCTAAAGAATTAACACAGAGAATGTATGTGTAGTCTGGAAGACATGATATGTCAGAAATGAGAGAATTTTTGTTGTGCATGTATATGTTTTTAATTAAGTATGATGAGGAAAGGGAAGATGATCCAAAGAAAAATTGAAAGAGGAGAGAGAGACATGTAGGGAGAAGAAAATGACAATCTGTCCTGGGCCAACAGCCATCAAACCAGGTGGCAGAAATTGGTTTCTTGATGACAGGAGTGCAAGCCAGACAAGGAAAGTCCTTTCCTCACTTCAGCGAGAGGTCAGGATAGAAGGCTGATGTAGGAATGCATATATATTATTGCTGAGAGTTTTATCAAGAGCTCTCTACCCTGATATATTGGGGAAAATGGTTTTCTCTCTCATACACAACTTTACCTTCACAACTCCACTTCCTCCCTACATACCAGGACTATCTTTCTGAGAGGGAGGGAATGCGGAGCATCTGTTAGCTGGTTCTCTGCCAGGGCACTCAAAACTTGCCCTTAAAAAAAAAAAGAAAAAAAAAAAAAAAGAAGGAAAAAAAAAAAGCAGAAACAAGACAGAAGGATAAAAGTGCACAGGGCTTGGATGTTTCACCTTGCACAAAGGACTGGCGCAAATACAAGTGTTAGTGAGTTAAGACCCTCCATAAACCTCATATTCTTCTTCTTTCCCAAGCACAGTTTTGCCCTGGATGGAGACCAGCTAGGCTGCAAACTTTCTTAATTCTACTTGATAGAGGAAGTTATACTGGAAGAAAATAATGTGGGAGGAAATAATGTGACCTGTCAAAAAATTCTTCTGAGGGAAAACACATTCAGTGTGGTGCTTAGAGGAGACTTGCAAACATATTCTTTGTTCAAGAGGGGGAAAAGTCACTTTGTGTTTTACAATTTGAAGAATATTTTTCTTAGTTTGACAGAACAACATCCATTAATGCAAGAACTGGATGAAGAACAGGACTCCAGATATTCCCCATACCTAATAGACTCCTGTTTTCCCTCAGATATTATATATTTATGTACTATGTTTCTGATGAGTCTTGCCTCTAGCTACTTTCCCTTGACACATCAATATGTCCCACAAGTTTTACAAGCCTACTTCTCTTCCAGCTCATCATTCTGCTGCTCTTTCTTCATTCATGGGCTGGGAATTTTATTAACCAACCCATTTCTCCTGAAACCTTTGCTTACAACTCAGGTTCATTGCTGCAGTGTTTCAAAGCGTTGCACTGTGCAATGTAGGCTCAACAGGAAGACATTAGATCATTATTCACATGTAAAAATATTCAAGTACATGGAATTCCAAGAGTTTAAGGTGGCTGCAAGACCTATGCAATCTGTTCTCAAGTAGACACTTAATTATGGGAAACTCTCCATATGTAATACACAAAGGTGAGGCATTTACTCTTCATAGTTTATTGTTTAAATGTCATAAATACATATTTAGATATAGATAAAGAATAACTAAGGAAAGTAAAATCTATTCTTAAAATCAGGGCTTTACCATTAAATTTGGCCTAACTGTACAAAGGGCTGGACCTGACAGGAGGCAGAGATTTTCTTCCTCAGACTCATCAGAGCCATATCAATTTCTTGAAAAATTTAATAAGGTAACTTTTTTTCTCCCAGTTAGCACCAAATTACAAAGAGTTTTTTGTGACTTTTGCAATGCACTGTTCCTGAAGCAATAACTTTTCCCATTTGTTCCCACCTTCTATATACTCCTCAACACTTGAATTTAAATTTCATGTACAGCTGATTTAAATCAAGATATGTATCTCAACAAAGGCACATAGGCACAGAGAAGCCAGTCATGCATTTGCTGCATGTCTTTCACATTAAGCTGCACCAATTCTTCTGAACATTTCTGTCCTGTGTGTCCCTGTCTCCAGGTCAGTACAGCAGCTCATATCTCAGGGCTTGATGTCTGCACACATCCAAACAGACTTTAGGACATGGACAGAAATGTACTATCTCAAAGCAAAGCAGTTCCTCTAGGATGCTGAGCTGTACAAAAGTGCAAGCAGAGCATCCCCTCTGAGGATCCTCTGCCCTTCCTCCTGGCTCCTCAGGTAACTCCTCTAGGCATCACACATCACTCCTCTGTCTATGGAGCTTGGTTTCCTAGAGAATCTGGAGGAAAACAGCAAGGGCAGGCACTTGTTTGGGCACAACTGCTGTCCTTGGCACCAAGGAACACACTCTTTTCCCATTCCCAGCCAACTGTTCTCCTGCTGAGCCAACGGCTTGGCCTGTCCTTGTGTCCCATATTCTGCCTTGTGCGGGAATTATCTCCCTCAAGACCCTCCTGTTTGTAATTGGGAACTGTAGAACTGATCAAAATTATGAACGTTGTATTAAGTAGTCCCTGACTGACGAATTTCAATACTGCAACACTCTGGATATAATTTAAAGGCATGACAACTCTTGGTTTCATTTAAGTCAAGCCTTTTTTTACTAGTATAAGTCTACCTACAGCTTTGCTGGCAAAGAACATAGCCTATCAATCTTATATTTTATACAAGTCAAGCATGAGCATGAAACCTGCTAGTTAAATGGGAAGTTCGCTCTTTTATACGTATTTTCAAGGTTACTTTACCAAATCATCAACATAGAATTTGTACAGTTCCCTTCTCACACATTAGTGCATGGAGAAGAATAAAATGGGAACTTATTCTAATCTTGAATACTGAAGCACAGATGCTTTCTCAACTAATCTGTAGGAACTGTGCCAAGAAAAAGTTTGAGTTTGGTACATTGCTGTACCATGAAAATGTAAAAGTTTCCTTCCAATATGCTGCTCTTTTAAAATTACCAAGCACTATATCCTATGTACCTTCCTGTGCAGCACCTCCATAGAAAGTTCCACAGAAATCAGTTGCAAAAAACACCACTGACACAGTTGACATTAACAACTCACTTAAGATTACAGAATTGGTAATTGAGTCTGTAAGCTGTTCTGAACATATTTTTAGAGAGAAAGAGAAACCCAATACCTTTGAGTACTCCAGCAACTGGGGGGCACTATCAAAAATGATAAAGGCACTACCAATTCCAAATTTGTTACTCCATATAAATGCAAACAGTGGTTAATTAAATTACTTCTGACAATTTAATTACCTTTCTAATCATGCTTGAATATTATTCAAAGTCCTGAATAAAGTAGTTTTTCAACTGAAAATAGTGATTCATGCATATATAAGCAAATTAATTACTAAAATTACTACAGTCCTTAGAGCTGTCATGTATTTTTTTTTAGAAATACTTGGGTATGAAAGATATATGTATTACAGAAGTTTAGCAATTTTTACCAAAAGCGTGGCTTTCTTCCCATTATTTTTCTCTCTTGAGACATTCTAGTTGTCCAGTCAGACAGCAAAAGCAATCTGATCATCACATGCCAGGAATTATGAATAACAAATAGCAATTCATAGAACCATAGAATCATAGAATGGCTTGGGTTGGAAGGGACTCCAAAGATCACAAGTTCCAACCCCACCTGTCACAGGCAGGGTTGCCAGCTGACAGATTAAGTATTAGATCAGGTTGCCCAGGGCCCCATCCAACCTGGCCTTAAAAACCTTGAGAGAAAAGGCATCAACAGTCTTCCTGGAAAACGTGTCCTAGCAACTTACCACCTAAAATTCGCCCCTGACATCTAACCTATATCTCCCTTCCTTTAGTTTAAATACACTCCCCCTTGTCCTATCACTATTTACCCATGTAAAAAGTTTATTTCCTTCATGTTTATAAACTCCCTTTAAATATTGGACAGCTGCAATGAGGTCTTCTCACATTCTTCTCCAAGCTGAACAAGTCCAGCTCCCTTAGCCTATCTTCATAGGAGAGGTGCTCCAGCCACTGATCATCTTCGTGGCCCTCCTCTGGACCCTCTCCAGCAGCCTGACTTCTTTCCTGTATTGGCCCCACACATGGATGCAGATGGGGCCTCAAGAGGGCAGGATAAAGGGCTACTTTCACTTCCCTCGCCCTGCTGGCCACCCCTCTTCTGATGAAACCCCTGATACCATTGACCTTTCCAGGCTGCAAGTACACACTTCTGGCTCATTTTAAGTTTTTCATGAACCAGGATCCCTAACTCCTTCTCAGACAGGCTACTCTCAAGGATTTATTTTCCTGATTTGTATACATATCAGGGATTACCTCAACCCCAGTGCAAAATCTCGCATTTTGCTTTGTTGAACCTCATTAGGTTCACAAGGACCCATCTTTCAAGGTCCTTCTGGATGGCAACCCTTCCTTCTGGTGTATCAGCTGCAATTGTAGCAGGTGAAGCACAATCTCTGTAAAAATTGTTCACTCAAACTATTTGCTGAATGCTTATGCATAATATATACATTCACAGAAGTCAAGGATGATTCACTTTTGACTTGTGAATAAAGAAGCAAGACTAAATTAATCATGTTTCCAATTCACTTATTAAAATTAAGATCTGCCAAAGTACTTCTGTTTGATTTATAAAGCTTTTAGGGTATCGTTTTTACAAGATTATTACTCAAGACACTACTTCTTTCCTTCTGCTACACTCCTTCACACAGAAGGAGATATTGTGTGGCTTTCTGTAACAGACTGACACTACTGCGTATCATTTTTAGTGAGAATATTTTCATTGACAGGGCCAGTAAAGCAGCATGTGTCTCCCCAGTTAGTCTGGAAGAGTTTGACGCCTATTTATTTACCCTAATTCTTATCTTGGGACAGACAGCAAGAATTGATATTAGGTTGTTCTGTAGTCTTTTATTTTTTCTTCTTTTTTTCTTTACGCCTGTATCTGATTCTACAGACTTTGTGACCTATACATTTGAGCAGCTTATCTAAGTAAAACAAAACAGAGAGACAAAGGTCAATGAAGATACTACTTTTCTAATGCTTTCTAAAACACAAGACCAAGTATCAGAATGGCTGAGGTGACAGATGAAAATTAATTTAGACCGTTTGTGTTTGTTAATCCTGAAATATCATTCCAAGCCACACAAAGCACACCCAGATGACTGGTCTCTTCCTTTATACATCTACGTTGAGGACAATACAGCTGCGAACAAATTATGAGAAACCATGCCAAGAGCTTATCCTACAACAAACTGTCTGAAATGGCCAATAAATAAAATATATGTGAAGGGATTCAGAGAGACATAGTAAAGATTGTTATATACCTGAAAAAATAGTAATGGAAAAACAGCTATTTCTTACAACTAAAGTTTGAGATGTTGGAAACCTAGAGTACCCATATATTTGCTGGCCTTTCACTAAAAAATGGTTAGAGTCATTAGAATCATAGAATTCCTCAGGTTGGAAAAGACCTTAAAGATCAAGTCCAACCACAACCTAACCATACTACCCTAACTCTAACAACCCTCAACTAAATCATGTCCCTGAGCACCACATCCAAATGGTTTTTAAATACATTCAGGGATAGTGACTCAACCACCTCCCTGGGGAGCCTATTCCAGCACTTAACCACCCATTCTGTAAATAAGTTTTTCACAGTATTCAAACTAAACCTCCCCTTGAGCAACTTGAGGCCATTTCCCCTCATCCTGTCACCTGTTACCAGTGAGAAGAGATCAACCCCACTCTCACTGCAATCACTTTTCAGGTGTTCGAAGAGAGCAGTAAGGTCTCCCCTTAGCTTCCTCTTCCCCAGACTAAACAGCCCCAGTTCCTTCAGTCACTCCTCATAGGTCATATTCTCCAAGCCCTTCACCAGCCTTGTTGCCCTTCTCTGGACCTGCTCCAGCACCTCCACATACTTTCTGTACTGAGGTGCCCAAAACTGAACGCAGTACTCAAGGTGGGGCCTCACCAATGCTGAGTGCAGGGGCAGAATTTCTTCCCTAGTCCTGCTCACCACACCATTCATGATACAAGCCAGGATGCCATTGGCCTTCTTGGCCACCTGGGCACACTGCTGGCTCACTACTGATTAGCATGACTGCAGATCATTTTTAAGGTTAAGAGTACTGTATTCAGGGTGACAAGTCACCTCAGTCCCTCAGCCACCCTCCTGACACCCCCATCTCGCAGGGACCATCTGTGAAAGACATGTGGTTACTCTGTGTCCCAGCCAGGTGGGAGCAGCTGTAGCTTGAAAACTTCCAGAAGTATACAAGTTTTCAAACCATTAATCCATTAAGAATATTTAGTCAGCAGCAATAAATTATAAGGAGACTTCAGATGCGGAAATACAACACCCCATTTAGCAAAGTTGTCTCAATACCTTTTAAGTCTTCTTTCAGACTTCTTTCATTTAATAGCAACTTGTTAATATAGTTATTAGAGAAAATGTCAAGCCATTACAGAAATAATAAATTCTATTCTTCTACCAGTATGAACATCACTACTGAAGTCAGTGGATCTGGCCCAAGATCCAATGAGTAGGAAGTTTGGCCTTCCTGATTTCCAAACTGTATTTTGGTATGCATTACTGAACTGCCTCTGAAACAAACTTAAGGTTGAAGTTTGCAATACTAATCTAAGTGGGGAAAAAAAAAAAAAAAAGAAGGATTGCATGTCACATGACTAAATCCAAATAATTCATGCATTTAGAGACTGATGTTTACTTTTAGTTGCTTGTTTGTTGCGTTTTTTTTTTTTGTACTTACTGCTTTATATGTTCTCTTCTGTCCGGCATGTTTTCTGATTTGTTCTCCATTAGGCCCAGTTTCAACATGCATGGAATAGATAATATCAAAGAAATCTTCTACTACGGCTACCCGCCGTAAAGACAGCTTCTCATCTACACCTACTCCATCCTAGAAAGTAAAAAGAGAGAAAAAAAAAAAGAAAAAAAAAAAGGAAAGGATAAATAGGTAATTGGTGATCATCACAGGACACATTCTTTTCTTGTGACAGCAAGTTAAAGACCCTGCCATTGGGAACTGAAGGTCACCCACTCAGTGTATGACAGAAAGTGTAATGTAAAAAAGCTGTATTATCAGAAGTATCAGATCATATGATACCATTCGCTGCAATCAGCTCATTTTGCCAGGCCAGGACAGATGATTTAGAGAGATTTAGACTCTTGTCAGTGAGCTTTCACTCCAATATTTTAAAAATGAAACAAAAAGTACCCATGCTTATTTCTCCAAATGCACAAACAACATTCAAAGGCAGAAGCAGTTCTCACCACGTGGTACAGAAATGCATTATGTGGCTGTTAACAAGAATCCAAGAGCTTTTATCATCTCATTTCCCTCCCAGTAAATCTGTACCTAGCATCTCATAAAGGTATTTAATAAAGGGTTCTAATTTGCAGGTGACAGAGCTGACTGTAATTATGAATACAAAGGAAGTTGTTACAAACAGTTTACTGCCAGAAAATCTGCTTGAAAGTACACTACAGGAAGACATACCACAATATGAGAAAGGGATTTTTTGTCTCATTTTGTTTTGTTGTTGTTTTTGGGGGTTTTTTTGTTTGTTTGTTTTACTCAGAGGTCAGATTGGAATGACGGACAGAAAACTGAAGACACTATCAGTTTCTAAGCTGAAGACTTCTAAACAGAGAGAAGCCCCAGTGGCTCTGAAATTAATCACTGCCGTTCAATTCATGCCTTTAAATAGGACCATCCATAAGAGGTTGGGTTTTTTTTCACAGCTGTCTATGGATTCAGTTCTAATGAAGAGGCAGGAACTGGTACTCCTGTTTTTCCAGGGCAGGCAGCTATCAAGCAGGCTATGTTTTGTAATACAAGGTATGTGAGGAATAAAATGAGAATGGCCCATTCACTTGCAATCCATCACAATCTTTAAAGTTAGATCTCAGAAGACAACAATGTTACTTAACCTTCAAAAGGTAACATATTTGATAATGTCATTACTGCTGCTGTAAGTCCTGCCACAAAAAAAAAAAACAACACCAACTCTGATTTACATTCACTCTTCTGTAACAAAGCAAATGAAATTACTGCTGTTGTGACCAAATATAGACAAAAGATGAGAAATTAAAATACAGCAATTGCATACAATTCCAAGTTGCTGCCCTCACTCTAATAACTTCCCGGTAATCCATTCCAGTCAGTTTGCTGGATGTGGACAACTACTATTTTTTTCCTCACCATTTTATTCCAGCCCACATACTTTTATTTTTCACAAAGTTCAGAACCTTCATAATCCCAATGGCTTCAAAGGATCCCCAGGGTGGCAACGGAGCACTGACACATCACTAGCAATGATAGAGAAAATACCAGTATCTCTACAGCATAGCTTTCTACAAGTACCTGATGGTATCAGATTAGATGGTGTTAATACTCTGCCAGTCATGCAAGCTTGTACTGTCCTCTTCCATCATGCCCCTGCTCTTCCCAGCCTTCTTCAAAGAAGTGCCCTGCCCAAAGCTAGATACTTTCTGCCATCCATTCAGCAGTCTGTGCTCCCTGTCTCAGGAAATCTGGAATGGAGCAGAACTCCCTCACATGCATGTTAAGAGGATTTCCATAGTCCTGCAAAGAAGAGTGGCAGATGTGACCGTGTTGAGTATGGAGGAAAGGTGAGGACTTTACAGTCTCCACCAAAGATTAAATCCTCAGAGAGATCAGTTGGAAAGAAGAGCTCAGAGACAGTAGAGATGCTCCCATCCCCTGAAAAGTCCTTAAAATTTCACTAACCACCTGCTCAAAAATTCTGTGGCATCATGCCAGGTTCTGGTAGCAGCAACATTAAGAATTGTCTTCTTACTGCTCTTCATTGCTGTGTATTACTTAAAATAAAATAAATAAATAAATAAAAATAATAAAGTTTTAGAGATGGGGCCAAGACAAAATCAGGATTTTTGCTGCTTTAATCTTTAGGGGAATTCACATGTGAGTTCTGCAGGGGGCCCATCCTCTATCATTATTTTCACACCACCCAAATGGCTCAGTGGGATTCCTAATGATTTCAAATGCTCTTATTATGACGACAGTGTTATCTCATGCCGCTCTCAGAACTGTCAGAAGTTTATAGTGTTGATTAACTGATAAAGATTTTATCTGCTTATTACTAATGAGTTTTGTTTTAGGAAACTTCCTGTGGGGGAGCTCTCTTTTTTAATTAAAGAAAAATCCATTACAACAATACTAATTTAAAACCTGAGATGCCACATCAGCAAAGCTGACACGTACAAACACTAGGAATGTATTCAAAAGAGAACCTCAAGATAGAAATTCTTTCTGCTGCTGTTGGTGGCCATAAGTGAATGGTGTTCTATTTTGGCAGTCCCCCTGCCCCTCCTTCACTGGTCTCTGAGACCCGAAGAGAGGTAAGCATGATGTGAGTGTGTTCTTCAGGTTACGTTTCATCCAGCTGACTATCGCAGTAAAGTATCAAAGTAAAATCTGCACAAACTCTCTGTCATAGCCTTTAATTGAAATGCCAGAAAATGAATACAAACTTTGAAAATCTTGTCAATCAGAAGTGATAGGAAAAAAAATGGTGTACACGGAGTGGAAGCGTCTTCAGGAGGGACAACACCATCACTTAGCAATTATACTTGTATTTCATCATAAATGAATCTGGTTGACCTGGGCAATGAATTGGTCAGGATTCATTCTGCATAGTACTGCATAAGGTGATAAGGCAGACCTTGTTTCAGAAAGCCTGCAGTGTTAAAAAAGGTGCTGAATTGCCGTGAGTAGGCTGTTAAGTACATCTGGCAGTGCTCTGCAGAGACGTAAGCTCTAACAGCAATACACCAGATAAGTAACCTGAATGAGAATCAGATAGCTATTTACTAAGACTTTAGATATCCCAGCACTGACATTTCAGCAAGCAAAAATCTGAGCAAATGTTACAACCCCAGACCTCCATTTAAACCATAATATCTCTGAAGTGGACGCAGTTGTATCAGACTTTCCTATCACATGCCATTACATTACACTTTTATCCTGAAATTGCTATTTGATAAAGACATTAACAAAGCAGGTCTTCTTTATAATCTGACTTTGGGTAAAATTTTACAGTGCCTAAGGGGAAATTTTTTAGCCTCAACTAAGTCTAAAAAGAGACGAATGGGGAAATACATGATAATGCTATTCAGATGTCTGAAAGGCTATGAAATGTCCACAAGGGACAGGACAAGTAATAGGCTTAGACCACAGCAAGGGAGATTTACATTACACATTAGGAAAAGCTCACTATTGATGTGGATAGTCAAGTACAGTAATAGTTTGCCTGGGGAGGTTTGGGGATCTCTGTCGCAGGAGGATTTTGAGACCAGGTTAGGAAAGTATCTGTCAGGAACAGTTTGAGTAAATCCTCTCTAGGATAGACCAGATATTTATCGAGTCCCTTCTTGATAACTCAATAACTGAGAAGCTCAAAGATCATTTTCAAAGTTATAAGTGGTCTAGCAGCTCTAGGAGAGCAGGAAAGATATTTATAAATCACTGGGGTATTTTTAGGCATCTTTTTCATCATGGCAAGAACCCAAGTCCCACTCTTGGAGTTGACCTAGGGATAGAAGTTTCACTGCGTGTTTCTTTTCAAAAATTGGACTTAGATTCTTAAATTTTTTAGGTTGACTGTCATCCCATTTGTTTCAGCTATAACAGAAGTATGTCCTCACTTTAAATCAGTTGCCTCAGATTCCTCTCTGGTCAACAGTGTGACAATCGCTGCAAAGCACAATTCATTCTTACAGGAGCTGGAAGAATTTCAATCTCTAGCACAGCAAAGTTACTTAATTTTACTCTTTGCATTGCAGATCTCATTTATGTTTATTCCTGTGATCTTCCTATGTGCTTAGGATACAAATAAATACATGTTCCTTTTCATTTTCAGCCCTACAAATTGAATTTGCAATCTGAGAATAAAGTTGTTTAATTTTGTTTAGATATCTACACGAAGAATACTCTAATATACTTCTGGACAGTACTGATTTTACTGACAGTTATGTACCTCTCAAAAACTGCTGAGCATCCCTTTGAACAGTGATGCTTGAGGAGAGAGTCAGTCTCCTACATTGAGATGGGACCTGCAGAGCTAGCAAGGGTCAAGAGAAAAAAGCTGCCAGTGATGCAAAACTGCTAGCAAAGAGATAAAAAAAATCTATTAAATAAAGAAATTAACAAACAAATAAATAAATAAATAAAACCCAGAAAGCAGTCATTTTAGCAGTTAGCTGAATAAAACAAGCCTTTAAAATTAAAGCTGGCCAAAAAAAGGTTCTTGCTGTTTCTTGCTTGAGAACATCAGCTACATCTCATGTTGAAGTTTCTTGGGGGAAATAGGACTCATAAAACATCCTCTTGCTTCATGAATGAATATAACTATCAGCATCTTTACAATGTTTGAAAAATATTCCTATAAAAATGTGATAGAAGGAAATAGCAAATAAAAGAATAGGCTTGGTTGGTAATTCTATAAAAAATGCTCAAATCTATAAAAACCTCTGCTGTAAAAACATCAATGCCAGAAGCATCTACAAAACTTTAGGGGTAGATGGAAATAACAATCAATCTAAATATTTTGTCACATTACATAAATCACATGCAAATACAAGACCACTTTGATTGCTGCAATATTTGTCTAACTATTTTCTGGAATATACCAGTTTGGATTACAGAGAACATGAAGCGCATTCATGCCATCATATCTCAGCTGACTATCATGCTTTTTTGCTGTCTTTCACATTTTCATTGGACAGAAAGCAAAGTCTTTTGCTGACTGAAGCCCTGCACCCTGAATGCTTTATATGACCTTACAAAATTTTTTGCATGTAAACCAGCCACCTTGATAGCTTATACAGAAGGAACTCCTGACATGATGGTATGTTGGTGTTTCATTCCTTTTGCAGCAAACACTAGCAACATTTGTGTTGTGTTAGGATGAACCAGTAGTTTATGTGTAACATAATCCTTATATACCTGCCTGCTAAAATTTTACAATAAATCATCAGATTGAATTATTTTTTGATATTTTTTTTTACTGCCTTTATCTGCCATTATTTTTACTGCCTTTATCTGCTCGCTCAGATGTAGCTGTAAAATTATGAAAATTTAAGAAGATTGATTACTATTTAAGAACATCTCTTGCTACTGTAGAAATGAACAAATCTACTTTCATTGGCACATTGATTTGATATCTCAAGTTATTAGTACATTCATTTGAATATCTAAATCTCTACTGTCTGCATCACAGAAATCTACAACAGATCAAAAACTACTATTGTTTGGCAGATATTATTAAGTGGCATAAAAATAAATAGATCATTTCTATCTAGTTCCTAATGGAAGTTCCCTATTAGAGCAAAAGGTGCATCTATTATTTGAAATGCATTGTTTCTGATACCCATTGTATGAACCAACTGAACAGCTAATATCATCTTCTGCCAGCAGATGGAGACAGGAAAAATCAAAGATTCATGAAGGCAGGAATACACCATTTGCACAGGACAAGTTCTTTCTCTGGAACTTTTAGAGCACTAACCTTACAAGGAGTAACACAATAAGCCTGGCTGTGTTCAAACACAAGTCAAACTTCATTGTGGAAATAAATTTTGAAAATCGAAAGAATTAACTTTGAAAATAGAATTAACTGAAGTAAATAGCAAATTTGAGATAAGAAATTTAAAATAAATGATACAGAGTTTAGGATTTTCTTCTGAGAAGAAATTTATGAAAGCAATAGGAACAAAAGTTAGGGTAGCATGGTTAAGTCATGGTTGGATTCAATGATCTTTAAGGTCTTTTCCAACCTGAGTGATTCTATGATTCTGATTGTCCTGATGGGAGATTTTCAGAGACCTAATAAACAGCAAGAGAGACCAAATAAACACTGAGATCTTTTTCCCTTTGTCTCTTGGACGAGTTCAGGTGATGGGAAAGCACCAAAGCAAAATCTTTCAACAAACCATAAGAGAATGAGTGATGAGTGCCAATTAAATCTAAAAGATCCCACCTAAAAGGACTGTCCTACTGAGTAATTTGAGGTGAGGTCATCCTCTGGTGTAAATCACGAGTTCTATTAAATCAAGTTCTAGCAATTACAGATAATAGATTGTGAAAGCCAGCTTGCCAAGCTGCAAAAGGAAGGTTTATTTCCATGAAATGCAGCAGTATGGTCCTGGGAATGATTTCAAGACCGATAAGATACCTTCAGAGGTATCATAAGAAACCTGTTTGGTCTTCTGGCACAAAGAGGATAACAGCTGGTCAGTGTCTCCGAGATATATATTTAAAGCTTTATCCTTATTGGAGAAGGGCAGAAACTTTTATTTTTCGTCTGTTTTAGGAGAATTATGGATGGATAGGCAAACCTACCCTCACGAGGGCTAGTGCAGGAGAAGGGCTCAGAAATGACACATAAGGCCTGTCTGCTGTCTTTTGTATCTCCTATTAAAATAAGTACAGATATGGGAAGCAAGAAGCATTTTCAAACAGATGCCTCAAGTTGAATCCATACTGAACCTGGAGGGAGAACAGGAAAAACCCCAGTGAGAATTCAAAGCAGACAAAGCCTGCAGGTTACATTCCTTAATCAAGAACTACTTCTTAACTAAGGTCTGGATGCTGTCTTTCCTCAGCAAGCTAACACTTTTTTTTTTTTTTTATTTATTTCTACTTTTTTGTTAATTATTTCTTCTTAGGCTTTTAAACATTCACATAACCATTCTGAATAATAGGTCACGAGGCAGGCCACATTTTACTGTTTGTTAAGTCTGTTGATCCAGTCTAACCAAACACCACAGGTGATATGTAGGTGAGCAAGCAGAGCAGCAGCAGAAGAGCAGAGCTGCAGAGCTAAAGCTGTTGATAACAAGGAGCTGCTTTCACAGTACACGTATTTCAGTCTGGCTCCAGTCTGGTCCCTGGCACTGGACACAGTTAAGTGAATGCGGACAGGAGCTTTGTTTCAAGCACACTTTCCTTTTCCAAACTAAAACACCAATGCAGATGCAGCCATAGCATCTTCATTGCAAGTTGCACTTTTCACATGTGCATACTGTGAAGAACACTACCCAGATTGGCGAGGAAGGTGCTTACATGTCTAGCTCAGGGACACACACTCCCCTGGTCTGACTAGGAGGGTAGGAGGAAGGAAGATGCTGAACAATCATATATTCTGACATGGAAACCATATTGCCATATTCCTCCCTCTACATGCCTCCTATGTCAGCAAATTCCTGCCTGCTTAGCCTGCTGAAATGGCAGGTGATGTTTTCATCATTAGATGCACAGTCCTACTGCGGCTGTGCTCTTTCACTGTTTGTTTGTTTGTGTGTGTGTGTAACAGGATGGTTTGTTTGACTGATTTGGGGGTTCTTTTTATTTCACAGAGAAAGAAAATGATTGCTTTTTTGAACAAAACTACCTGCAGTTGATATATTTAGTACAGAAACAATGAACCCAGGCATTAAGTGCATCATATTTAGTAAAAAGTAGCTAGAACTGGATGGAAAGGAAGAACTCGTACAACACCTCAAGGAAGACTGCAGTTTGCACTTTTGTGTGATAAATTTGAATTGACTATAATTCAGCAATGAATTCATTTTTTTAAAAAGGCATTTAGAAAATAATTCCTGATCTTAAATCATATTCAAATAGTTTGTTCAGAAGTCTTTATTTAATACAGAAAAGTGAAAACTATTTCCTCCTTTGAAAATGTTAACCAGACTTTCAATTCCTGTTCTCTGAAGGATGCTGTTTTCTAGTGGGGTGGTTTCTCTATTAGAAATAATTAAGTTTTGTCTTTTAAATGTTTGTTGTTGTTGTTGTTGTTTTTAATTCACTAAAGTTCTGATAATATTCAGTACATTTCACTTGCTCATTTCAAACCCACTGTTTTGTAAGCTACAATGTAGGACACTTAGCTAGGACATTAAGGATAACAAAAGAGGAGGAGTGCAACACAGATGAATTTTATCTAAAGTTTTTGCTTCATCTCACATTCATTATCAAAGTTTTAATGCATTTACTTCTTCTTGATGGCTCATTAGAGGATTCATCTAAGTATGAGAAACTTTCAAAAAAATATTCTATAATTGTGTGAATCCTAAGAAATGGCATTTTTTAAGCTTAAAAAAACTGCCAAGACTTCAGTTCTACCATGAAACATAATGAAAATGTGTGAAATTTTATGCCATTAAAATAACATGTTACTCTTTTACTATAAGTAAAACTGAATGTGAAGGTTAGTATTAGGATAGCAATAACATACAATAAATATATCTATTGTGAGAATGACAATAATTGTTTGTCCCAAACATGGTTACCAGAATAAAACAACTAATTCTCTTCTATTTTTGATTGCAGAGGGTAATAAAATTGATGACTGCAGATACTAAAGTTGTCCTGTTTGATATGTTTTGGTGTTTCTTTTTGCTGTTTTTTTTTTTTTTTTTAATTATTTATTATTTATTTATATTTAATTATTGTCTCTGGCATTGTCATCAGCTCAGGAAACAGTAGTGGTAAATCTACTAACAATATTAACTCTTCACAGTCCTTTGATGTCTCTAAACTTGTCCATGTACATTTCAAAGTGTGCTATACTTTACAGGTATTCAAGCAGTAAGGGAATGCAATGTAGATCTATAATGCCACCTTTTTTCAGACTGATGAAATGCAACTACTGTATGCCCAAAGTAACCTAAAGCATAAACAGTGAGAACTCATCGCTCCAAAGTGCTGCCCGTGAAATTAAATGTGTATTTTTGAATTATCTTCGACATACTCTAAATTGTCTGATACAAGGGTGTTCCCAGAGGGAGGTTTTTTAATAAATAATGTGATTATGCATGTGCCAAGAGTTACATACTCTAATCAGGTTACAACACCACAGATCAACACTGTTTAGTGACAATGCTTAAAAACATATATATAATAAACTGCTTTAAAAGCCTGAGTAATTTGTGAAATACTCTGAAAAGTCGGGGTAACGGGTTGGATCAGAAGACTGTTAGTAGGTTATGGTGTTAGTCTGTCTAGATCTCTGGGCTCAGCTCCAGCAAGGGCTTCTGTCCCTTCGAGTTGCTTCCACCTGCTGTGAGCTGCAAGGAATAACCCTGGGGTGGAAGGGATGAAGTGTGTGACCTAATCTCTCCCATCTATGTTTCTGCAACAGCTGTTCACTTGCTTACACAAAATGAGTTCATGGTCTCAGCACAGTTCCCGGAGGACAGCTGTCTCCATCACCAAAACCATTGCTACAACAGACCATTAGGTGCCATTAATTGGTAACCTCATTAGCAACATCAGTAAAGGCACCAGGGATCAGCTTTTCAGCTGTGCTGGTGCTGTACAGGCAGGTTACAGTAGGAATGGATGAGAAATCATTAGTGGCTTTACATCACCCATAGGGAGCCCTGGTTCTGACACAACCCAGGTACTACAGAAGAAAGAGAGCTGCTCCAGCCCCAGTGCCAAAAGGCACCACAGCCTCCAAAGCAACAACCCATGCTCTAACCAAGGACTGGGTCTCTGTTACAGTTGCCAGTATACTGCCTACTCCAGGAGAAAGCTGCCGGCTTGAGTGGGAGCAAAGTGATATCTCTGAGACGGGAATTTCCTGGAGGATAAGTCCCTCTAGATTTCTGCAAGCAGTAGTGAATAGGGATTAGGAAGGGGCTTGCTGTAATTCACAAGCAATGTCACCTGATCAGGCTTACAGGCCTTTGGTTGCACATCTGTAAGATTAGCACAAAATTGCATCCAAAGGTCTGAGTGCATGGCACAGGTTTCTGTTTGCACACACAGTGATCGAATCATAGAATCACCAAGGTTGAAAAACACCTCAAAGATCATTCAGTCCAAACATTTATCTACCACCTGTTTCCCCACTAAACTACGTCTCTGAGTACACTATCTAACCATTTCTTGAACACCTCCAGGGATAGTGACTCAACCACTTCCCTAGGCAGCCTGTTCCAGTGCCTCACCACTCTTTCAGAGAAGAAATTTTTCCTAATATCCAACCTGAATCTCCCATGACGCAACTCGAGGCCATTAGCTCTTGTCCTATTGCTAGTTATATGGAAAGGAAGGCCAACTCCCACCTTAACACAACCTCCTTTCAGGGAGTTGTAGAGAGTGATAAGGTCTCCCCTGAGCCTCCTCTTCTCCAGACTGAACAATCCTAGCTCCCTCAGCCAGTCTTCACATCACAACCCTGATGAACTAAGGCTATAAGTGAAGTTGGAACTGTAGAGAGAATTAGGATCTGTCCCCAAATGAAGGGACACAGGATCTAGAAAACGCTGTCAAAACATCAGATAAAGAATGCTTCCATCAGGTCTGAAACAGAAGTAGAAACTGTCATGTCAGATACTGACAGTAAATTCTCAGTGTAGCCAGCAAATGTCACGAACCAAGTATCTATCAGTGATCTTAAGGAAAATTCACTTAAAGGACTGCAAAAGTTTTCACTCCAAAAATATACTGCTCTTATGTCAGACCTGAGGGAGGGCTTGTGTGTTCAACAGGGCACACTGAACTAAATTAGTTGGTAAATAAAGAATATTGCCTTTTCTATAATAATTTGTTAATGTGTGTGCAGATCACATTTTACAAAATGAAGTGACCTCAACAGACTTGTCTGAGGCTCTTTAACAACTCATTTGTAGGCTTAATCTTCAGTTAAATTACATTTGCCTAATTCTATATTTTTTTTCACTCCTACAACAGCACTTTTCTCTCCTGGGTTACCTAGGCAAGAGCAGGTACCAGATGCAAAGCCCGATATTTCTGTGAGGCAGCACCACTGCAGTCAGATCATTTACACCAATTTTTCTCCTCTTCTTCCTCCTCTCTTCCCCATCTGTAAACAAAGTCCACAGCATGAAGAGGCCAATCCCTGCCAGCAGAAGCAAGTTTTGAAAAATACTGCTCAGCCATATGTTCAGCCCTGACCAGCAGGATCGTTAGGAGGCTGACATCTGCAGATGGAGAGTTCATATCACCATTCAGCAGAAACATGCTGCTACTGCACACTGAAGTCAATATTAGCCAGGCTTTGCTTAGGATAAATTTTCAGCACTGGCCTGCAATTTCACCTTGCCAATTAATTTTCTACTACACTGATATCTAAAAAGAATCTAAGGAAAAAAAAAGTGGTGGTGATGACTGAAAAAGGGAGCCTTTAAAAACCCTTCTAGTAATCCTTTTCCTAATGAACATTCTTCTGTATCAAGTACTATACTGAAACTGTGTGATAGAAAGCACTTGCTAATGATGAACCTTCTTGAAAGCCTACCAAACTCTCTTTGGCCTATAGCATTATGCACTAAGAGGATACAACCATCTTAAAAGGTATCCTTAACTTATTTGAAGACCCAGTAGACTGAAACTTTCTCCAAATAAACTCTCATCAACACGTTTTTAATGAGGACAAGAATATAAGTCTTTCTCACCTAATTTAATGCCCTTCTGAAAACAGTGAGAATACTCAGTGTTCATGGGAGTCATACTGGTTCTTCCTATGGAAGCAGTAAGATAAGACACGTTTTCGCCACTGTTTTTCTTTTTCTCTACACTGCTCTTCTTTCAGTCTATCTGTAGCTCCTCATGTGCTTCAAACCCTTTTGTTTTTTTTTAGAGCTTAAACAGATTTATGTTTAGCAATTTCCACAGAGACTGTGTGCATGTTCTCTCAGGCATGCTCAGGCACCACTCATTGGAGGGCTGGGAATAAAAGCTGTGTCTGTTCTGCCACTGGCAATGAAATTCAGTGGGTTCATGCTTGCTGTGCCCTTCCTTCAGGCCTTCAATTCATAGCAGTCCCTTTCTTCGAAAGTCTACACTTGAACAATATGCCACTACATGAATTTTGTGTCTTGCAATCTTATCTAATATGCACTTGTATCATTGACTGTAGAAGCGGGAGAACTGGCGTAAACTATTTCCCTTATTTGCTTTGAATATGGATATGAATATGACAGAGATGTCCGAACTACAGATTCAAGGTAGAGAAGGAGTTGGACCTTCAGTTACAAGAATTTTATTTCTATCCAGAACACGCCCCAAACAGCAAGCAATTCAAGATGACAGTAATTGCAAACTAAAACCTCAGATTTGTAAATGCTGTATTAGTGTGGAAAGGGTAGGGTTTTTCCTCATCATTTTTTAGTGAAGACAGTAGGTACACTCCAGTTCTGATCACTGATGATGTTGAGAGCCACCCCTTTCCTATTTTTAGCAGAATTAAACAAACATACAAATAATGAAGGAAAACTTTACTTCCTTAACAGCACTTCAAAAATAGGTGCTTTGAATAAGTAGGTAACCTGATTTACCCACCATGCGGTGCATGATAAAAGACAGGAAATCAGAATATTTGCAAGTGAAGGACTACCTATTAATCAAACGCTTGCAAGTCTCTGCCCTAATCTACGCATGCCTGTGAATTTACTACCACACAGTATTGCTCTGCATGCTAATGTTAGCATACGTAAAGCACAGTTGATGAAAGAAAAGATGAAATAGTCTGCTCTGTATAATTAAATTCTGTGATTATTCCTTCATATCTGCAGCAGTTAATATGCAAACTATAAGGATCTTCACAATTATTAGTACCACTCTGTGAAACAAAACGCAAACCCAGCAGTATATTAACATTTTTTTTTCTCTTTAAGAATGTATCCTTAGTTGCACTTTCTTTATACAAAAAGACCAAAGTTTCAAATTTCTCAGCTGTTTACCAGAACAGGAAGAAAAAGTTGAAACTTAGCATTATAATTCAATTATGTGTTAAATACAGTATATTGGCTATATTATTCATCAGGTTCATGAGAATTTGGTGCTCTATGTCTTAATCTTACTTTAAACTAGTCTGTTCAAACTGAAGCAAAACCATAATTCATCGGTATTAAGTGACTTGCCCATTTTCTCACTCCTCTGTGAATACTATGTGTATTAAGATAATGGAATACAGCACTCGGATGTGTTCAATAATAATAATGATAATAATGTTTCTCTTCCTCTCATTACGTACACATGCTGTGTACAGCTTGACTGATTGATACGGCCATCCACCCCAGAGCCAGTCATAATTCATGGCTTAGCTTGCAACGTGCCATGGGATCTCTTGAGATGAGTAGTACTCTACAACATCAGGGATGATGCAGATGAAAGAAAAATCATCTGGTCACTTACCCCTGATTGTATAGGAATTTTTTTATATTGCTTATGATCTAGTCTGTGCAGTCAAGTTTTAAATGACTTTTCTGAGAGACTGTTTTACAGGCTAGCAGAAGTAAGCACGGAATCTTTGGATGAGACTCTGGGAACAGCCCGTTACAGATTGTTCGTAGACTGCTGTGCCACTGCTCCTTAGTTATGCTCACTCGGAAGGCAGGCAAGCACTACGCTAACACTCCCCAGGACACACCGCAGGGAGAGAGTCCCTCTGCCACATGAGATCACGTCTGCAGATAAAGAGAGCCAGCAAGGGCATCTTTGTGGTAGTGAAAAATAGGTGATCTCCTCCTCAGGGCTCTGCTACAGCTTCCAGTCCCTGCTCTGCTCCTGCAGCTGCCAAAATGCAGTTTCTATTGTTAGATGTCCAGAATTTTTTTCTTTTGAAATAATAACATAATTCAGAATCCCATTGAAGAATCTTATTGATTTCAATAAACTATGACTCAAGCTCCCAAGTTCTTCAGTTCTTTCCACAATCTTGCTCTGTCTGCAGAGACGAGGGATACACTGTCATCAGTTTTAGCCTCTTAGCAAAGATAATACAAAGCTTCCACAAAGCTGATCATAGTTTCACAACCACCTCAGAGATAGCTGAGGGTTTATGGCTTCAAGTCTACGTTACAAGGAGAGCCAAGATTTTCATCTTGCTGACCACATCAACGATAATATTTTTTAATCTGTAAAGCAAAATGCTATCAAGAATGCAATTTGAAAGAGAAACATTCTGTTTCTTTCTGCAGCAATTCAATATTAAAATGCATCCTCTGAGATGCTGCTGTGCCTACACAAAGTGGCAAAGTGCTTGTCTCAGAGCTTCACCTTCTCCTTCCACCAGGCTTGATTCTTCCTGGACTACATTTCCCAAGACACACTGCAAAAGGAGATCTTGTGCATCATGAATCTTTCAGTAAAATCAAGGACTTTAATGTAGCACGAATTTTTGCATCACATCTCTCTCTTTGTAAATACATTGTACGCGCTCATTTCCTCGCCCTTTATAGCAATCACTAACTTCAAATATCCTAAAAGGTTTTACAGCACTTGTACCAACAGATGGAGTCAGCTGTGTGGACTGAATATGTACTGTATCCACATCACTTAAGCCCTGTCTGCTCTAAGAAATACGCTGTTACGTCCCTATGAATCACACCTGCTACCCAAACCACAGATATGGCTGGTTCTCCCCCACAAGAGAAACCATAAATTCAAAACCCTGCATCTACAATGGGCAAAGAAGCATGGGGCACCTACAAGATGTTAAAAGACTGTGTAGACAATCCATGCTCTGTTCTTGCAAATAGCCTATTACAGTGCTACATTCTGACTGCTACATTCTTTGAAAGGAAATGACACAGTAATTTCCCATCAAATCAAATCATTTCCAGAATAACTTTTCATTGGGGGTATTCTGCATGTATCCTGGCATTTGTTTTCTGGGGAGACATCAGGCACAGCTGCACGTCTGGTAAATATGTATGTTTGTTTTTACGTATGCGTGTGTGTGAAATTAAATTCAATTTGATTCAATAATATGTTACTGGCATGGCAGGCTGGCTAGCCATTGCCTAAGAAAAACAAACAGACCCTTGAGGTAGCTGTCAGCAGCTGGTACAATGTGTTTGGGATGGGGTTTCATTCTCTATCTGGGGTTTTATTCCATCTATCTATTTACTACCATTTCCAATCTTGTTCGGTCACTTTTTGCAGTAACCTCCCATCTGAAGGTACTTCACAACACAATGCTATCACTGCATTCTGTTTCTCCCAGGGTCAGGAACACACTTTCTCATCAGGATTTTTGACAAACATACATTATGATTTCTGGTATTAAAAAAAAAGTCTTCCTGAAACTCCCCCACATTTTGGCTGTTGAAGCAAAACTTGTTACTTCATTTCATTTTCTCCTGATAAATTTTCTGCTCAGATGCTCCTTTTCCTCTTTTTGTTTTGTTTTGTTTGTTTGTTTCCCTGTGTTTCCCCTTCTATGTCACAGCCAAGCATTCTCCATTCAGTGTATCTGCCTCTGCTCTGCATATTCACTGAAATAAAGAGAACTATTAAGATGGCACAGCATCCAGCCTAGCATCCTATTGTTTGCCTTCATCCTTTCCAGACCTCAGTGATATTGGTTTTGTGACCTCAGCTATATTGGGTTTTGTGAGTTATTAAAGAGTAAGGAACCATTTTGTTCATCTCATCTCAGATGAAGTTATACTATGTATAACTTAACCTGAAACATTATGTGAATTAATCTTTGTGCACCAGTGATGATCTAGATATTACAGCAATTTATTTGGCCCCACACAAGTCAAGCTACTAGAATGATGCAGCCCAAGAAGTGAAACATTCATGATGCTTTCACAGTGGATCCTTCTGTGCTCCCAGGGTTGCAGCAGAAGGAATTCCCTCAGTTTGGATAAGATATCACCTGGTGAGTACAGCCTTCAACAAGCTTTTTACCACAGGGCTCTCATTTTCCAGAGCCTTTCAGTATGCAGCAGTATATTCATGCAACTTTTTCCATCTAATGCGTTTAAAATTTGATTTGTAAACCTCAGAACCTGAAACTTTGAGACTCTCCTACTATAAAGCTAAAATTTATATAATTTGAGATACATTCAGCATTCCTTCTATTTAATTAAATTTTAGCCTTTTGTTTTGTTATTTTTATTTTCAGCACCTTCTGATTATTATTTTTTTCAAAGAGCTTACTAGGCATTATGTTGAAAGGATTTGACTGAATTCATATTTTTCATTTTCTTATCTTTCACACTGATGGCCTTTGTTTTAAGAATAATTATTTAACCTGGATTTGGACCATTAAAAATTAATGAAACTGGTCTGAAAAATATTGTGATTTCATAAATAAAAAAATAACAGTTGTTTAGTTCCCTATTTTCCAAATACACAAGACATAGAATCATGGAGTCCTTGGAGTTTGAAGGGATCTCTGAGGCCATTGAGTCCAATTCCTCTGCAATGAAAAGGAATACCACAGCTAGATCAGCTTGCACAGGGCCTTATTCAGCCCTGCCTTGAAAGTCTGCAGGGCATCAACTCCACTTGGCTCTTCTGCAGACTTTTAAGTGGAAGTTCCAAAACAGCAATTGCTGACCATTTACAGCTTACAAATCAGCAGTATTGGTCTCTGTAACCACAGTAACCACTGGCATGTTATACGCTCAACAGTCAAAAGTTGATAATAACATACCTGGGGTTCTTGAGAGACTTTGGGAATTGACAGGGAGTTACTGCTACAACTGACAGTCCCTTCTATAGAGATGGGAGGATTACTAAATGATTTTTGACTGATTTTTTAACACAAAAGTAGTATTTTTACACAAGCATTTGACTGTAGATGAGATTTTTCAAGAAAAAAAATGGGACTCACAAAGAAATTGTAACCATTGATAACGCCCAATTTTAAGCTATTTTAACATCTATGCAGGAAGAGAGAGCTTCCTGCTCTTTTGTACACTAACATCTTCAGGATACAGATACAGCTTTGTGGTTAGCTTTTCACAAAGGAATTCAATGTTATTTTCACGAGTGAGTCTATAATTGGTCAAGTGTGTTACTATCCTATTAGGTGTCATCTGTGTACCGGACAATGGGAGTTCCCCACTTGATGGGAATTTTATGACTTATTCAAAGACACACAGTCCAGCATTTACTGAAGCCAAACAGAAATATATTTTGTATATTACCCCTAGAAGATAAACCTGTTCTTGTGCCCAGGACTACGCACATCCATCCTGATTGGGACTGCCTCATCCAGCTGCATGGAGGAAGAGACTCAGAAGTCTTTTTTTCAGAAGGGCAGATCTGACTTCATAGAATCTTAGAATTCACAGAATGGCTTGGGTTGAAAGGGACCTTAAAGATCATCGAGCTCCAACCCCCTGTAGCGAGTTAATATTTGTGTGTCAGAGAGCTGCCATCACATTTCCCCATCACAACCATGCTCAATGATTTTTATTGCCCACAACAGCCCATCCAGCACCTTGAGGGCCATAAGTTGAGCAGCACTGCTCCTCAGTGATAGGTGGAACTGTGTACTATACTATGTCCAAAGGAGGACTACGAAGATCATGAAGGGTCTAGAAGGGAGGATGTATGAGGTCCCTGGGTTTGCTGAGCACAAAGCAGAGGAGCTGAAGGGAGGCCTTATGGCGGCTGCAGCTCCTCACAGGGAGTGCAGGTGCAGCGCTGAGCTCTGCTCTCTGTGATGACAGGATCCGACAGAACGGCATGGAGCTGTGCCAGGGGAGGAGCAGCTGGGGGTTGGGGACAGGGTCTGCACCAGAGGGCGGTGGGCATGGAGCAGGCTGCCCAGGGCAATGGGCATGGCTCCCAGCTGCCAGAGTTCAAGGACAATGTTCACAGACACAGGGTTCTGATTTGGGTGGTACTGCGTAGAACCATGAATCGAACTTGATGATGCTTGTGCATCCCTTCCAACTCAGGGTATTCTATAATTCTAAACACTGTGTTTAGAATTCAGCTATGAACACACAGGGCAGGAGCAGTCCTGAACACTGGGTTCTGGCAAAAGCAGCAGCACAAGGTTTTGTCACACACTGTACCTCGGCTCACACCAACCATGGCACATCAGCAAGCTTTGGTAACTGCATGCTGGGTAGCCCCGCACCTATTGACACGGGGCAGCATGTCACAGTGTGGAGAATTTGCTTGGAGAACATGGGGTTTATTTCCAGAAACAAAGGTTTCCCGAGGCCAAACTGCTGGCTCTGGCTGCCTATGATGCCCACGCACCACACGAATACAGCGCAAGCCTGCTGTGGGCACCCTGATGAATCAGAGAGCGTGCTGTCGCAGCACATCCTCACCAACATCCCGTTACTATGGGTGCACTAGGAGGGATAACCTCCTGCGCAGGCAGGGCCGAGAATATATATTCACACTAATGTTTCCCCTCGCCTTCCAATTTCAGTCGCTCCGCTCCCGGCCGTGCACGACGACCGCCAGAGGCGCAGCGCCCAGCCTAGGCGGGAGGCCCCGCTGCGGACCCGGCGGGGGGGAGCGGCCGGCCGGGAGCCGCTCTGCGGCGGCCGCACAGGTGCTGCCGCAGCCCGTCGCCATGGGGACGGTGGGAAGGGGGGGGGAAACGGCCGTGCCCGCTCCCCCCTTGCCGCGAGTGGGCGTGAGGGGCGGGTGTGCGCGCGTGTGTGTGTGTGTGTGTGTGTGTGCGCGCGTGTCCCGGAGGTATTGCGCTGTTACTATAGGAACCGGCGGGGGGAGGCGGTGGCGGCGCGGCCGCACCCTCTCCCTCTCCCCCTCCCCTTGCCCTCAATGCCAGCCCGGGCCTCGCATCCAAGTCACGGGGCGGCGGAAGAGCCGTGCGGCCGTGAGCCGGTGGAGCGGGGAGCCGCTTCGCCCCGGCCCCTCCGTGCCTGACGGGGCGCCCGGCTGCGCCCGCGGCTATGCGCGTCAGCACGGGGGAAGTGGAAAAAACGATTTAAAAAACATAATAATAATAATAAAACGACAACAATTAAAAAAAAAAAAAGGCTCAATGGTGGTTGTTTACTGTACCATATGGCTGCAGGGGGAGGGGTGGGGGAAATGTCTGCCGGTTGCTGAACCGGTGCACTCATTATGTCCGATGGAGTCAGAGTCAGCCCCGCTGCGCCTCGTTTGGCCGGCGCCAAACCTCGTGGCTTTCCCCTGAATTTCCCCCAGCACCTCGGCCGCGGTGGGAGCACGTGGTTTCTCCTCCTCTCTGCCGCCACTAGACGGGAGATGACAAGGCACGGCCTGCCCCGAGGCTCCAGAACGTCCATTTTGAGCATCGATGTTTTCTGCGAGGCCTCACCAGGAGCGGGGCTTCTCCCTAGTCTGTCTCCGTTAAAACCTGTGCGTGTCTTTTGTTTTGCGATGCGTGGCGTGTCGCTCACAGCCATGCGCGATGTGCCAGAAAATATTCAAATGCTGCCAGTATTTTTTCATGGCTTGGTTTGAGATGAAAAGCCGGTCCATCTCAAGGTTCCTGGGTGCATTGCGGATGTGTGAGAAGGGCTGTGATGGGACGTTTCTGCCACCAAATGCCACGGAGAGTGGCATCTCTTGGCCAGGGTCAGTGATGTGCCTCAGAACGGCTTTCCTCACCGTGATTCACATGAGAGGAGCTGCACCTCTGGACTATCAGAGAGATAAAATCCACAGGCAGCAGTGTCTCTGAATAGGCAACTGTACTGCTATCTACATTACCTTGTAAAATTGAAGTATTGATTTTTTAAAAGCATGGTTTGCTACTTAGCAGACCGATCCCACTACTACTGCAGTCAGTGGGATTTTGATATTGACTTCAGCGGGAACAGTTTTTGCCACTAAAGTGGTCTATTTCACATTATTATGGTAATGTCATTTACTAATTCTTAAAATCAGCCCTCTTGGCATTGCACATTTGCGAAGATTACAGTACAAATTATTTCAGCTCAACTCATTCACTGCGTTTCTGCTAATGTCATGTCCAAAGTTTTGTTTAGATAAATAAGATAGATAACTTATTGCTCCAGATGGCTGTGGGCGGATTGGGCCTAATAAGTTCTCCAGTTACGTGTTTCTGAGGTTTGTTTTTTGTTGTGTTTTTGTTGGCTGTTTTTGTTGTTGGTGGTGGCTTTTTAATTTTACAGAATTCTACATTTAGAAACCCATTTGTAGATCCCCTCTTGTGTGCAGTTTCGACTGCATTTGGTTGCTCACCAAAATAGCTTGCCTTCCAAAGAAAGATTAAAAATATTAAAATGCAGCCAGCACAGTGAGCGACTCAGTTCAGCTGATGTGACACAAATGTGCTGAGCCTACTGCCCATAGATAATATACATTTGAAGCTTGGCACCTGTCATTGGGTTGGAATTCGAAATGAGAAGCTACAGGCCTCGAGGTCTGGAAATAAAGGCAACATAAGGAAAAAAACTAATCTCTGTCTATTAGTAAATAATAATCTGCAACAGCAAAGGCAAGTGATGAGGATTGAAGAAAATGTGTAGCTCTGCAGCCATCAAATAGATTTTCGGGCTGTTGTACAGCAGTGAACATATTCACATTCAAATTGTGAGGTATGGCCAGCACCTATATTCAAGATTTGCATGTATGTATAAAGATAAGCTTTTGGTGTCTAGCAACATTCTGCATGGCTTCTTTCTGCTATATCATGCTGTGATACTCATTAGACAAAATGTTGACTAATAAGCTCTGGTTTGAAATAAATACTGGGGAAGATACGTAGGATTTGTTCAAAATACCTCTGAAATGAAATTTCAGTGAAAAATACAATAAAAAAAGTAATCATGCTTTATCTTCCTCACATTTTCCAGGCAGTTTGAATTGTTAGATGATTAATATCTTACAGTCATTCTGTGTTTATTGGTGGCCGACAGGTATGCTTAGCTGCATAAATACTGATTTTGAAAATCAATAGTTGTCTTATTACCAAACCAACAGGAAGCACCGTCCTTATTTTGCTTGGTTTATTTCATTAGCTTTATTATTGTTGTTCTGAAGTTTGTAGTATGCATTTCCAGTCTGAGCTGACGTTCCCCAGCCTCTACCCCTCCCAAAGCTGACTTACTTTCCTTAGTATGAGCTCACAGGGAGCTATTAAGTGAAAGTTTGTTTATCCTCTATTTGCTTTAACACTTTACCCCATTTGTTCTCTCATCTGGCTTTTCTTTCAGTATTATTAGAAGCAGAGCTTCTCTAATGTAAATATAGTTCAAAGAACATGGAAAAGGGAAAGAGATCTGAATTCTCCCCATAGTGCGTGTTTTAATGAAAAACCTGTAGAAATGGAAGAATATTTAAAACCAAGCAAACAAACTACTTCAACAGTGTGATGAGGATAAGCGTATGCGTTGTGCGTGTTTAGTGGGAAAGAGGAGAGGATGAGATATATGCCTTTAATGTACTGGATATGGGGAGTTTAAAGGACAGAGGTCAAGCTGATTTCTGCAGCAGGGAGCTGTTCATACAGTGCTCTGGCACTGCAGAAGCTTATACTGTACCAAGGAGTGGAGGCTGCTTGCTTCCAGGAGTGTTTTACAACTGGTGTTGGCCTTGATGGAATTAAGCCTTTGTGTGGGATTTTATATCTTTCATAAACATATTTACACATTTGTTAAGTACTGTTCTATAGCACTGTAGTATCTTATGGCAAAGAGGGCTAGCAGTTACAGGTAAATTATTCTTTACAAATGGAAGAACTTTATCCAAAGATATCGTACTGAGATTCCAGCCATTGCCACCCAGCCAAGTATGTGGACTGCGCAGACACTGAGTGCATCAGGTGGGTGATTTCTGAGTGGCTATCTCTGAAGAACTGCACAGGGCCTTCAAAGCAGGGGTGTCATCTTTGTGCCAAAAAAAAACCCACAGGCTTTCTGCTTGTCCTGTCCCTCAAGGGGATTTTATCCAGTACCATTTAGAATCATAGAATCCTTAGAGTTGGAAGGGACCTCTGAGGTCCGTCTAGTCCAAGTCCCCTGCAATGAACAGGGACACTGTAGCTAGAATGACAGAACTGGTCCTGGAGCTCTCAGATATGAACAGCTTAATTCTTCCTAACAATCTAAAGCTACAATTTTTCATCTCTTTTGTAGATGCGTTAGATTACTACCAGACCAGTTACTATTTCATTTCGAGTATTTTCACAGAACATTTCATACCAAGCATTGTTCCTCTGCCTGCTTTCAAATAGCAGCAAACACGATAAAGCCAATCTGTAAAAATGTTTGAAGTTTGTATATCTGAAAATTTTCCTGACATTACATTTCCATACATTGATTAAGGAACCAATTTTTAGGAAAAAAAAAAAAAATCAGGCAATAACCTGTGAACTTATTAATGTTCAAATGAAAATAGCAAAGAAGACAGTGTTAATATTAAAGAAATTTGACCTGCTTTCTCCTATTTAAAAATGCTTTTTTCTTTCTTTTTTTTTAGCTCAGGTTTTGAAAACAGCCCTTTTGGTTTGAATTGAAAATGTAGGATGCAATAGGAATATCCTTTTAAGAATAGTTTCAGCTCTACAGCTTCCTCAGTATCCCATGTATCTCACCAAAACTGGACTTATTTGAATAAAATAATGTTACAATTTATTATCTAGAAGGACAACTGAAAAGGAAGGGAGTAGTTTTATTTGAACCAGCTTTATTTAGTTCTAGAGCTAGCTTAATTTCCACCGACTTATTATTTGCTTCAGTAGAAATGTAACTCACCAAAAGCTTAACATATGCCAAACTTATCTCTCAGTTACTCCAAAACAATAGTAACAAGGCCTTTTACACTGGTAGAACAAAGTGGAGGATTTGTGTAGATTTTCTAAAAAAGCAATGTTGTTGTCCAGTGAGTTTACAACATACATTTTTTTGGAGAAATCCTGTTTTTTGCAGATGCATCTCTGCAGGACTATTCTGTCTACTTGCAGGATAGTGCCAGATTCAGACTAAAAGGAGTAAACTGGAATGGAGTCTGTCTGAACTACAGGCTTTAGATGGATGCCTTGCATTGGAATAGCGTATTCATTAAAATGAGGCTGAGATGTTTGCTCACTCTGAACTAAATTCTTTAGTATTATGGCAGCCATGGCTGTGGAGCTTCACTGAATTCTCAGAATAAATGATACTGAAAGATGTCATTAAAAAATTTAAAAGGGAATACATGTAGATTAAGGGAAAAGAGAATGAGCTACATTCTTTCTTTCTTTCCATTGTCATTCCTTGAGAAGTGCAGTGGGACGACTCCTCTAAATAGATACATGCCATTTGTGCTGGTCAGGCTGGTCAAAAGCAAAGTCACCCAGAAATTACATTTCTTTGAATGAATGATTTTTCTCTCATACTTATAAATAATCCTGTGTGTTCTTGTTTTTTTCCCTTCTGCCTTAGTAGGAGTTTGGTAATAGTTGTAAAAAGAGCCAGCAAAAAATGCTTGCGCAAGTAGGCAAAAATGTGAAGGTGAAACCAGCACGTTTCTTTTCATCACAAGTAAATTGGAAAATGGAGATGGTTAATTGAAAACTTTCTGTATAAATCACTGTAATCTCGTACACTGATCCACACAGGTCTGTACTGGAGCTCAGACATTTGTCAGTCTCCTTCCTTTTTCCAGACTACTAATAGCCCTACATCAACAAGCCACAGAAACTGCCACTGTCAAGCTGACCAACAAACCATCTAGTCTCAGTCTCCAAGGGATTCTGTAAAAGATGTTTCAGAGCTCAGTAATTAACAAGTAAACAAATAAATCCTTAAACAAAATACAACGCATCCCGCTGCATTGTGCACTAATGACCAAATTATTTTCCTCTGTTAGCCTCAACCAACATAAGAAAACATACCAAAAGCTTACTAATCCATTTATGGGACGTGAAGCCAGAGCATAATGGTTGAGACTGCCAGCAATACCAAATTTCAGCACAAAGGAGAAGGACATGGGAAGATGCTGGGTTTCCACCGCACTCTATGAGTCTTTCCTCATGTTGACTACATAGATTGGAGTGCTCGATGGGAAAACATAGAGAGCTGCTGCCTGCCTCCAGGTGGAGTGCCCTCAGCATGTGAGCACTTCCAAGGAAACAGAGGAGGAAGGGCTGGAACGTCACCTTGTCCTGTTCTGCTCCCACCAGCATAGCTGAACTGATATAAAGAATCCTTACAAGAGCCACAGTGCTAACACTGTCTTGTAAAGTCCTTGGAAGAGGCTTTTGCTGAATCAGTTAAAGTTTCTCCTAGGGATGCAATGCAGACTTTCCATCCCAAACGCTAAGGTTATGAAACAATGGCCTACTTTGAATTTACCTATTAACATAGTTGTCAAATGAGTCTCAGAGGATGGAATAGGATTAAAAAGGGCGTCTGCTGAATTTTCTTTCTCTGTTCATCAGTATTTACACCGCACCATTTCTCTCAACTTTTCCCTACCATCTTACAGATCTGTTTTCTACTGTGCACTTTCTCTTAAAGCTCATCTGTGGTATGACCAATTCAAATGTGTTTCATTTGGAATTACCCCTTTTGTTTAATTATCTTAGCTACCTTCCCTGGAACTTTCGTATGTCGTGGCCTTTTAGTGTTGAGGTAAATGCACTAAGTGTGTTATTAAAGGCAAGGGCATATCATTTAATTAATGAGAAAAAGTTTTACATATGATTCTCCGTACTTTTCCTAATGGTATACTTATTTATGATATGCATGCATTGATTTGTTTGAAATTATTCCTAAATATTTCCCTTGAGATGTTATGATAAATCTGTACATTTTAAATGTGATTGAAAAGCGTGAAATCTTCCATTCCTTTCAAAAAGCTAGTGGCATGAGATGTAAATTACCTGGCAATGGTCTGGAGGGAACTGCCTGCCATAATTTTTTCTTTTGTCCTTTGTTACAGTATTTCTATTCTCTTTCCTGACTCTTCCTTAACTTTCTTAATCTAATTAATTTGCATCTCCATTTGGTGTTGAAACTTCTTTATTTGCCTGGGTTTTATCTGTATTCTTAGTATATATGTGTGTGCATGTGTGCACATCGAACTACATTTGTATAGCTGTGTCACTTTCTGTGGTTTTCCAACTTTTCACCGGCTTTAAATTCTCATCACAAATTTTCAACCTAACTTTAGTAAAGTCAGTATCAGACTCTTCATTTCAAGGAAGACAGAACCAAATTTTCACCTGAAAATTACCTCTGAATATGACAGGTAAGAGGAATGTAATTAACCTTACAAAATCTAAACTAGTTGCATCAACCAGGTACAGTTCGTATTGACGCATAACAGCTCTAGTATTAATGATTTTCTTATTGATTGTTTTTCCAGTGTTGAAAATTGGTTCAGTGGTCTGTTATTTCTACGACGTTATTTTTTTTTCCTCTTTCCAATACATTTTGACTATCCTCCAATATCATCACTGCATGTAGTGACAAGTAATATATTTTAATATTATTTTGGTTACTTCATTCTTGAGTTCTTCAGTGTTCGATGATTAGTATTAGTCCTGGTGATTTACTGCAATTTAATATCTCAATTCGCCATCACCTTTTTCTTTGTTCCTCTATTTATGGTAATTCTTCAGTTTCATCATCTGAAAAATGCAAGCCCAGAAAACATATTTCCTCATTACCTATAACAGAGAAGATATGCACAGAAAAATTAAGTTTTGTGAAACCTTTTTATCCTCTTTGATTGTCTTCCCTGTCTGCTGAAACTTCTGGCCATACTTTAGCTGTTCTTCTCTTGATGTGCCAAATAGTTGTATAATTATTCATCTTCTCTTAGTTTAGTTTACTCATCATACAAAAGTCTGATTTCTCATGTATCAATACAATTCTGCTTTATCCTACAGATAGGTCACGATTTAATTACATCAGCTCTGGATCAGCCTTGAACAAAAGTTCTCTACGAAATCCACATGGCATATTGCTAGTAGTCCACATGTAAGTCCATAGGCAACAAAGAGAACAATTCCAACACTTATTCATGTAAAACTTGTATGGTGAGCTAGAGCTGTATGTTATTTAAGAACAAGTGGCCTCATTGTTTTTTTGTTTTTTTTTTTTTTAAATACAGTCAAAATATTAAAGTATCCATCTGTCATTGTATTAAAAATTTAGGAGTAACAAAATTTATAGAAATTTCAGACACGCAGACCTTACTGGCAATATAAAGACATATAACATCTCATTTCCCAGTGGAACCTAATTACAACTTCTCAAGTCAAAAAAGCTGAATGACTTTTGTCTTGAGCTCCAGTGGATTATTAAATAAAAACTGTCCTTCCAAGCTGTTACAGAATACATATTTCGGGGGGCGAAAAAAAAAAAAATTATATATATATATATATATATATTTGCCCTTTATTTGAGGACAAAGCTTCCATAGACTAGATTTATTATGTAAAAAGTTCACTACCAATAACCTCTTAAATTGAGGAGTATCCACAAATACAAGTAAGTGGTCCAGATCCTACCATTCAGTGTCAGCAACTAGCTTTAATCCCTGCACATGCAAATAGTAACTGTCAGGCTTTGAGGCTTGCAGTTATTGAATAAGCAGTTAGAAATCTGGATAACTGCCTATGCTTAAAGTGATAATCTCCGAGGAAGTCCATTGCATCCAGAAAAATGTCCAGTGCTATAACTTGTAGCAAGTCTTTCTTGTCTACTTAGGTATTTTATGTCCATAAGCCATTAAAAATACCTTGCTGGTGGAAATGTGAGGCTATGAGGTTCATCAGCTTAAGCAGAACAAAAAGGTAATTTAAGAAAGGTTCAAGAATCTCATTCATTGCTGCTGTAGGGCAGCAACTTCCATGCACCACCCAGTATCATCCCTTGGGTTTTTTAAAGCCAAGGAGGCCTCTGACAGATCTAAAATGACATATTCAAGATCAAAGCCCTGCATGTGGCAGGGGGGTTGGAGATTCGTGATCCTTGAGGTCCCTTCCAACCCTGGCCATTCTTTGATTCTGTGAAAGCATCTTTTTATGTTCTGTGAAGTTCATTTTGGAACCTTGTTGATCAGGGTCACTTACGCAACAAAGAATAAATGATTCCTGTGGTGCTCTGTGGTACAGGAAAAGTTGCAGAATCTAATGGGATCTTCCTGAAGATCCACGTTTCCTGGCATGCTGTCTCATGCTTTTTCTCCACACCAAGCTCATTTATATCTCTGTTCAACATTTGCCCTGCTTGTTTTGTTCTTTTGTTACCAGCAAGCACTCAAGAGCTGCGTCACGTGTGCTGGGAAATACCAGGATCCAAATAGCTTCCTTCAGACCAAAACCAAGAGCTGATAGTTGCCTCCTTTGAACAGCAGACCAAAACTTAGGGTTTGACAGCAACCAATTTTTATTTATTTCCATACTGTAAAATTAAATTTGAGTCATTAACTCAGGCACTATCCAGCACGGGCCTTCTTCCCTGCTCATGGGAAGTGCTCTCTTTACATGAATTGCATCTCTTTCCTGTCTAGAGCATTGAACAAGAACAGTGGTGAACACCCCAGAAATTAGATAGATTGTTTTCAAACTATCACATTTAAAAATTAGACAAATTACCAGTTGGTTGTACTGGTACATATCTGCTCATCCCAGATGTGACCTACTAGCAAATGCCTTCTTACATTTCTTATGATCTCACAGCTGTGTAGCTACAAAAACAATAGTTGCTACCTAGTATTTACTAGAATTGCAGAAGGAGCACTTAAAATGATTCCTCCTTTAAAAATTGACTCTCTTCGGCTCATGTTTCTTTGGAAAATTCTAGCTCAACGTTGTTACTACAAAATCTCAAATCCTCCTCTTCCATTGCCTCTCTATCACACACACATGTGGAGATAGCATCTTACATATGGCCTCTAACATTTTTTCAGTTTCAGGACAGAGTTATTCTCTTAATTCGGGAACACTGAGCTGAAAGCTTACATCAAGAGTTGCCAAGTATAAACCGGTTTTGTTCCATCTGCTAGGACCATTTTCCAGCACTACCCGTCTGATTCACCAGCCTCCCTCCTCACAGAGCCCGTAGGGAGGCCTGAGAATGGCAGGATGGAAGGCATGGGTAACTGAGGAGCTCTGGAGACCTGAACAGGGAAAGTGTGGCTGTCAGGAAATTGAGACGGATGCGGCAGGGCTTGAATACAGCTGCTGAGCCCAGAAAGTGCATTTAATAGGACTGTAAACTACCGTGGAAACGTACCTTGGGATAAATCACAACTCACTCTCAGTGTCACCTTTCTGTGGCACTAACTCCACATGTTATGTGTTAGCATTTCAGTAGACTGCAGAGCTACCAATATATGTTTGACGAGCCCTTTTCTTTCTTTTTGATACTGATGGCTAAAATACCAGAGAGAAATGCAGCAAAGCAAATCTATGTATTTTCAGATTGCTATAAAATTGCCCCAAATACTAAGCACATTTTAAAACAGAAGATAATTTAAAACACCATATTTTGACATATAGCTATTTTATACTGTGATCTGCTTCTGATACAATATTGTTCATAAGAAAACTATTTATGTACAGTCAAATGAACAGTAAACTCAAGTGGCCATCACTGTCCCTCATCACTAACAGAGCACGAGGTGGACTGTGATACACCCTGTTCCACAGACCTGACTGGCCTATAATTTGTAAGCCCTAAATCCTGTAATCAGATTCAGCAGCACAGCCCTGCGTGTGTTGGGCCTCACTGTTCTGCTCATGGCAGTCTGAGAGGTGCCAGGTCCTGCTGGACAAAATGTGGTTTCTGAATGAATGGCCTATAATACGGCCTATTAATGGAAAAAAATAAAAGAAGACACAGGAAAATTTGTACATTAAGCATGTGATTTTGTTAAAGCCTGTGGAGTCATTCCAATGTAAAAAAGACATAAAAACAATCTAAACCTGGCATTTGAGGTTATATTCTACTAGTTTGCTAATACACTGTGCGTTCTGTGTCAGAATCGTATCTCAATCATTTTAGGCCATTCTGTTATGAAGATAAGTTCTGCTTAAAATCTGGTTGGGCCATTATTTTGTAACTTATCTGTGCATCAATACTGACATCAGGAGTCATATTTATGTCTATGGAAGATGCAAAACAAGAGAAAGAGAAGTTAGTTTTTTTTTTCTTCCCAGTTGCAGATCACTGTATAATTCTAAGTAGAGAGCTATGCAGAAAACACGCAAAAAAAAAAAAAAATCAACCATAAAAATCATGTATACTGATCAAAATATCAAAATACTGTTTGGTAAGATGCTATACTAGTAGTATTAATTCCAAAGATCCTTTTGGTTGGGAGCACCACCCATTAAAATCTGATAGCAGTAGCTGTCAGGCATTTGGCGTATTTGTTGGCTCAGCACGTGCATGCAGTGTGCCTGGGCCAGGCATCATCTCACTGTTCTCATAAAGCACAACCTGGGCCTAATGAAAGAAAATACAGGATGATAATAGCAGCAATCAGAAAGGTAGCAAAGCAAGATGTTCGCCAAGTTGCAGATACAAATGCTGCTCTGTGTGCTGTCCCACTCTAGACCTAAAATGGCTGTTTTGCAGGGGCTGTTGTTGCTTGGTGACCAACAGTGCATCTCCTAGGCCACAGAGGGATGTGAACATTCAAAAATTGATTTGTTCCTGTTGCTTTTGAGGAGTCCAAATGTGAAAATAGATGAAGCCAACACATAATCAGTCATCCATTCTCTTTGCTGGCGTGCTTAAACTTGGTATTTAAGGCAGGCCTGTGATTTTGAGCTCCTTCCCAACCAGAGGAGGAAACAGCAGAATAAATCCTAGCCTGCTCATGTCCACAGAAATATGCAAGTACACCAAGCCCCAGCTACTGAGGCTACAAGATACCCTTGCTTCAATTAAGCCTGTGTTGTACATCCAGCCTGTTCCGGTGCAACCTCCCAGTTGCTATCAGGCTCTCTTTCTTTCATTAGAATCAAGTAGTTAATTAGCCCCAGCCTGTCCTCTCTCCTTCTCTCTTTCCCTTTAACGCAGCAGTAATGATGTCTAATTACCAGCAGCAGTGGATTACAGCACCATCAGGAGCAAATCTCTCTGGCTGACAGCAAAGCTGAGCAGCAAATCTTAAAGCTTCAAGGAGAGAATAATTCCTAGCAAAGTATTTCAATATTATTTTCTTGTTTTTGACCAGCTTGTGACTTTAGAGTCCAACTCGTAATTTCATCCATCCTGTTATTGCAGAGGGAGTGCTCATGCTGCCAGTAGTGATTAATATTAAATTGAAATTGCTTTTACCTATGGTGAGATGAAGTGATGCACAGAAGAGGGAGAGGACAAGGGAGGGAGTCACAGTTTGGGGGATCTGTTTCTGTTTGCGGCTCTCTCTGAACAAACTCAACTGTACACAATAAAATAGGTATGAAAAAAATAACAGTAGGGATGTCTCTAAATTATCGTAAATTGATAAACTCTTAAATAATTCATAAGAGTCAAAGGAAAGAGAGAAGAGGGCTTTAAAGGCTTACCAGCAAATACTGTCCAGTGAAAATTCCATATTTCCTCCTGTACATGTCATTTCTGGCTGGGTGAAATTCCCACCCTGTGCACACCAATGGAAGATGTACCAGTGGGGCAGGGGCTGCAGCCCTGCTCTTGGCACACCCAGCACCAGGCACACACTGCCCCTGAACTGCCCATACCTCACACAAAGTGCTGCTACACCACAGGTCTGCATAAACACCTCCTCTGCCTTGTGTGGGTGGACACTAACGCTGGTTCCATGGTTTCAGGAGGGCATTTATTTCTCAGAGCTGCCTGTTGTGTAAGAGTGCTGAGCGTGGTCTCTTATGTTGGACAATGGATTAGTCCTGGATAGCAGAAGAAAGGAGATATATATTTTTTTTTTCCTAAATGCAAGTCCTTTTCTATAAGAATTTGTCCTTGTTTAATTAACATGCAAATATTCTGAAATTCCTAACAAATATGTCATGCTAACTTTCTTTCCTTGCTTTTACTGTGATGCCTGCTTGGTTACTTAACTATTTCAACTATATTTGAAAAGTCATGGCAGCCAGAGGGAGTCCCTGGTGCCTGGAAAAAAAGCAATGTAAATTTCATTTTTAAGAAGGGTAGAAAGGATGAGCCTGAGAAGTACCGACCTGTCAGCCTCACCTCAGTGCTATGGAAGATCATGGAGCAGATCCTCCTGGAAGCTCTGCTAAGGCACATAGAAGAGAGGAAGGTGATATGGGATAACCAGCATGGCTTCACCAAGGGCAGGCACTGCCTGACCAACTTTGTTGCTTTTTATGATGGTGTAACTGCATCAATGGAGAAGGGAAAAGCCACTGATGTCATCTATCTGGACTTTGGAAAGGCCTTTGACACAGTCCTCTTTAACATCTTTCTTTCCAAATTGGAAAGATATGGATATGATGTGTGGACTGTTTGATGAATGAGGAAGTGGATGTGAGATCATACCCATAGAGTGGTGGTCAATGGCTCCATGTCCAAATGGGGACTGGGGACAAATCAGTACTGGGTCCCATACTCTTTAATATCTTCATCAGTTATATTGACAGTGGGATCGGGTACACCCTCAGCAAGTTTGCAGATGATGCCAACCGTGCGGTGTGTTCAACATGCCTATGGATGGGAGAGACCAGAGAGACCTAGGCATGCTTGAGATGTGGGTCCAAGTGAATATAATCAGGCTCAACAAATCCAAGTGCAAGGTATTGCACCTGGGTTGTAGCAACCCCCAGTATCAGTACAATCTGGGGATGTAAGGATGCAGCACAGCCCTGCCAAAAAGAGCTTGGGGTACTGTCAGGTGGGAAGCTGGGCATGACCCAGCAATGTGCCCTCGCAGCCCAGAATGCCAACCATATCCTGGGCCACATCAAAAAGGAAAGGCTGAGTGACCTGGATCTGTTCAGCCTTGAGAAAAGAAGACCAAGAGGGCACCTGATCAATGTCTATAAAAAGAAGCATGGCCAGCAGAGTGAGGGAGATGATCCTGCCCCTCTACTCTGTGCTGGTAAGGCCTCTTCTGGAATACTGCATTTAGATATGGAGTCTGCAGTACAGGAGGATCTGTTGGAGCTCATCCAGAGGAGGGCCACACAAATAATCCAAGGGATGGAAAACCTCCCCTACTAGGACAGGCTGGGGCTGTTCAGCCTGGAGAAGAGAAGGCTCCGGGGAGACCTGAGTGCAGCCTTTCGGTCCTAAAGGGAAGCAATAAGAAGGAAGGGGACAGACTCTTTAGCAGAGGCTGTGGTGATAGGACAAGGGGAAATGGGTTCAAACTAAAACAGGAGAGATTTAGATTGGATATAAAGAAGTTTTTTACAATAAGGATAAAGAGGCACTGGAATAGGTTGCCCAGAGAGGTTGTGGATGCCCCATTCCTGAGGACAGCCAAAGTCAGGCTGAAACAGGCACTGAGCAACCTGATTGAACTGTACGTGTTCCTGTTCATTGCAGGGGAGTTGGGCTACATGACCTTTAAGGGCCCCTTCCAACTCAAAAGATTCTGTGATTCTGAGGTAGTTATTTCCATACAAATATCAGTACACTTATATGCATATATAGGGATATGCACCAGTATTCACTGTTGAGGGTGTGATCCTCCAAATGAACAAAGGTGAGCCCAGCAAGGTGCTCAACCTCTTACAAGATACCTGAAGGAAGGAAAAAAAAAAAAAAAAGAAAAAAAGAAAAAGAGAATTTGACTTCCAAATAAAATAGAAGAAGGGATGCGAGGTGGGACCTCCAAGCTCCCATGGACAGGCAAAAGTGAGAGAAAATATACAATTTGATCATCACTGAATCTTGTGTGTCAGAAGCTCAGGTAAGCCCTTCATTTTTATCTCTGTGTTGTAGAATGTAGGATCGCCTTTTTGTTTAGTAGGGCAGTCAGTGCAGTTTTACCCTCAAAAATATGACTGCTTGTATCTTTGAACTCTCTGTGGTAAACAACGGTCTTGGGAATAAAAGATCTTGCTTGCTGACTCTCCAAAATCGTCATTACTGTTAAGCAGAAGAGATATTAAAAAATAGCAACCTAAATTGAGACTTCGGTTGTGGACAACTTTTCATTCTGCTTGTTGTCAAATTTCACTGCAAATTACATTTTGTCTGTGGCACCTGCTGGGGGGTGAGGTTAGCAGCCAATCCCCCGGCAGACCAAAGGGGATGGCCCAGCGCCCGGCTCCATAGGCACGCCTAGAACGCGGCAGCGCTCAGAAGCCACCGAGAGGGATCAGACTCCCTCCGGTGCTTCCCTTTCTCTTTCCGTCTTCGTATTTATCAACTCCCGACGACGAATCTCCCACCTCGGCCTCCCCGCAGCCAACGGGCGATGCTGCCAAGGGATGCCCGGGCTCCTTCCCTCCCCGGCAGCTACGTCACGGCCAGACCCAGAACGCTTCCACGGAGCCCCGTTGGCCGCGCCGCCCACCGCCGCCGGCTTCCCACCGAACCGGCGAACGAACGGTGCTCGGCCACGCCGGTGCCCGGACAGGGATATTTTTAATTGTCGGGTTTCCTTTCGCAGCCGCCCCCCCCCCCCCTCCTCCGCCCTCCGCCCCGCACATAGACAAAAGAAGCTTAGCTTGCGTGACCCGGAGCGTAAGAAGTCAGAATAACGAGACGTTAACAGAGTTCAATAGGCAAAACCTACTTGTAGCCAACCGTTTCCATCTTCTTACATAGGAAAATCTGTAGCTGCTGCCACCAGCCAACATAATAGCTCTCCCGCTGTCAGCCCCGCGCCCCGCTCTGCGGCCCCGCATCCCGCCGGGGGCTGGCAGCGGCCGAGCGCAGTCTGTGTGGCTGCGAGCATCGCGCAATCCCGACCAGAGCACCGAGAGACACCATTTGGTCATGCGGAACCCCATCTCCCTTTGTTGAGCATCCTCTCCCCGCCGCCGCTCCTAGCACCGTAAGCAGCCAGGCGCACGCTCCCGCTGCTCGCCGTTCCGAGGGCTGCGGTCTAACAATAAATTAAAAAAAAAACAAAAAAAAAAAACCGACGACCCCCCCCCCCCCCCCCCCCCCCCCCCCCCCCCCCCCCCCCCCCCGCCGCTACAGCCATCCCGGGGAAAGCCCCGGCCGAACCGTGCACGGCGCCTGCCCCGCGCATCGGTGGTGCCCGAGGCCGGGCACAATGGCCGGGCGGGCGACGGGACAATGGCCCTCCCCGAACCACCGCCGCTCCGCTCCGCAGCGGCCGGGGGGGACGGAGGGCGACGGCGGCGACGAGAGCGGCGGCGGGGACCGGCGGGTGTGTTCCGCGCGTGATCGCTCGCTCGGGCCCACAAAGAGCGCGGCGGTGGGGATGTGACAGGCGGGCGCGACATGGTGATGATGACTCGGGGGAGAGGGAGGAAGGAGCCAACTGTGGCTGCGGCTCCCCCCGCTCCCGGAGCGGGCTGCGGCGGCCGACATAGAACAAGAAGACGATTCTCTACTAACCGTGGTTTTGACTGGCACGTACAGCACTTGCTTCCCTCCTCCAGCACCACCACTGACCTCGTCCGAGTCGCCGAGCTGGAAGCCTTTAGATTTGACCCAGAATTTGAATTTGGCGTTATCCGTGGAGCTCGACTCGGAGCCGTTCAGCAGCTGGACGATCCGCTCGTATTTTTTACGGGTCACCGTCTTGGTTTTGCCCGAGTCCCCGTAAGTCCGGAGGCACCAGTCCTGGAACTGCCGGTACATGTCCCGGTCGCCGCTCTCCATCGTCCCCCCGGCACCGCGCGCACGCGGCGCCCCCGAGCCGAGCCGGGCCGGGCCGAGCCGGGCCGGGGCCGCCCGGGTCACTCGGCACCTGTTCGCCCGGCGCTCATGGGGCGCCGGCACAGCCCCGGCGCAGGCAGGCGGCCCCCGGCGGGGTTTTTTTGTTGTGGTGGTGCCGCTCCGGGCGGGGGGGCGGGGGCCGGCCGGGGGCTGGGCGGGGGGGGCTCTGCGCGGTGGGGAGCGGGGCGGGTGGAGGGCTCCGCGCTGCGCAGCGGCGGAGCGAGGCAGGATATCCCGGCGGCTGCGGCGGCGGAGAGAGAGCTTCGGCCGGAGAGAAAGAATTAAAATCCCATCCTTAGCAAATCTCCGCTCGGCCCCGCGCTGCGCCCGCGTTCATCCTGGATAGCGCAGGTGAAGGGGAAAAATGGAAAAAAGAAGGGAAAAAAAAACCAAAAAAAAAAACACAACAAAAACCAAAAAAAAAAAAAAAAAAAAAAACCAAGCCTTCCCTCCTGCTCCCTCCTGCAGGCTGTGGCGGGCTGTGTCCGTCCGGGCTGTGCCTCCCGAGCAGCGCAGGAGGGAGGGAGCACTGAAGGGCAAACTGCTCTCCTCGCTCCCCTTTATTCCAGGGCTGGGCGCGCTGCTGTCCCCGCTCCGGGCATGGAGGTGCTGGAAGGAAAGAAAGTTCTTACCTGCTATTTTCTAAGCTTAATTACATCCGATCCGCGGGTTTAGTACAGATTTTGTTATGAAAAAAAATAATAATAATTTAAAAAAAAAATTGTAATGCTCCGTAAGCATTTCACTTCTTCATATTCCGTCCCATTGAATTTGGCGATGCCCTTTTAAGGTTTTTCGATTCACTCGCAGCAGATGGAGAGGGGGGGAAAAAAAGAAAAGGAAAAAAAAAAAAAAAAAGCGAAGAGATGTAGGAGATGGGAGATGGGCTCGGCCGCTGGACCGGAGGAGAGCGAGCTCGGTCCCAGGAGGGCTGCGAGGGAAGGGAAGGAGGCGGCTCTCGGGCGCTGTGCCGGGGTGATGCCGGCTCTCGCACGCAGGACTCCTCGGGTGCAGGAGAGCCTTTGGGGGACCCTTCGGGCTGAGCCGGCTGCCAGGCTTGCAAGTAAGTTTGCATGCGGATGCTGAGCAGACCCCCCCCCCCCCTTTTTTTTTTAAAGGATGAAGAAGAAATGATGATAATGGTGATAGTAATAATAATAATAATAATAGTAATAATAATAATAATAGTAATAATGAAAAGCAGTGATTTTTTTCCTACTCCTTTTGCCACCGCTTCAGCTCACGCCGCTCCGAGCAGGACCCCCCCCTCCTCTTCCTCCCGCATTTCTCCGCCTCCTCCATCCAGCGCCGGGCTCCGCTCCGCGGCTCCGCTCCTCACCGGGCTCCGCTCCCCCCCCCCCGCTCCCTGATTGGACGCCGGGACAAAAGTTTCTGTGGCGACGGCGACGGCGGAGCGGGGACGGGCGGCGCTGTCCCGTGCCGGGATGGCGGCGGAGCGCGGCCGCTACCGGGAGCCGAGCGGGCGGAGCGGCGGAACCCAACCCCGGTCGCGGCGCTCCGGGCCGGCGGCGCTGCGCATCCCGGGCCCCGGTGTCCGCCGCAAGACGGGATGCGCAGCGCCGCCGGCCCGGAGCGGGGTGGCTCCGTAGCGGTAACAAAGGAAGTGCTCCCCCATGGCAGGCTGTGCATGTTTATGATACGGATGCGAAGCATCGGCTGCTGAAGATGGGAAAGGAGAGAGGCAGACACGTGGTGGTACTGATGTGTGAAAACTGCAAGCAAGGGGGTGCCTCCTGGTGTCTGAGCTGTCGGCTAGGGTGAAGCCGAGCCCAAAGTATTAGAGCATTGTTGTTGCATGTAGACATTTCCTACTAATTCTGTATGGTTCCCAATTCTTACGTCCATCTCCATTTTATTATTATTATTATTTTCAGTAGGTTTTGTTTGGTTATTCCATTATTTCAGAGGGCTGGAGCACATCCCCCATGAGGAAAGGCTGAAGAAGCTGGGCTTTCTCAGCTGCGAAAAGAAAAGGCTCCAGGCAGACCTCATTGTGGCCTACCAGTCCTTAAAGGGAGAGTATAAACACGGGGGAGACCGACATTTTACATGTGCAGTTAGCAACAGGACAAGGGGTAATGGCTTTAAATGAAAGGATAGTAGATTCAGGTTAGATATTAGGCAGAAATTCTTTACCATGAGGGCAGTGATGCGCTGGCAGAGCTGCCTGGAGAAGCTTTGGGTGCCCCATCCTTGGAGGCACTCAAGGACAGGCTGGTTGGGGCCCTGGGCAGCTGAGCTGGTGGGGGTCAGCCCTGCCCATGGCAGGGGGCTGAGAATGGGTGGGTTTTAAGGTCTCTTTCAAAACAAACCATTCTGTGATTCCCGAATTTGGAAAAATTAAGAGGAGGTAGACCAAAGCAATGGCTTGGAGGTGGGTTGGAAGGTAATGTAAGGTAAGGACCTGAGTTGCTCCAGAGGAGGTTCCGGTTGGATATTATGGAAAGTTTCTACTCAGAAAGAGTGGTGAGGCAGTGGCACAGGCTGCACAGGGAGGTGGGGGAGTCACTGTTTCAGGAGGTGCTCAAGAAATGTGCAGATTTGGCACTGAGGGACAAGGTTAATGGGCATAGCGGAGATGGGCTGAGAGATGGAATAGGTGATGCCAGTGGTCTTTTCCAACCTTTAGATTCTGTGACTCTGTGGTTCTGAAGGAACACACTGGACTGCTGAATCTTTGGGTGAGAGAGACAATGTGTTCCTGTATTCTTTTAAGATACCAAAAAAAAATGGTGTTGTAATTCTGGTTGGATCTTTTTACATAGAGCAGTGCTGATGATGCTGATGACAACAATATTGAGATAGATTCCATATTTACATTTTAACAGCCTCGTTTAGAGACATTTGGGGTCTGTTATGGAAAACATACAAACTCCCTTTCCCTTTATTGCTGCTAGAAAAATTCTGACTTGACTTTATTCTACAAAGCTGCTTTGCTTTCAGTAGTGGCTCTGCAAAACGTAACTTCACATATTTCTCTTATCCTCTGCTTTATTAGTATGAATATTTGTATGAAAACAGAGCCTTTGTTTAAAAGTTCCTGCTTCCTATTCCTCACAGCTCATTGTGTTGGAAGCAATTATGGTTCCCACCACAGAAGGCTCCAATCCCTTCAGAGGATGAAAATATGGGCAGCAATAGGCATCCTTATAAGAATCTGAGCTTTTATTTTCATGCAAGTGTCCTCATTTCCTTAGTAATAAAGGATAAACAGAGGAAAACTGAGCAGATACATGACACATACTGGGAGCAAAAAGAACAACAACAAAAAAAAAGCGTTGAACTTTCTATGTGGGACTCAAAGGTTCTTAAATGTTATAATGATGCCCCACGTTCAGCTTTGCTTGCTTTCATCCTGAAGGAGAAGGTGTGCTCACAGAATTGAGAAGTTTTTTTATTGCACAGGATTTTCTCTTCCTTCCATAGATGATGTACGTTACTCAGCTAGAGCAGCACTGATGTAAATCAGCTCCTGGAATATCACCCAGTTTGATGGCAAAACCAAGCCAGGACCAATAGGAAGGTGCTGAAGGCAGCCTCTCTCTTTTAGCGTTCTTGGCTTTATTGCTGTGGAAGAAGATGTGATAATGGGAATTTGGCCCAAAAGTTCCCTCTTGGGTTGCACAGTGGCTGTTCAGGCACAACACATGTGGTTGCCCAGCTGGCACATTGCTCCTACAGAGGGAGGAAACTGCAGGGGAAGGAAAATGAAGAGAATTACTCCATCTGAAATATTTGACGGAACATAACTTTAATCCCTCCCTGGTATAAAACATCATCCAAATTGCACTTCTGCTTCTGAAATGGATGACACTGTGAGCAGTGCAGGGCCCTCCCACCGCTTCGTAATGTCAAGGAGACCATCAGCTGGAGACCAAAGCAGGAGGAATGAGAGTCACTCCTTCCTTCGCTGCTTTGTGGTTTTCAGCTCCTTCACCCAACTGATGTTTCTTCATGGATGAAATCTGCACAAAGTACTTCCCAAAGCTGTGCTGCTGTGGTTCTAACACAAGGTACCCATGTTCTTTACATGAAAACACTATGCTTATTTTGTGCTCTATGTGCAGGGTCACCAAATGGTTGTAAAAATGCGGCCTTTCAGAAACAAACCTTACAGGCAGCTCTTGACACAGTAACATGTTTGTGCCATTTTAATGTCCTGAATAAAACTATCACTGATACACAGTGCAAATACTGTTAATATCAACTTTAAACAACAGAAGAGTGTAAGTAGTGACTACCCTCACATGACTTATCTCTGTTTATCTACTGCATGCGTCTTATGCTGATCCCCTTGTTCCTGTTAAAATACCAAGTAGCTTTTATTCAATATAACCCCATCTGAATAACAGCAACAAAAGAAAGATCATTATTATATATATATATATATTTAAAGGAAACACAAGCAATGCAATTAATTAAATAGAACCATGGAATGGCTTAGGTTGGAAAAGACCTTGAGGATCATTAGTTCCAACCCCCTGCTGTGGGGTATTCTCACAATAACTGTGGAATTAAACATTAAAGTGGGCTGCAGATCTCAATTTGTGGAAAGAAAAATTGGTTTTCTTTGTATTTTGATTTGGGTTAGAAGGTTGTCCCAGCTGTTGTTATTGGTTTGCCTGTTGGTTTGCCTCCAGCTGTGTGTGTGCTCTGACATATCTATGCTGACCAAAGCAGCTGTTAGAAGCCATTGCACCAACGAGCTGTGCTTCTACTTGCAGTTACTCAGGGAAGAGAACACCTGGAACAGAAAATTCCAACAAAAGCACAGGTTTAGTGGTGGTAAACAGCATCAGAACTAGAGGTATAGATGCACCGAGTAGCCCTGGATTGCTGTAAGAGTGTGACTGTTACTAAAGCTCAGATATTTTAACTTCCTCCTAACATGACATCTTCAAACTCCTCAGTGATTGCATTATATTCTTGTACTACAGCCTGAGGCACAACACACACACGTGTGGCCAGCACTCCCCATATAACACTGGTTGTAGAGGAGATGCAGTAAAGGTTCCCTGGTGCTGCTGCTGCTTCCTGGGCCATTCCAGAGGACCTCTGATCAAGAGAAGTCCCTGCCACCTGCAGGGAGAAGGACATTGCCACAAATCTAAGGAGATCGAGGATTTTGTGATATTTGTGGAAAATGTCCAGGATGGGGAGCTGGAGTTACTGTCATTGTGCACATCTCTCAGCTCAGGAGCAGAGTGCTGGAGGAGACCTCCTCACAGGCCCTATCTAGTGTAACATTTAGACAAGGGCTGGTTACAAAACTCCTCCACATTTCCCCATCACTTCAGGACTCTCCCAACACTCCACATCAAACTGGAATTCTGCAGCAAGAGACTAAAATCTGCAATAGTTTGCAACTGTGGCTATAATTTCCAACCAACTGCAGAGGAGACACTGTGTGTGAAAGACATCAGCACTCAGGAATTAAACAAGTTCCGAGCCCAGCACCACTTCTCCGTGCACCGTCTCTGCAGATCTGCCAGAATCACTGCATTTATCTATACCAAGACCTCAAAGGATATTTTTTATAAGAAGCAGGTATATTTAGGCCTCTGTGCCGGTGTGTTGCCTGAGTCCCCTATTCATAATACGTAGAGCAAAGGCCAAAATCAGTCATCTGACAGTGGGGTTTAAGGCATGGAGGAGCCAGGCATCACCATGACCTCTCTGTCCATGGACCCCTTTGATGCAGCCCCTCTCTGAGCTGGTATACAGAAAGAGAAGCAAAAAGAGAAGGAGCACAAGCTGCAACCACGTGTTGTATCATGAAAGACTTTTTCTAAGCAGTGAGATTTCTCCACTTGCTATCTGCAACCAAGTACTGGTCACTCTCTAATATGGAAGAAATGCAAAAGTGGTTTTACAAAAGTGATCCCGATGCCTTATCTCTTGGATGCTGATCTGAGGCAAGTTTCCCAGGTGCCAAAGACCGAGTGATTCACCTGAACCAGGACGTTCTCCCTTACCAGTTTGATTTCCCTCTTCCTGAAGGAGAGACCAGTTGAAAGAATAGGAGCTCACTGGATAATGCTTCAAGGCTCTGCAACTTCCTAGTGGAAAAACTCAATAATGACAGCAGTGTGCCTGAAATTTGAAGGATCACATGAATATTTGTATTTATCACTACTAGCCTGTAGAGAACAATGCTGCCTTAGCAAAGTCCACACTCTATTGAACACATACTGAACTTTGCAGTGTTAAGTTCTGTATATTTTCACGCTTTTCGTATTGAAGTTTGCATAATGTCTTTTATGGAAGAAAGTAAAATTGGAGCTCTTTGTACTTCACACAGCCATTTTTCAAACCAGAGGTGTACTTTGTTTTCTGAAATTGATATCCCCTTTCAAACAAATACGCAATAAAAAATGTGCTCATGTGTGAAAAAGCCATATGCAGTGTTGAAATTCTGGCCAACTTGTTATACAGATACTACATGCTAGAGAAACGATGATTCAGTGGGGGAATTTTACTCATCGTTTTATGTGCTAAACTTCAGAAGCAAAACTTCACCACTCTTGTTCATGCCAGAGATCAGGGAGTTAGAGATGAGCATGGCCATAGATGGGAGAGCTTAGAAAGCCATTCTAATGCTTTTAGTGCTCCTCAAGGGGGAAGGGAGAAAATAAAAAATATAGAAGAAAAGGGGAAAAAATGCGTTTACTCTTTCTAAAATATCAAGTACTGCCATGGTATTCCCAGTCCCTATTGGGAAGGAAAATGCCATTTTGGGCTTTGCTTTCCAATGTGTGAGATTCCCAGCTCTTTAACCACTCACTCTGTCATTGTATTTGACACTGGCAGAACAAAACCTACCATTAGATTAGTGACTACCTATTTCATGTGTTCACTTGTTTATCAACTAAAGGAAACACAAAAAGAATCACAGAATCACAGAATGGCCAGGGTTGGAAGGGACCTCAAGGATCATGAATCTGCAACCCCCCTGCCACATGCAGGGCCACCAACCTCCCCAATTAATGCTAGACCAGGCTGCCCAGGGCCCCATCCAACCTGGCCTTGAACACCTCCAGGGATGGGGCATCCACAACCCCTCTGGGCAGCTTGTTCCAGCACCTCACCACTCTCTCTCTAAAGAACATACGCCGGACCCAACATTTGTCCCTCACATAGTTAGTTCATGTTGTCTGGCCCAATTTTTCACTTTGCTTTTTGTCATCATTTTTATCAATGTATTTGGATTCATGAAAGAGGTGGTCCCCTTAGCATTGCTTGCTATAGGCCTCTGAGAATGAATGCAGTAAATCTACCAATAGATGCAAGAACCCTAGAAAACAAAGAGCAAGTCGACAGACAATCTTCAGGAAATAATTGTGGTGTGCTGAAGACAAAGTGCATCACTTCTTTTCTGCTCTCAAAATCTCGAAGCACAGATCCCATGCGAGAACTTCCCTTATCTTCCACTTCAAAAAGTGAGCTTGAAATATATCCTGGAGAATAACTATAGGGAAAAAGCCTTTACAGATATACCTCTGTCTGTATTTCTCTGATATGGCTGGGTGTCCTGGCTGTGGTAAGAGCCATCCCTAAAAAGGGAAAGCAGATGCATCCAAAGTAACAACTCAGGGTTGTTTGTTTTGCAGAAAAATTGACTAGATCAATCTATTTCACTTAACAAAGACAAGGTTAAAGGGAGAATTGGTTATAACTCACACATTTCCCTCTCCTGTGGAAATAGAATAGAGGACTAGGAATTTGATAATATATGTCACTTCACTCAAGTGGAAAACGGTCTGACAAGAACCAGTGAATTTTGAAACCAGACACATTTTAACATGGAAGGTAATTAATTATTAGAACAACTTGCTGAGGATTGTAATGGATTCCTCATCGCTAGACATTCTGAAGTTGAAATTGATTTATTTTCTCAGAGAAATGCTCCAGTTCATACAGGAGATAATCCAAGAAAATCCCATAACCTGTTTAATACAAGAAAAAAATAGATGATCACAAATAGTCTTTCCTGCTTTGTGATCCATACATCTACACCAAATAGCTGAAGCATAGCTGCCTGTGTCTTATATTAAACTAGTAAGTAGGACTCAAACATTTTCCCCTTTATTTACATTTGTTTGAGAAATGTACAGTTAAAGACTACAGCATAAATTACGTGTTCATTGTCTATGCGGGATATTCTGTCTGGCAGATGGATTCAAAGGCTGGGGAACACCTAGCCACCATTTAACCTGCATATGTCCAGCACAGAGCGCAGCATTACCCCCATAGTTCCCACACTGCCAGAGGAGATGACATCCAGTTGACAGATGTCCTGTCCAGCAGTGGGAGTGTGGCTGCAGTTTGCTTTGGGCATACAAGAAGGAGCTGGATAATCCTCTCGCGGTTATTTCAATGGAGTTTGAACCCTGGATTTTTTCAGGCTCTTCTGTGACTTGCACACCAAATCCAGTATAAAGGATGAGGTCTCAGCACTGCTAAAGACACCAGCTGCCTTGACTTGGATTCCAGTGAATGCCACTGGATGAGTCAAAAAGATGCAGCATTGGCCATAACGAGAACATCCAGGAGTTCAGTTAGGAGCTCATCATGGATTTTGTTATGCAAAACTAAAGGTGAAATAAGGCATCACTGGACCTATTTGACCGTGACTTCTGTATTCCTGATCAGCTTACATTTAGCTGCATGAAATAAGAAGTATACAAATTTACTACAAACTGGAGGCAGAGAATCTTCTGTTTCAAAACTTGTCCCAGGTCTTCACAGTCATTGCACTGAGCAGCATCATCCATTCCAGGAGTGTGTCTGTGTCTGAGCAATACAGTGCTCACTGCAAACACTGCTTGACCTAGAAAATTACAGCCCACAAGGAAAAGAACCCTTTCAATATCCTGGTGGTAAGTCATGGAGACCAACAAGGCAGAGAACTGCAACACTTAAAAAGTGTAGCTGCAGGCAGTTATGCTTAACTCTTATGAAGCCATTATGATACACTTACCTATATAAAATAGTCAAGGTAGGGGAAGGAGTGTTTTATTACAGCTGAAAAAAAGGAATAAAGCAATTGCTCTAATCAAGGAGGTGAGTTACTTTTTCCTGCAAACTCTGTCTCTCACATCTTTGAACTGCCATGGCTACAAGGCTGATGCTCTTCCTGCACACAGTGTTGTTGGCAGACCTCATTTTACATACAGCACAACACACCTGAGCCAAGAAGTAAAACAAAAGTAATGATTATACACAGTGAAATATGAATTTTAAAGCAAAGGTAGAAAAAAAATATTAGATATTCTTGCTGTTTTTTCTTTTTTTTAATAGAATGAAATGACTGTTTTATAAAAATAGCAGTAAAAATGTAATTAAAAGAATCCACAGATAAAACTTCTCATCCCAGTTACTCACTTCGCCAAAGATATCCCCTTATTTTATATATATATATTTTTTAATCTATGATCATAGAATCATGGAATCATAGAATAGTTTGGGTTGGAAGGGCCTTTTAAGATCATTGAGTTCCAACCCCCTGCTATAGGCAGGGACACCTCCCTCCAGAATGGGTTGCTCATAGCCCCATCCAGCCTGGCCTTGAATGCTTCCAGGGAAGAGACATCCACAGCCTCACTGGGCAACCTGCTCCAGTGTCTCATAACCCTCACAGTAAAGAATTTCTTCCTAACATCTAGTCTAAATCTGCCTTTTTCCAGTTTAAAACTGTTTCCCCTATCCTGTTGCTACCCGCCTTTATAAAATGTCCTTCCCCAGCTTTCCTATAGGCCCCATTTATGTACTGGAAGGTCATGGATGAGATCGCCCCACAGCCTTCTCCTCTCGAGGTTGAGAAGCCTCAGCTTTCTCAGCCTGTCCTCATAGGGGAGGTGCTCCAGCCCTCTGATCATCTTCGTGGCCCTCCTCTGGACCCACTCCAACAGCTCCATGTCCTTCTTGTGTTGGTAACCCTAGAACTGGATGCAGTACTCCAGGTAGGATCTCACGAGAGCAAAGTAGAGGGGCAGAATCACCTTCCTCGACCTGCTGGTCACACTTCTCTTGATGCAACCCAAGATACAGTTGGCCTTCTGGGCTGCAAGCACACATTGCCTGCTCATGAGTCTTTCATCAACTGACACTCCCAAATCCTTCTCCTCAGGGCTGCTCTCAAGCCATTCTCAACTCAACCTCTTGGGATTGCCCTGACCCAGATGCAAGACCTTGCTCTTGGTAATGTTGAACTTCATGAGATTGGCATGGGGCCACCTTTTAAACCTGTCCAGATCACTCCGGATAGCTTCCCTATAGCGTGTCAACTGCAACACTCAGCTTGGTGTCATCTGCAAATTTGCTGAGGGTGATCAAGTGATTTTTATCCATAATCAAATAATTATGTATTGACTTTCATTCAGAAAGAGATGGTACATGCTTATTTGCACAGGCTGCCCAGGTGGAGTCACCATCCCTGGAGGTGTTCACAAACTATGCGGACGTGGTACTGAGGGATGTGGTCAGTGGGCATGGTGGGGATGGGCTGACAGTTGGTCCATGTGATCTTAGTGGTCTTTTCCAACCTTCAACGATTCTGTGATTCTATGATTTATATAGATACATGCACACCTATACCTAAATTCTATCTGTTCTAATCATGTGCCATCTATTTCTGAAGAAAGATCAACTCATAATCATTTTTCTTTAGTTCATATCAAAATATAAGGGAGACACTTATATAAAAAAAAAAATCTTCAGATACAACAAAGAAAGAAGTGAAAGAAAAGAGTTCATACACGGGGTATCACAATTTTGTGTGAAATTGGGTGGCAGCAACACTGTAACAAAATAAAAATATTCCCCTCTCTCACCTTCCTTTCTGAAGACTAAAACAATCACTCATTTACAAAATGACTCCAATCTAGAGCTACTCCGGGCTGAGAGTGTTAAACACCTGAATGAGACACACAGAGCAGAGGGTAAGGGTGATTCAGATGCTGAGAGGTCTGACTAATGCTTCTGTGCATTAACAGCAGAGATTAGTGAGCTGGCTCCATGCATGTGGCAAAATGAGCAGTAAATGGCAATATGCTGGAAAGCATTAGAGATTTTGGGGGGATAAGGGAGAAGGAGGGAAAATTGCTGCTATCTGTGGTGCAATTTAACAGGTAACAGCAACTTTGAAAGAATAAAAAAGCACTCAGAACTTCTCCTATTTGAAATAGGGTGCTAATTAGGTGGGGATGGAGCGATTCCTGGGTAGTATGCTACTGGAGTAGTTGCTGCCTTTGACATGACTTTCTGGGTAGTCTTGCTTTTGTCTGGTACATTATTTCTCCAGCTGAATCTTGTTGGTAGCGACCACCAAATATTTAGGCAGACATTTTGCTGACAGCAAGGAAATACCCTCCAGAAAGACTCACAGCGCGGCTGACTTGTGGAAATCAAACCCTATAACCACAAAGTAGTTATAAAGCAGGTATACATTTTTATTACAGCGCTGTGCACACATGCTGGGTGCAAAGGGGGTGGCCCCTCCTAGTTTGCACACTGCAAAGTGACAGTTTAAGGATATTTATAGAGACAAGTTATACACATGAAAGAATAGGAGCGGATATTACTATTGATTCCGAGAAACTAGGCATGGATCGTTCTGATATTACAATTAGAATAGCAGGAGATATTACAATTGGTTCCAAGAAGTTATCATCATATACTCCAGCCCAGTTGCTGAGTTATTGTGACTTGCAGGTTGTAGTGGAATTCCTAAGTCACAGTCTGAACAAATGTGTGAGCACGAGTGCCTGGCACAGGAGAGAGATAAGGCTGCATTCCTTGACTCATTCCCCCTCGATATCCCTCCCTGCAGCATCTGTTTTGCCTTTGTTCACTTTACACCCCCTTGCCTAGTTCATAATTAAGTGAAATGCCATTCTGAAACAATTCTAAAGTAATATGTTTTACATCACGGCATGGTCTGGAGGTTCCAGTTAAACTCACCAAGAACTCTTCAGTCAGTGGGAAAAGAACTTCCTCTCAGGTCAGTATGGCAGATCACTGCTAAGCTACAGTCTGGCCTTGCAAATGCTCAGCCACTTCATAGAATCACAGAATCACAGAATGGCTTGAGATGGAAGGGACCACAAGGATCACCAAGTTCCAACCCCCTACCACAGGAAGAGCTATCAACCTCCACATGTGGTGCTAGATTAAGTTGCCCAAGGCTCCATCCACCCTGGCCTTGAACACCTCCAGGGACGGGGCATCCACAACCTCTCTTGGCAGCCTGTTCCAACACCTCACCACTCTCATAGTAAAGAACTTCCCTCTGACATCCAACCTAAATCTTCCCTCCTTGAGCTTGAATCCATTCCTCCTTGTACTATCTCTGTCTACCCTTGTAAAAAGTTTATTTCCCTCCTGTTTGTAATCCAGTTTTAAATACTAGAAGGTTGCAATGAAGTCACCCCACAGCCACCTTTTCTCCAAGCTGAACAAGCCCAGTTCCCTCAGCCTGTCTTCATAGGGGAGGTGCTCCAGCCCTCTGATCATCTTCATGGCCCTCCTCTGGACCCTTTCCAACAGCTCCACATCTTTCCTGTATTGGGGGCCCCAGACCTGGACACAGTACTCCAGATGGGGCTTCACGAGGGCAGAGTAGAGGGACAATCACTTCCCTGTCCCTGCTGGCCACTCCTCTCCTGATGGAGCCCAGGATACCATTTGCTTTCCGAGCTGCAAGAGCACTCTGCTGGCTCATGTTTAGTTTTTCATCCACCAGGATGAAAACATTTAACAATTAACTTTTAGAAACATTTTTCAGTGAGAGAATTCTGCAATCAACAACCCCCTCCCCACCCTTCCCCCATTAGTAGCTTGCTCCAGTTTTTAACAGGGATCACTGTTATCAGACAAACCTGTACTTTAGGCCTATCATCGCCCCATGGGAGATGTTCTGGGTGTAAGTGGTTTGCCCGTTCTGAGACCTCCACCTCCACTCCGGTGCCTGTTTGGGAACTGGATGGCCACTAGCAAATATGGGTAAATTCACTCCTTGTCCTCTTAAATTTCTCAGGGGAGTGCCTGGCTGCTTCACACAGGCTCTGAAAAAGCATTTTGAAATTACACAGTAAGAAAACATAAATAACAGAACTACACCTGGCATGAATCTCAAGGCCACAGACAGGGCCAGACCCAGGGGCACATCCACCTGTGTATGGGGAAGAGTTGGATGTCCTTATGGCCATAACAATGGAGTTTAACCCCAGACCCTGCTGTTCCTGTCTGCTCGCAGCAGCAGCTCTTGGCCTTGCAGGGCTCACAGCGGGACAACTGACCCCATATCCTCATTGGGAGGTTTGTGACGGGGGATCCATAATGGAATAACATGGGATATCATTTCCAGATTTTCAAATAGATTATATATTGCCCAGAGTATCTCTGTGAGCCCTTCTGAGATCTAGCTGCAGAGGAGGGAATGTTTAATTAGCGGGCAGCATAATGCCAGGCTGCTGTGTTCCAGGGCTTTGTATTATTGATGCGAGCCTCAGCGAGAGCCGGGGGTAATTAGCCTGGTGCTGGGGGCCACAAGGCGTGTTCCTCTCCTGCGGCTGCAGGGCTGAGCAAGGAGGTGAGGGTGTGCAGGATTAGTAGGAAAAGCCAGCCCTGCTGGGAAACCACTGCAGGTGGCTGCCGCTCCGCTTCCCAAGTGGTAACAGCCAACTTTCCCAACCTGGAGATCAGGCCCCTGGAGAGCAGGCAAACCTGCAAAGCGACCAAAAAGTGGAGCAGAGCAGAGCAGAGCAGAGCAGAGAATAAATGTGTGCTGCAGACTGCTGCTTTGCCAGGGCAGCAGTGAGTTGCATAGGGCCATCACATGCTTCAACTTCCCCTTCCCCTTGTCTTGGCCTGAGTATCACACACTGCCACTGGCTTTTTACTTTTCAGTACACTTCCAATTTGTTTTGTAAACAATGACAGACTCACAGCTACATTTATCTGCAGAGGTGATTACCTTAGAAACCCAAACTGAGAAGTGTTTAATTTGCCTATATCTATGAACAACTATTTTCAAAGAAATAATTTCCCTTAAGGAGACAGTTTCTTTATGACAATATTCACTTCTATTAGGGCAGTAGTTTTACAACTCAGAAGCGCTTCTCGTGCTGCTCAAACCAAATGCATTCATGGGTTGTAAGAAGGCAGAAGCCAATTTCTCAGCCAATCATTGTTCTGCATAACACAGGTCACAAAGTTTCATCTGTTTTCTTAGTAACCTGTAATTGTGTAGGTACATGCTTAGGAAGACTAGCATTCTCCCTGTTTTCTAAAAAATATATATATATATATATGTACTCATCTGGTCACATATGAGATGGGACTTTAAGGAGATGGGATTAGTCCCTACCTGTAACTAATCAGCTGTCTCCCAGCTGATGAGATAAGGCTAACAAGCAGCTTACTTAAGGGAGGAGCTGCTCTAGGGCTAAGGAGACTGGGTCATGGAGAGGGTAGGTCTTTGTTGTGTAGAACTGGGTGTGCTGCCTGGTGATGCTGGGAGCAGTCGGGAGCTCTGGTTACCCATCTGGCTGTGGCTCTGTTTGGTTCAATCTTTTTAGAACGGCCTCAGGAAATGCTGCTGATATCCAGAGAGGAATGCACTCTGCTTTCACAAAGGTTGTTCCATTGTAGGTTACTGACCTATGTGGGATATTTGACTTTGTTATGTGTCCACTGTCTCTTAACAGCAACTGATGCTATTTCTATGCAGTAGATTATCTGCATTTTTTTCGTCCTTGAACTATGTTGCAACTCTGAATTCTAACAAGGAAGATGGAGGGCTTATCACTGTGCAGAGCTATGAGAGTTTATCACCTAGAGCTCTGAATAGGATGGGTAATGTGCAAAACTATCAGGGAGCATATTAACTCCTTCTGTAGTGGCTCTTCTGCTTCACTAGTGAAAGTCTATACTACTAAAGGTTTCCAGTCTAGCTAGAGCAAGCCTAAAAGCCTTGCACCAGGTGCTGCACACAAATTGGTTCGGTAGCTCCCTCTAACCAAGTTCTTGCCATCTGTCATTGCACTGCTGAAATAGGGCCCTTAATCCTGCAGTAGGGATGCTCCAATCCAGGGAGAGGCTTATGCAGATGTCCTCCCCCACCTGCTTTGTGGCAAAGATCCGAAAACAAAAAGAGGGTTATCTGGGTATCCAGGGTACAGATCAGGCAGGCAGAATTCTGAAGGCGCAAAGCCATTCTGGTATCTCTTGCTCTCATTTACTGTTAAAGCCCGCCCGTGGGTTTAGCATCGTGCTTCTCGCCCCGTTAAGGGATAAACAATGCCTGAAGGCGGCTTCCTTCCCTGTGAAGGAGTCCCCGCGCTACACTAGGTGGCACTGCTTAATACTTACGTCTTCCTCTGCCTGCTCCCTGGATCCCGAGCATCCTGCAGCTGCTGTTCCATCGGGCTTCTACCAGTATCAGAGGGTCACTGCGGGGAGGGATGCAGGGCAGCCATGTAACAGGGGTGCGGGAATGGTTTATAGGGACTTGTACTGACCTTATCTTTTTGCCTTATTAAACAGGTAAAGCAGAGCTTTTCAGGGATTACACAGTTAAAACTGAGTTCTGCTGTTATCTGTGACTCCTGTTAACGTACCCAGTCTTGCTTCTGTCAGGAGTAGAGCAAAGGGCCAAACTGGTGGAACTGCTACAGACAACAGTCATTGTAGGAAACCTGAAATACGAGTGGTAACACAGCTGTTAGATCAATGAGTATAGTGGGAGGACAAGCTGGGGGATAACAAATCTCTTTGCTCTCATCAATATGCTATAGATCTAGCAATAAACAACAGGATTTCTGCTTTCAGAACTGTGTTCAGCTAAACCTGAAGGCTGATTCTTGCAAGGACGGCCTGATCAAAACTTAAGAATGCTGCTGAGCTCCTATTTCAGATGCCAATCTTTTACGTTGTGCCCTTTGCTCTTTAATAACTTGCTTGATACCTAAGATGTGGAAGCATAAAGTGCTACCAGTATTTTGTGTCCTCTGTAGGCATACTCTGAATTTTCAGGAAGTCAAACACAACTTCATAACTAGTGTACAGTTCTCTCACAACTACTTCAGAATGTTGTTTAAAATCAGCTTTCTGTTCGTGTGCAGTTCTCAAAGCGTAAGAAGACATTTAAGTACTTTGAACCCATGTTAGATACTTCTAAATATCTAGCTGGGCCTGGAACACTTAAACTGACTAAAGCCATGTTAGAATGATGTGGGTATTACTGAAGATGGATAAAGTTCTGGACAAGACAAAATGAGATCGCTCCCACAGAAATATGAAAAATAGATTATTGTGGTAGCGGTAGACTGACCATTCTGATGCCAGTTCCTGGAAAGAACATAAAAGTCTACCATGGTAATAGAAGGAACTGCAAGTTAATGAATATTGACTTCTACTGATCTTTGTGGAAAATATCAAGCCATCTCACTTCTGCAGGCGTTGAAACAGGCTGTTTAGCTGTGATGGAGCACTGAAGACATCCTGGCTGATTTAATGTCAATCCATTTGGTCTCTGATTTAGGCCTTGGAAATGAGCTTAAAATCTGGGGTGACTTGAGGTAGAAGGAACTGCAAGTGTACACAAGGGTTAAATTACAATTTAAAAGATCCAGACAAAATGGCTTAAAAATACTAGTTTGGATACAATAAGGATAAATAGGATCTAATTTGTTTCTTGCTTCCGATAGAATATGAAGGACAAGTGGTGAAGTCTTTTCCACATGTGTTTTGGGCATATAGCTAAACACAAATCTCAACTGTGCTGTTGCCAACACTCTCCTTCCATCTCATTAGAGTGGGAGATAGACAGAAATATCAACTGCAAGGCACATGGGAAATTCTTTTTCCACCTATCATTGATCAAACCTTGGCTGGAGCATTCTGCCCGGTTTTGGATATTGTACCTCAAGAGCAATGTGGCACGCTTGGAGAGCATCTAGAGCAGAACATGTTCTTCCTTGTAATGAATATAACCTAAGAAGAAAAGACTTTCTTTAAAAGTACATTATTTGAATTAAAGAAAAAGCTTGGGAGTGGGAGAGAAGGAATGATTATAATTTTCAAGTACATAGAGGAAGGAAATAACCTCTTCAAATATAGTGAAAAAGAGCAATAGCTTTAAATTGGTACAAGAAAGATGGGAGGTTGTGAGCTAAAGCTCTCAAATGGTGAGTGCCTGAGGGAGCTGTGTAGCTTCAGTAGGGTGAGCTTTAAGGAGATGTTGATGAGAACTGCCATGAACTACAGCAGATACAGTTGATTCTGCCTTGATCCAGTGAGAAGCCTAGACTCCTTTCTGCATTTTTCTATTTAACAATAATATTGAATGAAAAAAAAAAACATTAATATACAGCTGTACAATGAATTTGACATACACATTTTCTGTGTTATATACTTATCTATATTGGTACTATATCTTCTCATTGTATTAGTATTTATTATTCTACTGAGTAGAAAAAGGCTGGATAATCCTGATACAGTATTGTTCTTCATATGCTATATGATGTGTTAAACAACTGTGGAGGGGAATCGTTTGATCAAGGAAAAAAGTTTTTGATATGTCAGTAGTATTGGATTTCTACCAGGTACTTAGTTTTGCCAATGTTAAACTGTGAAAAAACCTACATGTTTCTTAAATGCTGCTTCCAGTCCCTACAATTTTGTTGTTGTTTGATTCTGTAGCATGACAAAAGAAACAAAATGGAGAAATCTCATATGCTAAGGCTGAAAAAGTTCTTTGAGTAAAATGCTGAATTTATGTGCCCTTAAGTCTTAGTAAGTGATCCACTTTGGATATTACGAAAAACTTATTTTCAGAAAGAGTGGCCATGCCATGGAGCAGGCTGCCTGGGAAGGTGGTAGAACCTCCATTCCTGGAGGTGCTCAAGAACCACGTGGATGTGGCACTGAGGGATGTGTGGGCATGGTGAGGATGTCTTATGGTTGGACTGAGGGATCTCAGTGGTCTTTTCCAGCCTTAATGATTTTGTGATTCTAAGTAGAATGTTAATTGTTTGTATGAGGGTTACGCAAACCAGAGTTTTAGTAAGAGGTGTAAAATATATACTTATGGAGCTTTATTATAAGAAACAATTGTTTTCAAATCTCAGTCATGTCAGGGTTTTTTAGTGGTTTAATGACTGTGGAGTTTATGTCCAGCCCAGACTCAAATGTAGCACCAGAAGGAATATTTTTGTTGCATAAACATTGCTGGACAAATGTTAGAAACCTGTATGGGAGCTGCTGAATCACAGCCTGAACCTTTGATTAGTTATCTGAGGCAAGCAGTATGTCAGCCCTGGGAAAGCAATTCACCTGTGCTGCAGGAAGGGGTGGAGCCAGGCTCCACCTCTCCAGACCCATTTAAGTGCTGACTGCCAGGGAGGAAGGATCTCTTCTGAGAGATCCACTCCTTTGGAGCCCTTTGCAGCAAGCCCTCTGCACGGGTAAGCATTCCACCTATTTTCTCTTTGTTCCCCTTGTGCCTAACTCTTTATTGGTTTATTTTCACACCTTGACTATACATCTATTTTTGACTGTACTTTTCAATTATATTATTTTTTCCTTGATTGTACAAAACCTTTACCTTATTTTGAAGCTCAGGTACAAATAACTTATATATAGAATTAAAAATTATATGATTTCTCTGAGAAGTCGTTTTAAAAAACACAAGACATTTTGTCTTTTGTGACACTTGTTTATAATTTCTTACAAAAAACAGATTGCTCTGTGGATACCAAAGGGGCTGTGGGTAGCATTGGTGTGTCAGATAGGGGTTTCTTTTCCTCTGCCTACAGAGCCTGCCTTGGGTCTTGGCACTCCATGGCCTGAGTGCCCTAAATGGATCCCTATGGGGGAGAGCAGAGGGCTGCACAAGAGGCAGCTGGGTGCTGATCTCCACAAACACAAACTTTGGGAATACCACCTCCCTCTTTCTCAGCCCTTAAACAGAAATCTCTAAAGATTTACAGCTGTACATATCTTTAAATATTTTTTTGTTTTTGTTTTGCAGAAGTGATCAGTGTACTTTAAAAATCCTTCCCATAGCGTTAGTCCTTGTACAGAAAGATAGCACTCATTCAGTTGAGTTTTTTACAGGTTTCTATTTCTGCAGAGCCACCTCCATCCAGACTCACCAGGGTAACTGTGCTTAAGAACAAATACTGTTCTGATGGAAACTCAGGAGAGACAAACTTAAAGATTTCACTTTTTTTTTTCTTGATGTTACCATGAGTTTGAAAAAGCAAATCATCAGAGGATCCCTCCTGCTCATTCAGTCAACACCTGTTCCTGGCTGCACGGAGCCTGCTCTGCAGCAAGGAAACCCAGTTGGATGGGAAGCACTGCACACTGAAGTGCTTCGAGGAGGCAGTGCTACTTCTCAGCACCTCAAATGGGTTTTGTCGTGTACAATCATAACACAAGCTGGATATTGAAAATTTGTGGTTCAGTAATTTGAGCACTCCTCTGAAGTGATACAAATAATGCAAAACACTTTCCATGATGCCTACTTTAATGATGAGAATATTGCTGATTTTTAGCGCAAAGGTACATCTGTTTTATTTGCAGCAGTGCCCAAAGTGAACTTCAATTATTCAACTTTGCAACTACTCAGTGATCCTGGCTCAGTAATGAGGTCTTCCTACTCATGCATTTCACGTTTGAAAAAAGAAATGTTATTTGTAAAAGACAAAGTCATGAAGTACAGTAAAAGCTACCTTCATGTGTTAAAATACTCTACAGCATGGAGACTAAAAATTAAAGGAAAGAAGAGTTACAGTGTTATTTCACAGCCCCACACCTCCTGAAGGTGACTGAATTCTAGTGTGAGAAAGGACTTGTATATATAACAGCCTCTGTTATGATCTGTATTTTTGTTTCTGTGCTGGCTGCTAAGGGAGCATGGCACAAGAGAAGTGATCTTAGCTAGGTACGTTTATAAAACTAAAAGCACGGGCTGCATGAGAAATAGGCATGACAAATGGTTTTCAGGATCTCGTTTCATAGTTTCCTTCCTCCAAGTATGTTGTTGTATATGAATGATTGGCATGTGTAAGAAGTCTGAGTATGGTTGGTTTTAGTGGTCCTGGTGGCTTTTTGGTTGTCTTTTTTCTCCCTTACTTTGTGTGTGTGTGGCTGTGCATGTGGAGAAGAGAGGGACATGGAACACATAATGAGTGTCACGTTTGTTAGGTATAGAAATAGCTCACTCCTTCATGTTTTTTCCCCTCTCAGAAGCTCATATTTGCTACTTTAAGTGTCCCAGTAGCTTGCACAGGACATAGACATGACATGTAGAAGAGCTGCCTGGGCCGTGCTCCACAGGGTTGAGAAGGCACTGTCCTATGAGAACCTCCACCCAGCCCAGCTGTGATGTGGCCTGAGGGCCTGCTCTGTTCCTCTGCAAACATGACTGGACAGTGGGCTCTGGGCCACCTGCACTGCTAATGTGCAGCAAGCTGCGTGCAACAGAAGAAAGCAACCTGCTGAAAATGAAATCTGGCTATGATGAACCAAGCTAAACCAGTATGGCTGGCCATCAAAGCTCATCCTCACAGCTGCTTTCTCTCCTTCTCATGAAGTACAGCAAATGTAACTCAATGTGGCAGCTCTGTAAGGCAGAGAGAGAAGGGGCAGTCAAAGCTGTTTATGGATCGGACCTTCTCCATTCACAGTTTGTCCACGCAGCAAATGGCTCTGAATTATTCAAATCTTTTTGGAGTTAATTTGTACTGGGTGACTGGTGTATTGATGTAACTGAAGTGGTTCTTGTTTTGTGAAATGGAGAGGAAAAAAAAACACAGCAATGCTAGCTGCAAACTATAACATGTTTTGCCAGTGCCTCTGTCAGCTTCTCAAAGGCCTAAACTACTTGATTTGTAGGGCAGCCCAAGAGGAAGGTAAATGCTCATTTTACAGGCAGGGAAATTAGGGTTGTTGAAGTACTAAAGCATTGGTTACTAAAGCAACCTTCTCCAAGTCTTTTTTTTTCTACTAATCCATCAGAACAGTGATAAAAAAAACTAGAGCATTTTGATCCTCAACTTGCTTTTTAGCCATAATTTTCATGCCTGCTTTAGCGATGCTTATAACTACATGGTCCCCTTTACAGCCTTGCATCAGAAGTTCCACATGAGTAGGAAAACAAAGATGAAACAAAGCACTGAGAGAGAACCCAAGTCTTGGAGGTTTTGGATGCAAATCATCTGAATATTTTGAAACTTTAAGAGATAGATAACAAACATGACTAACAAGCTTCTAGTATTCCCTGACCCGTTCAAACAAGAATAAGGACCTAATCATAAAATCCATATTCCTCATCTAGCTGCAGGTATACATTCAAGACCCTCACAGGAACCTTTTCCTTGTTGACCTGGCTTCACCCAGATGTTTCATACTGGCCCTCTCTCACTCCATGCTGAGTCCCTGTCTCACACTGTGATCAAAGATGCACACAGAGTACCAGCAGATTGCTTAGAAAGTTATGAACGCCTCCAAGTGTTGGCTGGAATAAAGCTGAGCCAATAAGAAATGGTTTTTGCAGCATCTAACATGATATATCAGTTGTCCATGCTGAAATTATGAGGACTAAACTTTACAAAGCTGATGGATACTAATTAAACAAGAAGGGCTTGACTTGACTTTCTGTGCAGTAGGATTTTCAAACTACTTTGAAGTACAGTGCAATGCATAAGTTTGAGCCCTATTTTTTTTTTTCTGGTATTTGTAGATTTGTAGATCAGAGAAAATCTCCTTTCATAATGCCAGTCCCAGCCCAACTCCCAACTGATGTGTACCCCAAGACTCAAGATTCAAGGGGGTCATTAAAGAAATTTTTAAACAGGATCAACTACCGACATATCTGCAAAGTTTTAAACTACAAGTGTAAGGACAGTGAGAATTTTTATGCTCTTTTTGAATTGCCATTATTAGCTTAAACTCTGTGAGAAAAGGATAGGCAGTAATTATTTTGCAGTGCATCTGATCCACTTGCGCTTGTGAAGCAAGGAAAATCACTTGGCTCAATAGCAAAGTCACTGACTGTGCATTACACATAATTCTTTTCAAGAAAAAAAGAAAGCGCCACAAGCTGCAGCCCATCAAGTATGGCTCCACAACAAGCTTATTTTCCTTATAATAAGAAAATAAGTGCAGAAATACTCTTCTGTAGGTCATCTCTTAGCAGAGAAGCCTTTTTTAAGGGAACCTGAAAGCAACAGCATTTTCTGCAAGCAGTATCCTACTATGCTGTAGTTTCTGCATGCCTGATTGTAGTGTAGGTGGGAACTCCTACCAGCAATAAACAAAAAGCAATAAACATCCACCCATAAACTGTTGCCATGATTTCATCTCTGCTTGGGGAATATTCACTCTATATACAAAATCAAAGTGAAAGAGAAGATAACTTCATAGTTCTTGGCTCTTCCATTAGCTGGGGCTCAAATGAAACCAGAGTTTGAGACCAGATTACACAGCCAAGAACAATCAGCCTCACTCCTTGTTCTACGTTTTGTCTTGAGTTATGGTCTATTAAAAAGATTTTGGATTTGTTTTCTTTTTTGTGAGGGTACTTCTCAGCGTGATCAAGTTGCTTCTCAACCTTCTCTTTGATAAAGCTAAGGAGACACATCCTTTGAAAGGCTTGTCCAGGCCCCATCTTTGCCCTTTTCAGTTCTGGACTTTTTCTGTTTGTTTCCCATGTCATCTTCTTTAAAGCAGCAGCAGCAATGGCATGCAATATTCCAATGCCCCATTTAGCAGTAAAATCCTTTCTCCTCGCAAGTTGCCAGTTCACACACCATGTGCATCAACAAGACAGGGCACTGGGATTTCCTGCTGAGTTGCTTCTTCCTTAGGATCCTCATATCTTCTTCCATTCTTCTATTTTCCAGGACGTGACTACCCGTTCTGTAGGTCTGAATCCTTTCCTTTGCCCTGGGTATGCAGTCAAAAAATCAAGTAAAAAAAACTCTGTAATACAGTGAACATTTACAGTCTAGTTAACAAGTAAGCATTCTCCAGTCTCTTGAGTTTAGTAGTTCTAAATATCAAAGAACTACAAAATCTCATTTTTCACTTTCAAAAAATTGGATTTATATTCATCAGCACTGAGATTAAGAATCTAGTCTGCAAAAAGGCCGGAAAAAAAACAGCAAACAAATTACAGAATGAACTGTAAGCCAACAACCAAGAAGACAAAAATATGCCTAAAGAGATCTAGCTGCATTAATAAGTGAACAACAGATGATGGAGTAATTACTATTTCAGTATCAAAGGGTCTTAGTCCCTTTGAGGAGAGAAGTGAAACAAGGCTACATGCTGTAAGTAGGAAACTAACCAGCAGCACAATCACCGCTAGAATCTGATTTTGATAAGTTACCTTTACTTAGAAATCCTGTCAACATACAGAAAATACAAGACTGCAAATTAATAAAACAACTACTATGAAAGGCTATTTATACTTCAGAATAAAACTCAGTGAAAGTATTTGCCTTCAGGGACCACAGACATTGAATTTGGTGTAAAATTCCCAATTTAATTGATATAAAAGACCTTTTTCTCCAGCCAAGGTGGATCCAATCAGTACTTGACAAATTTGAGCTGCCCATTAGATCAATGGTTTCCTTGGTAAGGGCCAGAAACTGAGGAAGAGTGCTGTTTCCTGCACAGATGATCAGCAGTCCTTGGAGGAAGCACAGAGATCCTGCTGCTTTGTGGGAAGCAAAGCAGTCCCTGGGTCTGCAGCAAGCTCCATTGGAGTTAGGTGCTCAGACACAGCCTCACCTCTGGGCCATCAGTTAAGTGGTGTTTGGGCAGGCACCAGGCCACATGTGGAAACACTTCCAGAAATCCAGGGAGGTGGGAGAAAGGTTGGGGAGAAGACCCTGATTCTGCAAATGAATTAACGTGTCCATAGCTGTGAAATCTCAGTTGTCCCACTGACTGTAAAGGGCAGGCTGTAGGTTTACTGGCAAGGCCGGAGCCTGGTATCATAAATCCCCTGGGGCTGAAGGGGTTCTGCTCACAGAAAGTCTCAGAGTCTTAGGGCACTAAAACAAATGGACTCATAATTGTTTTTCTCTGTACAATAAGGCTATGGAGGAACATCCACTGGAGATGCTAAACAAAAAGTGAATTGTAGCCTCTGTGGTATCTACTGTCACTGTGACAGTGTACAGGTACTGTGACAGTGGTATCTACTGTCACTGAAAGAACCAGGGGAACAACCACCCTTGGGATCACCTGTGTGTGATCAGGGATGATCAGAATCCAGCCTGTCACTCCATGAAGTGACAGCTTGCCTGGTGACTTCCTCCTAAGAGCAGACAGAGCCTTTAGACCCAGCAGGTGTAATGGGCACACATATAACCCTACATACACTTCTACCAGTTACGTGCTGTCTGCAGCAGGCTGCTTTGTGCTGCCCCTGACCTGTGCTCAGGTCCTGCTCTGTGCAGCCTTCTTGGGCAAGGGCTGGGTGTTTGTGTGATCAGCCTTTTCCTGTGTGAGGTAAAGGGATGCCATAGGGCATGAAGCAGGGTTTGGTACATCCCTGCTATCCCATACAGCCTCTGCTGCACTGAAACTCAAGATAGGAATGGAGGTAGCTGTGCTGACTTGGGACCATTTAAATTCAGATTTCTCATGCTGGAAAAGCACATACTCACCAGAACAACTGAGAAGACCGGAGCAGCAAGAGTGACTTTAACCCATAAAAAATCTACCTCAGTCTAAAAAAGGCTCCAGTAAAATGGCCAAGCCCACCAGATTGCATTATTAAATGTGAAAGTAACTGGAATTTCTTATCCTTTCTAAGTCCATGCATTTTATGTCTCTGGTAATTCCTTAGCCTGCAAATTTCCAGAATCAGAAAAGTCCTAACAGGCTTTTCTGCCTATCATGAAATGCACTTATTACTTCAGCATGGGAAAATAATTTGCTATTTTGATTTTCAACAGTCATTTCTGTGTGAAGCACAGTGACTCTCAGCAGCAACCAGCAGCTTTTTGTAAGCTGGAAGTTAAACAGTGGCTGTCAGCTCCAACCGCCTCATTCTCCCAATGAGATTAAGACCTGTTTTTCGAACTAATAAAAAAGTTTAATATTCTTTGAGTCATAGTTGTACTACCTAGAAATATACTGAACCTCATCTTGCGATTGAGAAGTAGTCCCACTCAGCACAAAGTGCTTGGAAGTGCTGTGGGTTGAGGCTCAGTGCAGTACATGGAGCAGATCCTCCACTCTGGTCATGGCACTCTGCGAAGCCGCCATCAGTTGTATTTAAGTCATCCCGTGAGGATTCTTCAGCCCTGGGGAATATCCAGAAGGTGTGAGACCACTGCAGGGTTCCTCCAGTCAGTGCCCACTACTGATGGGAGGCACTGCTGTGGGAATCCAGTTGTTCCCTTAGCTGGTTTTAGCTGCTCTCCTCCTAGGTCTATGGGTAGGCACCAAGGCAGACTGTTTGCCAGGAAGTTACATCATTTCAGTGAACTTGGATGTTTGAAGCAGAGATCTGCCTTCAGGCCAAGTGCACTGTTCAGTGGTGGTATTCCACTGCTGTTCCTGTGGATGAACCACAGCCCTGGCAATCAGTAACACACCTGGAAAATCAGCTGCCTGAAGGCTCTGATTTAAATCCCATTTCGCAGGTGGTACCAAGAGAAATCAGCGGAAGCATTTCAACTGGAACAGAAATCAGAAGTCTTATTTGCTCAAAGATATTCAAAAGTAGCAGAGCGGCTGGCATACTGACAGATCCCACATCACACAGACAGGAACAGCGCTATCAATGCAGGCCTTCTTCTGGATCAGCTTCAGGCTCTTTCCCACCCTTCCACCTTCACTGCTGACAGGAACAGCGGCTGATGCCTCTCCGCTGCTGATGCTTCAGACACTCTGGTTTGAAGCCCAGCACAGTTATGCTTCGCCAGGGAAAGCCCCATCAGTGGCACATATTTAAGAGAGGTGCTGCCGGCAGCCCACCCGCCACGCTGCGACTCCGGGCAGGAGCAGGGCTGGCAGCTCTGCCAGGACACAGACAGAGCTGCAGGCAGCTCACCAGCAGCTTGCACAGCTCTTGCCCAGCCCATGCTGGTGCAGGCAAGCTCTCTGCACAATGTGAGAGCCCGGGGCAAGAGGCAAACACATTTCTCTTCTCTTTGGGAGAAAACAGAATGTTGTGTTGTAATTAAATTTGCCAGACTCCACTGCAGCATGGTGGTGCAGATGACAGGATGCAGATAAATATTTCTGGGCAGCCTACCCTCACATTAAAGCACTGGAAGGTTGATTTTCTTTGTTTGCTTTACAAATAGCCTTAGTCCTGCCTAGTCCAGGAGGGATTGTTACTGAAGGATAGCTTACAAATATATATAGTTTTTTTGCACTAAAAGAAGGACACAATTTTTAACACTAATAAAAATGGAAATGTAACTTCTCTCCAGACCTTAGCTAACAGAGGTCTTGTTTTCCTGACTTGGAAAACCAGCCAACCAAACAACAACACACAAAGCAAACAGAGCAACAACAGCAGCTGAAGCAAATAGAAGGTCTATGAACGTGGAGTTATTACTTATTGCAAAGGACTTCTATTCAGACTGTTATGACTTGCTCCCACTGATCCCCATAGAAGTTGTTTGTCTGTAAGAAGGAAAGCTGTACCAACTGATTTTCATATAACATAGAATCATAGAATCACCACAGTTGGAAAAGGCCTCCAAGATCATCCAGTCCAACCATCCACCACTGCCAGTATTTCCCCACTAAACCATAAAATCGTAGAGTCATTTTCACGTGGTTGTTCTGTTTAAATATGTTTCCTCGGTTTCCCAAGGCATAGAGGAGGACAAGGTACAACATTTGCCTTTGAGCTCCCTGCCATTTTATTTGGAGTACTGTGGCTATGCATTACAAAGTGGTCACAAAGCTGCAAGTAGCTCATTTTGGATCGTGCCTCCGATCACCTGGGAAATTGGCTTTTATTGTTGTATGCTCAGATTCCATCATGATCCAGGTCCCTGGGCTGATCAGTGCAAATAGCTGCTGAATACATGTATAACTTCTCCTGATTATTATGCAGCTGTACTGTGCAGTAGCTTTCCTCCATTTACTTTGTCATTACCTGTTTAATGTTCCTCTGTCTCTCTCTTTTAAAAAGGAAATATTTTTGACCTTAATCAGTGTTTCTTCAAACTCCTTCCTCCTCCACCCCTACCAGGCTCATGCTTCTCCATCAGACCGTAATGCTCCTTCACTAGGGCGGCTTGTCCTTCATCACCTGCTGTCCCTCTCCCACCTGTGCTAGGACATCTCTGTGCCAGGACATCAGAGCTTCTGCCACCCTTGCTGGCCTGTAGTGAATGGCGGGAGGATGAGTGGAGCTGTGATGGTGGCACACGCACTGTGCAAAAGCAGAACGAGCCTCAGCTGGGGAAATGGGGAGAGATTGGGAAACACACTCCTGTTTGCACTGCACCATGAAGGCTGTGCTGCCATGGGATGCACCAGGCTTGCTTTTGCTGCTGAGGCTTTTGGCAGATAAGAGTGTGCTGCATGTGGTTTTGGATGACCAATCCTTATAACCATGAAAAGTATTGTTTGTGGAAAGGTGGAGAGATTGGAAAACATGATATATTTGGTGGCATATTCACACCTATTCACACAGGGGGTGGTGACACACTGGAACAGGTTGCCCAAGGAGGCTGTGGATGCCCCATCCCTGGAGGCATTCAAGGCCAGGCTGGATGTGGCTCCGGGCAGCCTGGTCTGGTGGTTGGCGACCCTGTACATAGCAGGGGGGTTGAAACTAGATGATCATTGTGGTCCCTATCAACCCAGGCCACTCTATGATTCTGTGGTTCTATGATATGGCTAGAAGGCACTTCGGTACTTACAGATATCATCCAGGACACTTCTGAGAGCAGTGATGATGAGACTGGAGGAGGATAACTCAAAAGGGGCAGGGGCTAGACTGCCTGAGCACAGCTTGTAGCAGTTTCACAGTTCCAGACCATTACATTTTGGACAGATACAGGGCTCCCCACAACAAACATGCCTCAGTTTGGTGGTTAACAAAGTCTTCTTGGTAATTAATGAAGTCTTCTCCAGTTCAGACTTAGAGAAGGAAGTTTTGTGCTGACTGCCACCTCTCAGCTTTATAATCTTGTTTTTCAGCTCTGGCCCAACTGAGTTTCACATTTTTCAATATCCCAAACTTTTCACTATCCCAAACATCTCAAAATAGTTATACCCTATTGTAAAAGCAAACATTAGCTTTTGCTATCTGCTAATTATCCCAGTCTAAAGACCCTGGCTACCCAGAATTTAGCTCCTGCTTCCAATGATCTCCTGCCATTAACTTCCTGTTTTCCTTGCAGAGCCCAGCAAGCCCTGTGCAGCAGCACTGGTTCACTCAGCACATGGCCAAGGACAGCCAAGAAGGTTAATGGCATTTTGCACTTCCTCCAGCTCTGTCTCTGGCACTGTGGGATTCCTGCAGCCGCTCACACCATTCATTCTTGTGCCAAAAGTGCTCTTTAGCTTAGCTTAAATAGCCCTTTCCCCCTTCTTGCTACTAACTCTTCTGAATTACTTATGAAGAGAGATCATATAAGCTCCCAGTCTTTTGCTGAGCTAATTACTCTTCTATGTATTCCCTTAAAAGAGAGTGGCTGCCCCAGCCATCACCTTTATGTCTGTTCCAGGCTAATCAAGGCTTTCCATACTCATAGCCACTACTGATACATGGAGATGAGATCCCTCCAGAGATTTCTGTGACAGCAGTAATAATAATCCTTGATCTCTGTAGGAAGTACTTTGCCTAGCAGATTTTTGGTCACCTGTTTTTAGTTCTCAGGTAACACTTCTCAGTGGTCATTGTCATCTTGTGAATAATAAAGCCAACACTTACTCCTCCTCAGTCATTCACAGCTGATGAACATGAAGAAATTTCCATCATTAATCCCAAAGCAAGGAGACTACAACTTTATTATTAAATACATTTTCATTTCCACCACTCTGATCTACATACCCATTACATTGCTCTTTCCCTTCATGCTTTAACCCTCCTTCTGCAGGCAGTGCAACCAGTCTGATGCCAACAATGTACTGCTTTATCGCCTTCTCTGTACTCATACTAAACAGAACAAGACCAGAGCAGCTCCACCACTAAGTACCTTTCTTGCTGAGAGTTTCTCCTTCAAGAGCACACACAGCAGTCACCCTCCCTGGAGTCAGAGAAACGACCAGTCCAGTAAACAAACCTCCTCCTTTAATACACATGATCATGAAATCCTCTGTGGGTGGCAAAATTTGGCAAAGGTATTCCCAGTTATACTTATTTCCCAGTCCCCATCCTTTCCAGGGTGGCACAGATTTGTTTGTGTGCTCAGAGTGACAGGGAAAGCCTGTGAGCTATTTTAAGGAGACATAAGGCAGTATAGCCAGATGCAGGTTTCACTGGGGAAATGAAAGCAGTTTTCTCCAGCTTCTGTATCAGCACTGAGGTCCTGCCCAATCTCTCACAGAGTGTTCCCAAACCTCACTGTGGGTTCAGGGGCTGTTGGTGGACGCTATCACCAAAATCTACGTCTAGCCCCACCATCAGGACTAGGTCACTTCAATAAGGACATGGCTCGTAATGTGGCTGCCCTCATTTCCCATCTTGTTCCCTTGTGTGAAGCCAGCAGTTCCCACAGTGTCCTGAAGCTTGGCTGTGAGCTGAGTCTGCTTCTCCTCAGCTTGAAATACATGTGGCAAAATGAGCTTGCTGCCTGTCTGTGCTTCAACTGCCTTCCTTTCCATGGACAGAAAAGAAGGGTCAGTGGTTTTACCTAGGTTCCAGCAAATTAATTCTATATTCTATAAAGAATCTTTCTTTCAGGTGCCAAGTGAGAGGTCTGCAGGAGCACCCATATTTCTAAAGCACCAGATTAGGTGATGGGAGGGTAGGCTACCTGCCGGACAGGCTTTTACATTAACTATACATTTTGTAAATGGAAAAGAGAGATGTGCGCCAAGCATTGCCATAAATTTTTCTGCTGCTTGCTTTCTTTCCTCTGTCCTTACTAGAATTAAATCCTAGGTATCATTCATATTTTGCAATAACTGGGTGCAAGACTTATTCCTTCATTGTCTGCAACCTACAAAAACATTTTGTGCATTTTTGTGTTTTTTTGTTCTCTCTATAAACTGATGCCTTTCCTCACTCCATTTGAAGTGTCTCGCAGCTCATTTTGGGTTATTGTCTCCTTAGTCTCTCCCATGCTATTCCAAAGTTGACATGATGACAAAAGCCACTTAAGGATGGCAGCTAATAAGACATCTGCTTTCCTCTAGTGAGGGTGTAGGGAGGTTTATAAGGCAGCAGTCAGATGTGTGCTGGTAATAGGATGCGTTACCTTTCAACTCTGGGTCACTGCTTCACCTCTGATCCTGTCAAAAATGGCCAGAAGTTGTTATCTGGCTGTAAATCATGAATCTAGGAAAAGGAGTTGATGCTCTTTCTTGAAGCCCGGCTGACAGGCATCCACAGTGCGATTAGCCAAAGTAGGGAGGATAGACTGGAATGGGGTTCAGCAGGTCAGGGGCAAGGATGCTTATGAGGTCAAGGGCTGAGCAGGACCACCAGTGGCTGAGTTCATGTGGGTCTGGATGACCATTCCACAGGCACATGATGTATTTTGATATGAATAAAAATAGGAGTAAAGTACAGTGAATCTATGCAAGGTTTAGATTCCCTGTTGTTTCCGGAGCCACAAATAAGAGAAAAAGGTGCAAATTTGGTAGAGTATAGTTTAAGGAATATTGGACGTAAGAAAGGGTTTTGTGGTTCTTTTAGTGTGCAATGTGTACAACTTTGGGTTTTGTGCTGAAATTAGCTGCTTTGTGATTTGGCCATACATAAATCATGCCAGAACTGCCAGCCAGCTGTGCCACCCTTGCAATATAAACATTATAAATTTCATTTGTAATTTCTCTCCGTATCTTAAGGACTATGTAAGTTAAGTCTGCAGTTTTTTTAACTAGTGCTATTAATCAGTGAAATTTGCAATGCTATCAGGTGGTTTGTGTTAGCCAGTTTCACTACATGTGATTACCAATGTCCTTAATTTCAAGTTGTCACAGTTGCCGTATTATGCACATAGATCACTGTATTTGTTTGTAGTCTTTATGGATGTCAAAACGTAACAGAAACTTAATCCCAATGAAAGACACATTGAGGAGCTCCATTTGTGCTGATTAAATCATACGTTAACCCAAAAGAACAGAAGGTCTGACATCACTCTCAGGTAGTTAAGGATTATGCTTCGTAATGTCTCTGAATATTATCTTGAAAATGGTCATGTCAGAAGGCCTAGAAATCCCTCAGAAATTCTTATGCTTTTTTTATTTTCAAGCATCCAATGTTAGCACATGATCAGAGAGAGACACAGAAATATGAATTAGTTAAATGACCCATTAAAGGTTTAAAAAAAAAAGGGGGGGGGGCTAAAACCTGCATTTCTTTAGTCAGCTCTCAGGTAAATCAGTCACCAAATATCCAAATATTCTGGGTGATTATTTTGCCGCAGAAATTATTTAATTATTTCAGAGAAAAACAGGAGCAAGCGGATCAAAATATGTCACAACTACTAGATAGATATTTATTTCAGAAAGCTGTCCCATTCACTTTGGTGAGTACAGGGACAGTCATTTGGGCTTAGCACAAGGTCTGTATTTCCTTCAGCGGATGCTCCAGGATGAACACCAGAGACTGGGAAACAAACCACAATGAGTCTTTCACCTTATTCCTCCCTTATAAAAGCAAACTGAGACCTTCAGGAAAAAAAAAAGAAAAAAAAGTACTATCATAAAATCACAGACCTGTCGCATGGTTAGAAGGGACCTCATAACCCAGTCTCACCTCCTGCCATGTGCAGGGCTGCCCCCCCACCAGCTCAGCTGCCCAGGGCCCCATCCAATCTGGCCTTGAGCTCCTCTAGGGATGGGGCACCGCAGCTTCTCTGGGCAGCTGTGCCAACGCCTCACTGCCCTCTGAGTGAAGAATTTTTCTGTCTAATCTAAATCTACCCTCTTTTTGTTTCAAATCTGTAGTCAAGTCATACATAGATGTTATTCATTCTTACCAGTGCTACACAAAGAGGACTTATTCTTTTACCTGCTCTTCACTGGGTGTAATATTTTCACTCTGGTGCTGACTGTCTGCATGTGTGTGCCCATGCCTCATCCAGCTCCTCAGGGCTTTATTCCAGCAACAGGCTTAAGAGATTTGCAGCCTACTCATAGTGGCCGTAAATAAATGCTGAAGGCCTGAACACTCAGGTCATTAGGCATTGCCCACCTCCAAGCCTTTTACGGGGAGACTGTGAGAATCATGTGTTTACCACCTGGCTTGTAAGAATCTGTGGCAATGATGTTTTTAATATTTTATGCCCTATTGTGCTTGGGAATCAACCAATCATCTTCAACCAGGTTATGCTTAAGCTCGTAACTCCAAACATGTCTTCATTTCTGCAAGACGATCTTTGCAGCACATCAGCTGCTGCAGTGCCTTGGCTGCAGTAAGGCCTTATTGGGTGTGAGAGCACAGCAGGAACACTCCTCACCTAGGGAGATATCCACATCCTGAAATAAAGGTGGAAGAGAGGGTTTGGGATGCCAGGGGCATCCATAACACAGTGTGGCAAAGCTGAGCACAGGGGAAGGCAGGGAAATGGCGTTGAAGCGTGCACTCCCTGGGCCCTGACTGCTCCCTTGCCTCCACGTCCAGCTGATTTCATAGATAATGTGGGAATGAGGAGAATGAGAAGCTGCAGATGCTGCCCAGCCTTACACGCCTCCTCTTTGGCCTGAGCAGCCTGCCCTAATTTCACCGCATGCCCAGACCATCTGCAGCCACTGCCTTGCATGAGATTGCACATCTATTACATACAAATATCTAGTTTCTATCCCTGTGCAAAATGAGCTACGTAGAATCCTAATTAAGAACATTTGCTCTGAAATAAGAGCATCTACTCAGGAAATTAATTGGAGGCAGTTAATTAGGGATAACTCCCCATGCAGTGAAGCCCTTAGCGCAGACATGGGAATGGGGCTAACTGCTGTGCAACTGCTTCTGGCTTCTCTGCAGAGCGTGTGCAAGAATTTGTCCTCAGGCTCCCAGTGAAGAGAAAAAGCGAACATGTCACTGTGGTGCATCTCTGGCTCGGTGCTTCTACAGGATTTAAGCTGTTGTCTAATCAAGGTGCTTAACAACACTGATACAGCTTGATGAAGTGGTGATTAATCTTCACTATGCTCCCCAATGATCGTCACAGCAAAGAGCTGTGCCCGTGTGCCTGCTTGTCCACTGTTCTGAAATTTTCACAGATAAAGAAGGACTTGTTTGGGGATTAGATTTTGTCATCAAAACCAATTTTTGTTCACATAAAGCAGAAAGGAAGGACTCATTTTTGAAGGAAAAGGGAAGTAAGAGGAAAGCTCGATTGCTGGGCAGATTTCTGTGACATTCTTATAATGTGCTGTGTTTCACTGCACAACATTTGTATGATGGGGAAAGAAAGGCATAGATTGAGAAAGGTTACCAGGGTTCTTCAGCCATGAAGTCATCTCCAGGCAGCAGCCAATGCAGTTTATAAACAGGTTGTGCTACCACCCATCTGCGTTCACGGACCTACAGCACCATTTAACCCATTTACTTGCTGGCAGTTGTTTAATAGCCAGCTTTATTTTTCCTCCCTAACAGGAGCATTAAAGCAAGGAATTAGGCCAAATGCTGGATTTAGGAAAGATGTTTGCAGGTAATGCCCTTGCTATCCTGTGCTCTGCAGAGGACCCACGCAGAGGAGGTGGGCACCAGATTGGGAATTTTGCCCCTGTTTGCTGGGAAGGCACAGCTGGCACTCACAAGGGGAGTTCTCTAAGCCCTGGGCATGGCTTTCTGTGAAGTCAGACAGATGGGCAGAGGGTACAGATGAGGGCAGAAATGGCAGGATGAGAACCAACCAGCATTTGGGCTCTGTTCCAGCTGCGGCTCCATGAAGAAGGAAATCCAAAGCCTTTCCTCAAACGACTAATATGTAATCTATGTCAGAAGCAGTCACTTTCTGTTTCTCTCTAGTTTCTAAGCACTATGACGGACCCAGGCCCTGGCTCCAGGGTCACTTTATTTCTATAGTTACGGCATCTAGACTATTATTTTCATTCTGCTTGGAGTATATTACCCTACAAATGCTGTGTGGGCATCCTCACAGTCACAGGCAGATCTTGCACAGCCAGGATTTCTGAAGATGGAAGCCCAAATGCAGATGACACCAAGCTGAGCAGTGCAGCTGACATGCTGGAGGGATGAGATGCCACCCAAAAGGGACATGGATGAGCCTGAAAAATGGGCTCATGAGGACCTTGTAAAATACATCAAGGCCAAATGCAAGATCCTAAACCTTGACTTGAGGCAATGCCAAACACAAAAACAGGTGGGGCAATGAGTGAACAGTGAACAGCCCTGAGGATAATGATTTTGGTTAGCTGGTTTATGAAAAGCTGGACGTGAGCCAGCAGTGTGCACTTGCAGCACAGAAGGCCAATCATATCCTGGGCTGCATCAGGAGAGGGGTGGTCAGCAAGGAAAGGGAGGGGATTGTCCCCCTCTGCTCTGCCTTTGTAAGGCCCTCCTGCCATATCACCCATAGGCCATATCCAGGCCTACCGCAGTAGAACAGGGTGTGATGGCTCTTAACAAAACAAGGGTAGATTTAGATTAGCTGTAATGAAGAAATTCTTCACTGTGAGTGCAGTGAGGTTTCCCAGAGAAAGCTGAGGATGCCCCATCCCTGAAGGCATTCAGAGCCAGGGTGCTCGGGACCCTGGGCAGCATGATCTAGCGGGAGGTATGCCTGCCCACAGCAGGGGATTAGAACTGGATGTAAGGTCCCTTCCAACACAGACCATGCTAAAATTTTCTGATTCTATTAAATACAGAAACGTATTTGGAAAAGCTGGTATTATATTGCTAGGAAATCTAGGTAGAGAAGTACAGGTTTCTCTGTTTTCCTGCCCTTGCAATGCTGTCTAGCTTACCTGAGGTGGCCAGAGGCACCAAGTGGTCCCACTTTATAGCTTGTGAAAAACTACTGTTTTGTAGAATGCAGCACTCCTGAGCAGACGCAGGCACACACCGGTGCTGGAGTTCCTGCTGCACTTTCAGGGCATTGACATGAACCTGCCAAGAGCACAAAAGGTCTGGGAGTGGAGATACTTCCTCTTCAGACTCCTAGGCATATACTGCATCAGCGGTGAAATGCCTGCAGATGTAATTGTCTTGGTCACAGGATGCATAACACTAGACTTCTTCCAGCATGCCAAACTGATCCTGAACCTAAAAGAAATAGTAACCATGTAAGCACAGCTTAGGTGCTTTTAGAGAGCACGTAGCCCACATAAAGACAACTCTTCAGTACAGACAAAAATGATATGCCGTTGTTGAGGGATCATGAAGTTGTCTATTTTAAAGCAGACTATAGTGTCTTTCACAATGTTACTTGTCAGTGTGCAGTTAGGAGTTACTTGGCCAGAGTGACTACTGTTCTTGTCTGCAGGTGGGAGCACTGCCAGCCCTAGCAGCTTCTGCGCATAGACAGTGTCTCCTCTGCAGTTCTTGCCACTGTTAACTGTACAGCAGGGAAAGCGTTACAGTCCTCACATCTGACTGAGAATAATCTATGCTGCACTGTGCAAAGCGGTGTGTAATCGGAGTCATACAACACAGCACATCCCACTGCAGGGAGCAGCATGGGCATTCACATTTAAGCTTGCTACACAGCTGTTTGAACCCAGCTCTTACGTACTTCATCTTGCAGGTAGTTTGTCCACGATCTTCAAACGCATTCCTGTTGCTGGCTCTCATTCATGCGCTGCTTTCTGCACAATGAAGCTAAGGACATGTGACATTTCGCTGTGAGCTCCACGCGGCTTACCCCTGCCTTTTTAAATCCGTTCATTTTTATTTATTTATTTATTTATTCGGAAGAAGCACCCAGGTTCCCAGGAGATTTTTGTGTGAAACAAGGGATGACGGGTAAAGACGGCAAGTGCAAACCAATGAAGAACTGCTCGAAAGCCTACAGCCGAACACGCTCGCCTGACTCGGGCTAAGGTGCGGCGCTTCCCGAGCCCGCGGGGAGCTCTGGCCGAGGCTGCCGAGGCCGCACGGATCCCGGCTCCCTCTACCGGCATTTCTAGACAGCCCCCCACCCCACCCCCTACCGCTTTTGTGGCTGAAATCGAGGGGAAAACAAAAGAAAACAAAACAAAACTAGGAAGTAGCTGATCACTTAATGACACAAAAGGTTCTAAGAAAAAAATTAGATAAATGCCTGAAATTATGAGAAGCTGGGAAGACAGAAGTGACTGAGAGAACAAGGGAATGCTCAACACTGTAATGGGTACAAGTTAGCAGAATCACAGAATGGCCAGGATTGGAAGGGACCTCAAGGATCATGAATCTCCAACCCCCCTGCCACATGCAGGGCCACCAACCTCCCCATTTAATGCTAGACCAGGCTGCCCAGGGCCCCATCCAGTCTGGCCTTGAACACCTCCAGGGACGGGGCATCCACAGCCTCTCTGGGCAGCCTGTTCCAGCACCTCACCACTCTCATAGTAAAGAATTTCCCCTGACATCCGAACTAAATCTTCCCTTCTGCAACTTAAAACCATTTCCCCTTGTTCTGCTATTATCTACCCGTTCAAAGAGTTGACTCCCCTCCTGTTTTAGGCTCCCTTTAGGTCCTCAGAAGCCACAATGAGGTCACCCTGCAGTCTTCTTTTCTCCAAGAAAAGCCCAGTTCCCTCAGCCTGTCTTCATAGGAGAGGTGCTCCAGCCCCCTGATCATCTTCATGGCCCTCCTCTGTACCTCTCCAACAGCTCTCCATCTTTCTTGTACTGGGGTCTCCAGATCTGGACACAGTACTCCAGATGGGGCCTCAGAGGGCAAAGTAGAGAGACACAATCACCTCCCTGTCCCTGCTGGCCACTCCTTTTCTGATGGATCCCAGGATACCATTTGCTTTCTGAGCTGCAAGAGCACTCTGCTGGCTCACGTTCAGTTTTTCATCCACCAGGACCCCCAGTCCTTCTCTGCAGGGCTGCTCTCAAGGACTGCTCCTTGTAGTCTGTAAATAATCCTGAGATTCCTCCAGCCCAAGTGCAAAACCTTGCACTTTGCTGTTTTAATCCTCATTAGGTTCACCCAGGCCCACCTTTCAAGCCTGTTGAGGTCCCTCTGAAAGGCATCCCTTCCTTCCACTGTGTCAACTGCACCACTCAGCTTGGTGTCATCATCAACAGAAACCATGAACTAAAAAATACCAATTAAAAGTAAACACTGAAAGGATGTATTTGAGGGCAGATGCATTTGGCAGCACAAAACTTTTGTTCTGTGACCCAGAGGTCTTCAGGAGATGCTGTGTCAGAGGTATTCATGGTGTCACCGTGGAGGGCATGCTGGTACCCTTGGGCACCCAGCATTTTGCTTCATGTGCCTCCTACAAGTTATATTGCCCTCTCCATGCGTGGGCAAAGCTAAGCATGTGTCTGGAAGCATCTGTGCCCTGTGTCTTCGCTGGCTACCTGAGCACCTGGTGTGAGCTTCCTTTGAGAAAAACAAGTGGCAGGTCTCATAAAACAGGGATATTGCACTTTCCATACAAAAAAAAGGGGTATTGCTGCTTTTCAGAAAAATACTCTCATTCATGAATTTAATTGCAGCAGGCTGACTTCTCTCTTGGCTGTAGTGTACTGAAGGTGATGTGACAGAGTACCATAATAGAGTCTCAAAATATATTGTCATGGAGATAACCCAAGACCTAGGTTTAGCAGTTTATATGCATTTGGTAAAATACTTAGAATCACAGAACCATAGAATATCTTCTGAGTTGGAAGGGACTCACTAGATCATCATCGAGTCCAACTCCTGGCTCCACACATGACCACCCAAATCCAAACCCAATGTCTGAGAGCGGTGTCCAAACACTCCTTGAACTCTGGCACTTGGGACCATGCCCACTGTCCAGGGCAGCCTTTTCCATGCCCACCGCCCTCTGGTGCAGACCCTGTCCCTGACGCCCAGCTGCCGTCCCCTGACATAGCTCCACGGGCCCTGTCGTCACACAGAGTAGAGCTCAGCGCTGTCCCCCCCCGCTCCCTGTGAGGAGCTGCACCACCATCAGGTCTCCCCTCAGCTTCTCTACTCTACCCTCTACCAAGGGATCTCAGTCACTTCTCACGTCTTTCCCTCCAGGCCCTTCACCATCTTCATAGCCCTCCTTTGAACGCTCTCTAATAGTTTTATGCCCTTCTGATACTGTGGCACCCCAAATGACACCCAGTGCTGGAGGTGATGCCGCACAGCTCAAAGCAGAGTAGCAAAGTCCTTCCTGTCGCACTCTGGCTGCTGGGCCCAATGCACCCTGGGGTGAAGTTGGCCCTTTGGGCTGCTGCAACACAGTGCTCACTGACATTCATCTTGCTGCTAGCCAGAACTCCCAGATCCCTTTCTCAGACCTGCTCTCCACCTTCTCATCTCCCAGTCAGTACATATTTCCTGGGCTGCCCCGTCTGTAGTACTGCAGATTCCACTACTTGCTTTTGTTGAATTTCATGTGGCTGGTGATTGCTCAGCCCTCTACTTTGTCAAGATCTCTCTGTAAGGCCTCTCTGCTTTTGTGGGAACCAACAGTTCATCCTATTTTAATATCATCTGCAAACTTACTTGATATTTCTTCAAGTCCTGTATACTAAGAAACTGAAAGGTCTGTTTAAAATTGTCATCCAGTAGGAAAAAAATAGTCTTTTATGTGGTACAATCTTCATCAAACAAATATATATCTTCTCTGACTCAAGAGAAATTGAAAAGCATCTGGCCATAATGCATTTACTTGAATAAAAGTGTGCCACAGTGGAACACAGGAGTTATATTAGGAAAGCCTCCAAATTTTTATATCACCAATATACAATATTTCTGTAAGATGCAGATTCTGGAGGCCATTAGCTGATCTAGATTAAAAGAGGAAAATGAATACACAGAGAAAAGGAAGCACAAATTGTGTTTTCAAATATTTAGCAATGGTTGTATGTTGTGCACTATATAAATTCAAAACCAACTCAGAAACAGTTATATTCTGAGAGCCGAGGGACCAGAAGCCCAACAGCCATATTTGTTCATGGGCTTGTCAAGCTATAGACAGCTGTGTAATGTGAACAGGCCTTACAGATGGCCTTTTTCTGAATGAGGTTCACCATCATCCTTGTTCAGCCCTGGTCACTTCTTCCTTAGGGAGAGAGGGATAATTTCTGCACTCTAAACTAAGGTCTGCAAGGAACTCAGCTGAAACCGCAGCTTTCATTATACTGATGGCATCAGGCTGGGCATGGACCATGACACCAGTGTTAGCCCTACAGCCATCCTGAGGCACTTACTATTTTGGAACACAGTATGGTTATGTCCATGCCCTTCCTGGCCTGGAAAGAAGAACTCAGTATGAGAACTCATCATTAAGACTAATGTTTCCATGTAATTGCATTTGGTGTAATGGCACTGCTGAACATTTCTATTGCGTGGGTTTGTAACATTTGTACTGTGTACCTATGAGAAAGTGTGGGCCACAGCCTTAACTTGTACGTGAGAGATACATTATGAAATTGAGTAAATGCCCGATTTGAGGAAAATAACTGCTCAATTCTGTAGATTACTAGGTAAAGGTAACTAACGGAAAGGATTACAGCAAGTCTCTTTTAAGTGTCTTTCTAGGTTGTTACTGTTGTTGTGCATAGAATTTATATGCCAGTTTATAGCTGAGATAGTGCCTTGTTTCTGTTCCTGATTTTTGATAAAATTAATCAAAAGCATCACCTGGGTTGAGCACACCAGGTCAGCTTCAGACCACACAGTAAGTTTTAGTAATGAGAAAGGGGAGTGAGGTTCAAATGTGGGAAGCCTGGCCTTTACACTCAGACAAATTGGTGGAGTCATAAGGGCAAGTGCATAGTCCTACACCCGTGGTGGAATAGCTGCATGCATCAGTACAGGTTAGGGCTGATCTACTGGAAAGGAGCTCTGCACAGGAGGTCCTGACTGTCTTGGTAAACAGCAAGCTGCCAATGAGCCAGCAGTGGGCCTTTGTGGCCAAGAAAGGCAATTGGATCCTGGGGTGCATTAATAATAGTGTGGCCAGCGGGCCAAGGGAGGTCATCCTCCCACTCTACTCAGCCCTTGTGAGACCACATCTCGAGTGCTGTGTACATTTCTGGGCTCCTCAGTTCGAGAAAGACAAGGAATTTCTAGAGAGTCCAATGGAGCATCACAGAGGTGATGAGGGACCTGGAGTATCTCTCTTACAAGGAAAGACTAACAGACCTGAGACTGTTCAGCCTGGAGAAGAGAGGACTGATGGAGGATTCTTACCAATGCTTACAAGTATCTAATGAGCAGAAGTCAAGTGGATGTGGCCAGGCTATTTTCAGTGTTGCCCAGTGACAGGACAAGAGGCATCCAGCACAAACCTGGAACACAGGAAGTTCCATACAAACATGAGGAAAAACTTCTTTACTTTTGAGTGTGACAGAGCACTGGAGCAGGCTGCCTAGAGAGACTGTGGAATTTTCTTCTCTGAAGATAATCAAAACCCACGTGGACACTTTCCAGTGTAGCCTACTATAGGGAACCTGCTTTAGCAGGGGGTTGGACCCAATGATCTCCAGAGGTTCCTCCCAGTCCCTACAATTCTGTGATTCTGTGAGGTATAAAGGAGTGCTGTGAGCCCTTGATTCTTTCACCTTGAAGAATGACAAAACGCCCTGGACTGGCTCCTTTCTTTTGACTGAGTACTTTGAGCCGGGCATACTCCCCTGCAATCACCCCACACTCACTGATCTAAAAGTTGCAATGGGTCTGCAAGGAGGAGAAGGGCAGCCAAAGGGGCTGAGGCTGTGCATTAGCACTTCCTAATGCAATGTATCTCCTCTGGGGCAGGACAAGGAGGATGCTGCAGACCATGATCATTACAGCTGTATCCAGCTGTGTCCATCTAATAACCCCATTGAACAGCAGGGCCGTAGGGGAAAGCAAACCCTCCAGTAACCAGAGCTACACATTCTCTGCATAGTCACTGAGTGCTTCACTGCCCAGTACTGTTCATCATAAAAATTGTCTTCCTGATTTCAGAAGCTGCTATCTGTGGTTATTTATAGGCTGCTCAACACTCAGCTTTTTGCCCACATTAACTCTCGCTGTGTCACAAAGGGAAGTGTTATAATTACCTACTGGTTAAAGGACCCAGCACGTGATTTAGGGCAACCTGCAAATGGTGTTAGAAGAGCAGCTTCAGAAACCAGCAAGACTCAACGTGTTCCTGCCCCTGAGAGTGCTGCATGCATGAGGCTGCAGCCCGCACTGTGCAGGTGCAAGGCTATGGGCGCAGGGAGGGAGGGATTGGATGAAGCTCCAGTGTGTTTTTGTGAATGAAAGCTTATGTCACCATGACCCAGCCCAAGCAGAGGGAGCAGAGGAAATGTTACTAAACATGAATTCACAGTAACAAACAGAATGCAAACTCATCTTTTTCCTGCAGAATACACATGCGTAGAAAGCCTCTGTGAGCACCAGACGCTGCTTGTTAAAAACTGGCATCTGTTCAACAGAGCTACCAGTTATTTTTCCATAAAACACATTAAGATGCAGTATAAATGCCTTTATGGATTTCATACCACATTAAAAGGAGGGAGTGATCGACTGCCTTTGCAGTAGCTTATTTTTCATCCTTTGACAGCTGTTAACCAGACAGAAGCATTATTAGTTCAATTTCTCATGCTGTAAAAATATTTGGATATAGAAATTTGGCCAATTTTTCCCTCCTTGTTTCTAACTTCCTATCAGAGTTGTTTAGATTCCTTCGACAAATTTGGGGTACAGCTAACACAGTATTTTAAAGGGAAGACTGATTTAATTTCCAAACTTCCAGGTTTGCTAAGGCAGATTTGAGGCTCTGACTAAAAGAGACATGATCGCTGGTCACAGCACTCCCAGATAAAGTTTCAGGGTGCTCAGGACTGGATCTGGGCTTTGCTCTTCACAAAAATTGGAGCTGCTTACAGAATGTGGGTATTCAGTTTAAGGTTAAGATCTCCCTGCCACAACCAATAGATGGCACATGAAAAATGAATGTTGTATGCTAATGCTGAGTCAAATCTGTTTTTCAATCTTAATAATCCTGTGATCATTTCCAGCGAAATGATTGCATCAAAATAGCCAGGTTGCACAGAGCCACATTGTAGTGTTGGTCAGTAGGGGAAATGCAAGGCACCAGCACCCAAGTCAAGGAGTTGCTCTGCATCTAATTCAGGGGAACTGGCACGTCCATTTCTGAGCCCTGTATGTGCTACAGATAGTGCAGCTCCCCAGACTCTGGGCTCTACCAACTCTGCTATGACAAACCCAGAGGTTTCATAATCCCGTCCTTGTTGGAAACAATTTCTCATGGGGAAAGAAATTTCCTGAACCATTCTCAGTGTATTCATCAGAATTATGGACTAGTAAAGCATACAGAAAATTTTGGAACAAACACGGGAACAATTTTAACACCTGCTCTCTTGGAATATGGTTATTTTCAAATTAAGTCTGAGCTTTGAAATGTAAATGTTACTGGTCAGAGCTAAATTATGAAGGAAGATCTGTGGTTTTTTTTAATACTTATGCTTTTATTTTTAATAGGCACACTGGAAATAGACATATTTCAGGAACATGAAATGTTCACTGCTGAGCAGCATAAATAGCAGCTGATGTTGCAACTACTGAGTTTGAAGGTTCAGTATTCTTAAATGCTACTAAGAAAGCATTTTTCATTCCAACAAAATATTTCTGTTTTTTTTTTTAATACAAACATATAGGGCTGTAAATAAGCCAGTGGCAGAGATGATGACAAAGTAAGCATGGTGCTCAGGTGAGGGAACAGTGGAGGTGACAGCAAAGTGACTATGGCAAGCTCCATCTTTGTGGAACCCTGTTATTCACCTGAATTAAGATAGAAGCCTACTTTTACTTTCCTGGGCTATCTTCATATAACTAATTAATATCTCAATCAGCCAAGAGCAGGCATTCCTTGTGGAATTACTACATAGAGACAGTACAATTAATTTAGATGAGATCCTTTTAGATAGCAAGCTACTTTTAATAAATAGCAGCAGAGGCAGGAGCATGATTTTTCAAAACAACTATGAGAAATCAAGTTATTTCCCCTTTGGCTGTTGCCTACTTCAAGCAAATGTTTTGTTTTGGTTTGGTTTTTTTGAAGGTAAAGACATGCAGAAAGCATAGCAAAGCCTCTGCTGACTTCCTTGGATTTCTGTCTTTAGCTGGGGTACTCAGGCCATGTAACAGTGAAGACTGAACTACTCACCAGTGCCTTGTCGAGTGAGGAAAATTCATCACTCAGCTCATCTACCTCATCTACACAAGTGAAACTGCATCAAAGGCTGAAAAAATTAACTATCTTAAAACAGCTCTATTACATTTTGCCAGCATTAGAAGCACACCTTCCCAGAGCTAAGTCAATTAATTATCCTTGTGTTGCTTTTTTAAAGAGTTATAGGACTAAAGATGGGGGGCTGGGGGAGGCAGCAAACAAACCTCGTCCCTTTGTAAGCAAACTAGGTTACTGTAAGCTGTCCTTGTCACTGGCTGCCAAAGTGCAGCATGTAGTTCTTGCCTCCCCGTGGGTCACCATCTGCCAGCACAACTCCCTCTCCTTCCTCTGTCTCCCTGTCGGGGTGAGTTGGACCATCATGGGCTTTGGCAGGCTGTGTTCAAAGCAACATTGTGAGTTTCCTAAAGGCTGGGGCAGTCTGCTCTTGATACTGCTTCAGTCTCAGCCTACAAGAAATTAAGGTAAACAGGCCTTGGGTTGCTCTCAGGCAAAATCCCCAGAATACTGCAGAAGTGCACTGGGCAGCCTCTGTGCAGACCAGATCTTCTTTTTTCAGGGAAATGCCCTCCATTCGCACACAGCACTACAGCAGGCAGTGACTATGCTATGTAGTAGTGAAGAAGGGCTTTTAAAGTTTGCATAAGACATCTTTGTGAATTTAACAGTTGTTTCTAGTGTTTGTTTTCAACAAACACCTCTTAACAGCTCATGGGAGGCTCTTTTTTTGAAGTGTTAGATTCAGCCCAGGTTTGCAGAGAGCAAATACCTGTGTCTAGAGGAAATGCTCAGTCACAGCTTGAACCAGTGATGGAGCACCTGCTGGGAAGGCAGGGTGAACCCAGGGCAGCTCCGGTGCATACAATGAACCTGAGTGACAGGAGGGCTTGGAGCCAGGATCCACCCCTTTCCAGACCACATTTATGGGTTGGCAGTGGAGGCAAGAGTACCTTGCTGGAGATCTCTGCTTACCTGTGGTCTAGTAAAGGTAAGTAATTTTTCTTCCTTTGCTTCTGTGGCTGCTGTACTTGGGCTTGTCCTCATTTGCTGTAGCTAGAGACTTTGCTATCCTGCTATTATTGCTGTACTTTCCATCACATTACAGTGTGCACAGATGAGACTCTACTCAAGGAGAATTTCACTTGGATGCTGTAAGGCCAATGTAATCTGTTAATGTGACAGCCAACAAATCAGATACTGACTAAATTCCTGCATGGCTTGCTGCTTTTGTAGCACACAATGAAAGAGAGTCCTGAGTGCTACTGCCCAAGATCATGTGTTAACTCAAATACAAAACACTTGAAGAACTGTTTCCAATTATAGCAGGCACTCTATATGAGAAGAAAATTCACCAACTGCAAATAAAGAACATGATCCTGTTTGCCTAGGAACCCTCTCCTGTAGCCATTTCAAACTCTCTGTACACCCAGATGAGCACCTACATTCCTGTTACTTCAGGAAAATGAAGCAGGACATGCTTATGAAGTGTTAGTTATAAGTTATTTCTGTGTTTATGCAAATCCGAGTTCAAACTCCTTGGACGAGATCTGTTCAATAAAGACCACAATGTTGGTGTCAAACTTAAAGCCTGACTGCTGGGCTGAGGGAATGTTCAAGGGAGGTTTTCTTATACGTGTAATTCCCAATCTGCCATTGGTTCATTTTTCACATCATGTTACAACATAGGGAAATTCAAGTCTAATGAGGTTTTTAGGTAACTCTTGCTGTAACCTATATTTTATTCTATTTTTAAATCTGTAAAACAAGTCTAAATGAAATAGCCACATCTAGCTCTGTAGAACAAAGGAGGCAATTAAGAGAAATCAGAGCAAACTCAGCACCCTGGCTCGTGTTCCTTGAGGTAAAGAGCTGAGGTGGCTTGGGATGCTCTGATTGTTTTGGGGATCAGTGTTGGCAATAAAGAAAGCACGCTTTCATCTCATCCACTGTGATACCACAGCAGAGAACATTGTTGTTTTTTGTTTTTTTTCACTGAAGGGCCTTTCACCCTTTCCGTGCCGAAAAAGATACTTATTCCTGTCAGTACACTGACAGGGAATATTATAGCATCAACTTTCCCACAAAAGGAGTCTTATTTTATGTGGGGTGTAGGAAGATCTCGCACTAAGAAGAATTAACAGCTATTTGATGAGATGTGATGCAACAGCCTTCTCCTGTCAGAGTCCATCATGTTGTTTTACCCTGGAAAACATCTATAGATCTATCTGTCCTGTGGCCATAGGACTTCATACAAATCTGTAAGGCGTTCAGCTGTAATACAGCTCGCATGAGTTTCCCAGTTCAGCTCCCATCTATTGCTTCGTCAATAAAAAAGGAAATAAAACTCCATCCCTTGCCGAACTGCTGCTTCCTCCACTAAAGGTTTGCTAGCGTATCCTAGTTAATAATAATAATGAAAAAATGTATGTATGTCTGATTTATTTGAAATAACTTTTCTTTCTTTGTGCCCTCACAGCCCAGAGAGCAACCATATCCCAGGCTGCATCAAAAGAAGTGGGGCCAGCAGGGTGAGAGAGGTGATCCCTGCCCCTCTGCTCTGTGCTGGTGAGGCCTCATCTGGAGTACTGCGTCCACATGTGGAATCCTCAATACAGGAGAGACACAGACCTATTGGAGCATGTCCAAAGGAGGTCTATACAAATGATGCAAGGGGAGAAACACCTCTACAAGGAGAGGCTGAGGGAGCTGCGTCTGTTCAGCCTGGAGAAGGGAAGGCTCCAGAGAGACCTGAGAGTGGATTTTCAGTATCTACAGGGGGGCTGTGGGAAGGGGACAGACTCTTTAGCAGGGTCTGTTGTGATAGGACAAAGGGAAATGGTTTCAAGCTTTAAGAGGGAAGATTTAGATTATATATAAGGAAAAACTATTTTACATTAATGGTGGTGAGGCACTGGAATAGGTTTGCCAGAGATTTGGTGAACGCTTCATTTCTCCTCCCTGAAGAAATTCAAGGCCAGCTTGGACAGGGCTCTAAGCAACCTGATATAGCTGTGGATGTTCCTGTTCATTGCAGAGGAGTTGGACCAGATGATCTTTAAAGGTCTTTTCCAACTCTAATGTTTCTGATCCTCGTGCCTCTGCGCGGGCACTCAGCTGCACTGCTATGCACTGCAGAAATCTCTGGCCTGTGAAAGAGCACTGGACTTTTAGTGCCCAATAAATGTAAAAGAGACAGTTGGGGAATCTGCTCAGAAACAGCTGGGTTTCTGTATTCTGAGGGCCCAAAGGTTAAATGGCCATTGGGCAGCCACTGGAGGTGTGTTGATGCCCGGCAATTAGCAGTTTCAACAGAAGACTTCTAAAAGGATTAAGTGGAAATAAATGTGAATGTATGGAATGCAAGGGCTGTTACAGAAACCTTGTTGAGTGGCTGAGGGGAATAGATTGATCTCCTGACAAGGCAGAGGTGAAAGATGTCATGTTGCTTTATGTTTCCAGGTTTTGAAAATATGCAAGAAGCTATAATGCCTTAGGACAAAAATAATAGTAATAATAATTACTCAGAGCGTAGGAAACTTGTTCATAATTATTTTTCTGTAGCAATACTTGAAGCATTTTTTTTCTCATTAATGCTGGGGGACAAATTTCCCTGTAGTGTATAAAATGTATATCTATTCTAAAAAGCCCAATAAGAACCTTTTCCATTGGTGACTTAATTACATCATTTATAATGCCATTTGCAAATATTAGGACACTTTTTTTTGTGATTTCCCATCATGCTAATTAGAAATAGTTCATTTAGGAATGCTAACTTTGTCCTCAGTTCAGGTCTGCTGCTGGTTGCCAGTGTAGTAATGAAGAAAGCCACTGCCTTCCATCCCAAGCGAGGGCTGATTTATTTTTTTTTTCAGTGCAGGATTTGCAAGAAATAACAAAGATGGATCACTCAAAAAGTGCATATACTGCACATATGTAAGTCAGGTACATCTTCTGTACTGTTTTTTACAGAATGCAATAATGGAATGACTCTCAGCCATGCATTCATGAAACCTCACTGTAACTTCTGCATATGAAACTCCATTGACTTATAAAGTGTTAAATAGTTTTACCTCCAATTGCTTCAGATTTTATTTTCCTGATAAAGGTTGTGTAAGCTGCAGAAAGAAACACAGAAAAGCCCTGCATGGTGTATAGGAAGGGCATTTGGCTGCAGGTTAACTGGTATGGAATAGCACTCCCAAACCAATCATTCAAGTTCAGGTAAAGGAATAAGGGAGATAAAGAGCAACCTGAAAAATCTCCCCAGTCTCTGAAAGGTCAGATACAAACAAGTCTGTATTGCTGTGCTGACTCTCTTGCATGAAGAAGCACAGCCAGCTCTAGGCAAAACTGCTACTTCTCTATTAAATTAGAGATGGCAAAAGTCCTGCAGATCTTGGGCTATGGACTTAGTGTGGATGCTGCCCAGGGAGGTATGAGGATGCCTGAGGCAGCAGCTGTGGCTTGATGGGTAGAGAGGATGAGCCCTGCCTTCTCCTTTTCCTACCTACACACCACACCTCAGCCATAGCCCTCCTCTGTTGCTCTGACAGGCCAGCTGGCCCAGCCAGGTGTGGCCTCCCAGCCTTGAGGAGGACAGGCCTGAGCTGCAGGGATACCTTGAGTCTGATCTGCAGGGAAGATTCCCATCACCTGGCAACGCTTATGGAATCCCCTTGAAGTCCTAAGCTTTCCCTTCATTTTGTTTCCCTTCTGTTTTGGCTGTTGTACACTGTTTTTGGCACAGTACGTTTCAGTTCTGTTTCCCTTCTCATCAGTTAAGTAGCTCTAATATCAAGTCTTCCTTGGCGCTGCATTAGGACTTTCCTGATCATTAAAAATAAAGCAAATAAATTACGCAGTACAGATCCATTACTGCAAAGTTCAAAGGTACTCACAATGATATATCAAAGGAGGATTATATATAAATCTCTAGATAAGATGATTATATGTGGCTCAGGTAGCAGCCACACCTGGAATTATGAGCATTTCTAAGCCACGCACTGTAAAAACCTGTGCATTCATTAAATATAAAGTATATATATCTATATAAATACTGTCTATGTATATATATATATAATTCATAGCAATAAAGCTGTATTAGACATGGAAGGTGAGTTCTGCTACGTGTAGAATACAAGAAGCAAGTCTGTATGATCTGTACAGTAAAAAGTCAAAGGATAAACAAAATGTATAAATACTATTAAGCCAATGTAAAAAAATGAAGCGGAAATTATTTTGTCTCAGAAAATAGCAAGTCCAGGACAAAAATCTTAGATTACCTAAAGTTCTCTATGGAGCACTTAGTTGATCATATATCTAGATTAAAAAAAAGAAGTTGGGAAATGTATGTCTCAATATTTAAGAAGTTCCCATTATAGTAACATTGTTATAGCAAACCTGTACTGAAGACCAGCTGAGCTATCACAGAAGGAGAATTGCTCATGGTTCATTCCATTACTGGAGTCAACTAATTGGGATATATCTCTGGTATCTGCATCACCCTTTACCTGCTATATTACATCTTTAGCAAAGTAGGCGTAAAGTGCTAATACCCAGACTAAAGCACTGTATCTGTGGCTGGACACAGTATGCTCTACATTTATGTTACTACCCTATACATTTCCATGCAGGACAATGACAAATCAGCTGCTTTTGCTGTATGTACACAAGTACAATTTAAATAAAAATCTGACTCAAGTCAGTCAGAACAACGTCTTTGTCAGAATATCCTCTTAAGTATGTGGAACAGAACTAACTGACCTTAGTTCTGACATGATTATCTATTCTTTCCTGAATTTAATTTTTCTTCTCAGTGAAGTCAATATGGATCACACACCAAAAGAGTGACATGGTTTACTTCTTTTTTTCCTCCTATGAATATCTGCAGAGTAATCAGAAAATTCAACGGTACTTTGGAAATAAGATGCATAGTCCCATCTAAATGTCTGTACCCATCAACTGAACAAAGAGTTGGACTGGATTGCAATTTGTTAATTTGTTTTCCTCACATGGGTAGCTCTTCTCTTTCCAACAGCATTTCAAATTTCATACATCTAAATGGTTACTCTGTTGGGGATTGTTCTGTTTCTCAGAGAAAAAATGTTCTTTTAAAAAATAAATAAAGTAAAAATGTGACTTTAAGATGAAAAACAAATTTCTTACCATAGCAAAATAATTATAAGACAGGTCAAGTTTTCAGTTCAAATTAATTGGTGATATTCCTTCAAATTAGTTATGGACTGTCACAGTCAAAATCTGTTTCTTGACATTAGCACGACATTTTCCATTCCCTAAATTCTCAAGGGAGTATAAGTGAATTTTGATGACAGAATTTGTCAGAAAATTTGAAAAATACACATCTGAGAAGGTCTGGGATATGAATATGGTCTTACGCTGTTTGTCAGAAATAGAAAATACATAATGTAACATTGGGCCATTGTCTTTAAGTAAGCAATGCCAATTGCTCTAACTTGAATGAGCACTGATAAGGACTGATTAACTTAATTGGCTTTAGACAATTCCCAAAGGCTTTCACATGTTTCTTACACAAAATACACAGAACATTCACAATTACTCCCGATGTGCTATATTCCTGGAAGACAGATATGATTCTGATAGAAACATGAAGTACTTGTAATTGCACTTAGTCCAAATATATGCCAGTGTAAATAAAATCCAAGAGAATCACCTCAGCATAAACCCTGCCTAAACAAAATCTGGAAACAAGCCTTATGAAAGTCCTTCCTCTCATCTCAATTACTAGGGCAATTCTCTATTAACATTCACTTCAGATTAGTCTGTGTGTTGTTTGAATAACTTATTTCTAAATTACATTCATTAAAAATCATCATAACTTTACGACATTATGTGAAGACTTTCATATTGTTTGGAGTTCAACAGTAAGAATATCTTAGGGGCTCTCTGGGCATCCATCAGATGAGCGAGGAAAGATAAAAGATGGCATGTTACATTATCCACTTAAGTGCCACTACTCCATCTGTAAACTAATGAGAATTCATTACAAAGATACTTGAGAAAAGCAGATTACCTTGGATTTATGGCAAGGTAAAGCTGGTTTTGTTTATTTGTCTGTTTGTTTATATTCAAAGTCCTTACAAATGAGCATCCATTATCATCTTTATTCAGGTTTTATAGTTTTCTCCTTGCTGTGAAGTTAAAAATGGAAGACTCGTGTATTAAAAAGCTGAAGCAGATCTGGTCCAATCTATTGTTCTGATTCTTCAAACACCTGAGTTTGAAGCAGAGGAGCTTCTTTCTTCATCTGTATTTTTACACAGCCTCTAACGACTATCAGCTGATCAGTGGGCAAGATTTTCCCAAGTGGCCACAGAACTGAATCAGAATCCAGAGCAATGGAGAGGAGAGGGAATGTATGTAGCAGCTAGGGAAGTGGTGTGAGCAGAGATGGAGTCCAGTGTAAGGTGGTGTATGGTCCCAGCACTTCTCAGAGCATCTAACCCAGGTGCCAGCATTTCTCTGAAAAGGTTAAATAACAAGTAAATGTTTTCACAGTGAGAATCCTAACTTTTCATTTGATTGGATTTTGATAAGGCACAAATAAATATATAAGGATAAAGGAGAAAGTGTGTTAGTCAAAGGAGGAGATGTAAGAAAAAGTATTCCTATTCTCCTGCTCCATCAGGTTTCACATCTTTACCTTAATCATTACCAGGAAATATAAGTTTCTTATGGAGACACTTGCTGAACTTTTTCTGGATTGTTTTGGTAGCTCAGGACACAAAGAGGAGAGTGATATCCTCTGAAGCAGGTAACTTCAGAGTTCCTACATGTTTTCCTACAGTAAATTGAGAACTTACAGACAACTCTTGAAGCCAGAAGCCTTGACACCAACCTCTGTCCAGGTCAGATGTATGTAGGTCATATCTTCATATAAGAGCTCCTTGTTGGACAGGAGCTCCTTACTCTTGTTAGCAGTCTACCTTGATGATATAAGGGGCCCATCAAAGTCTATCAGATCAAACCTCATTTTAGTAATCCCTGCTGATGCAAGGTTAAGAACTTTAAACCAATGCTGTAAATTGCTGCAGTCTCACAGCTGCTGTAAACTGCATCTTATTGGGATGGATCAATAGGATCCAAAGTCTCCTTATATTCTGTTCTTTCTTTCACCAAGAAATATGCTTGTTATTATTCTTCTGTCTTAAGCAAAGATATCATGATACAGAGAAATAGGGCATCGTTATTCTTCCCACATAAAGCATGGAAATCTTTACCCTTAGCACATTTATGCAGTAACATCCAAACCTGTATCTGTTCCTTGCTTAGTTACAACTGCAGTCTGTCCCCTCATCTTCACCTCATACAGGAGTGTTGTGTTAAGGGAACAGCTCGTGAGTTTAAGTCCTCATGGCATGTAGAAACGTTGGTGTTCCCTCCTAGGGTTTGTTGCATGAGAGGAGGAGTAAATTATCTTGCCTGTAATATTCTGGCAATGAGTAATTTTTTGAGATTGATTAAATGTTTCAGCTTTGCTCAGTCTATTAATCTCAGCAGCCATTTATTGCTCTGTATACTACAGTGCATTTGGGATTATCCCTTAAGCACTGTGTGTAGAAAGCATGTAGCAGCAAGATACAAATCATGTGTCTTGGAAATGCTTCACTAAAAATGAAGAAAGGATCTGTCAGTAAAATGCATGACGGTTCATATTGGTGCTGGAAGCCTCAACACTTTGTCATCAGTGTTGTGAGCCTCCATTTCCCACAGGAAATGAATGATACTAACTATGGAGGACCTAATGTGCCACTGATGCACAGATGTTGCACGTCTGTTAATTCCTGATTATCACTTGGTCAGGGGAAAGTGGCCTTAAAACACTGCAAACTTCATAGAGAAATGTGAGCAATTGCTCATGTGTTGGCTGAAACATTCAGCCTCTTAATCCAGTGAACTGCTGCTGCTGACTACAAATGCTGCAGGTATTTTCATTCTGCATATTGAGCATATATTTCAAGGTAATATGTGCATCCTAGTGGATGAGGCAATCTTCAAACATAAACCAATTCTGTTAGCATAGAGGCTACCAACACAAAGAAATCAAGCCCTAAGAAGTCTTTTACTGAATCATGACTTACTTTTTTTCTTTCATCTAAACTGATGCTTTATGAAACAACACAGGCTTCAGTGGAAATATGCCAGTCTGCAGCAGCAGCAGGACTGGCTCTTTGCTGCTCAGCCACTTTGTGACATCATACCAGCAACCCAGTATGAACCTCAGTAGTTCTATGAGCTGGACAAGAGTATCCATGTCAAGGAACCTCAGAGAGAATCTGGTGAAAGACATATCTTTGAAATTTCCCTGGGTTTCAAGCAGCACTGTAAGTTAGTGAAAACTGCAGGATGAAAACAAAAGCCAGGAATGGTAGCAGCCTCTAAAGATTTTCAAACACAGCACCTGTAATATCTTTTAGAGGCATCACCTTAACCATTATCCGGGTTTAGGTGAACTGAAGAGTAAAATAAATAAATAAATAAATAAATAAATGAAAAAGAAAGAAATACAAAGCTCAGGGGTCTCAGTGTAGTCTCCAGCTTTCTGATGCACAGAGTGTTTTTCAGACAAGAGAAAGTGAAGGACAAGTGGAAGTAAATGGGTAAGAGCGAAGAAAGGCTTCATAGAAGTACTAGAGATAGAAAAAGGGTTTCAATGTGAGCTGGTAGCTGCCAGAAAGCAGCCTCAAGATAACAAAGCACAGTCTGGCTGTAATAGAGAGGGCAACTGATATGGCTATGGAGACAATGTGGCAGCTCAGGGGCATTCAGAATAGGGTTAGAATTAGTACTGTAAAGAACCATCTGCCAAGGCTGCCAGCTCTTTGCCTCCCCCTACTTCTGGCATCTCCAGTGTCACACAGCTCTGCCAGCCCTGACACCACCAGTCCCTAGCTCCTGTCCTACCTGGAAAAAGCATTAGCGTTTGGCTCCCCAGCCAACTTGGTCTCGCACAGTACAGAGACAATATGAGTCTGATAGAGACCCTCAATATATGGCTGATCCCCCAAAAGAAAGATCATTTTCCAGGACTATAAGTCTTCCCTCAAAAAAGTGGTATTATGTTTAACTCATCCTTAATTACAAAAATATATTCCTCTCTCTTTTCCTCTTCATGTCCCTCTTCACTTTGCTCAAAATGGTTTCTAAATTATTTGTGCATACACCTCTGGTGATAGTTGTTTTGATGCACATTAACGACAACAGAGGCTTATCTTATTTACTTAGTAAAGCCACTTCTTGTTTACCGATTAAGCATCATTTTTTTCTCATCTACTGATTTTAAAATTCACAACAAATCTATATAATGAAGCTGCTAATTCTAAAAGCTGAAGCATTCGCACTAAGAACGCACTTGGAAAGACAAGAATACAATTTTACTGAGGGAAAAGAATCCAGGCACTGCACAGAAAACCTTTCTGGTCCTACAGGCAAAGGCTCTCACCTAGATTATCCTTTCTGTGCTACAGGCAAACAACAATCAACATCCATGGAAGCACAGGCAGGCTGCAAAACGGTCCTTCCGATGCACCACACTGGGCCTTCCCACACATTAGGACTGACATATACTACTCCATTTTGGTAAAAAAAATATATATATATCCAAGTTGTGTTTGAAAAATAGTATTTTCATTCCTCAGAGCCAGTGCTCCAGGTATCTCAGATTATGTACTGCTCATGCTCATGCTCAGGAGGACATCCCCCAGGCTGTTTGACCTGTTCTGAAATCCATGAAACTCTGTCCAGAGACCCCGAACTCTAACCTTTAGTCACAGCCTTATGCAGGGCACAGTGCTCTATTATAATTCAAAGCATATACTGCTTGTATAGCTCAGGCTCTCTGCCTACTGTTCCACTTCCAATAGTGAAAACCTACTGTCACACTGCAAATGCTTAAATAATGATGAAATAGGCGTGATTTTTCTTCTGCCCAGTGAAAGGCTTCCTTAACCATGACTGTAGGAGAATAGAAGAGAAATGCTAATAGCATTTATGTTCATACTACTAACCACACTGGAAAAACTACTTCCTTTTTTTTTTTTTTTTTTTTCTTTTCAGTTTTCACTACAGGAAATGGATAACAGTTTATGAATATTCACTCACAGTCCTTCCCAAGCAGGCTCATGTTATTAGTAATCAACATAGCAGGCCATAAGATTCAGCAGAGAAATAGAAGAGTCCTTCTTTTTCTAAACTCACCGGGTTGGTATGGAGACAAAATGCATGCTAGAAGCAGGAAATACCATTTTTGTAGTTGCTTCCAAACTGTGGATAGCAACCCTTGTGGTTGTTAGAGAGGATACCTCTTCATAGCAGCATGCTACACAGCCACTGTAGTTCATTCCGGGTCAATCTCTTGACAATTAATCAGAAACAAGAAGACTGGTTGCTTATGAGTTTCCGAAGTGCTTATTTCCAGGACTCAGCCATCACTGGTCATTCCAATTCTGCTGCAAAATCCACTCCAACCAATCTCCACATTTGTTTGTATAAAGCAAACCAGTAGAAACCAAGATAATGAGTATAGTTAAGAGACATTATGATGCACAGGGAAAAGGCTGAGGCGATTCTTGTAAAGTGAACTTATGAGATACCAGTTTATTAGTGTTCTTTCTAAAAGTCAATGAGCATGTGAGCAAAGGTGATTTATTTGATATAGTACACCTTGCCAAAATTTCAACGAGATTCTTAAAGGCTCTTGAGAAGGGAGAAGGTGTCCTAATAAACTGACCCCCAGTTAAAAGGTTGGGGAAAAAAAAAAACGGGAATAAATGGCAACATTTTGTAGAAGAGGCTGGTTCCCACATATTACTACAGAGATAAATGGTAGGCTTGTGCTCTACCAGATATTTAAAAAGTTATGTACCAAAATGGTAGAGAGTGAGGTTGAGAAGTATACAGATGACACAGCTGCTCAGAGAGTAAAGCTGGCTATGAAAGATTTTTATTGTCTTTTATTAAACGGTGACAAAATAGCAGAGGAAATTCACTGTCAGTCCACAAAATATAATACACATGGGGAAAATAATATAAAGTATATGTGCAAAGTGGACAACAACATTTGCCATTCCCTTCTCCACTGTGCTGTCACTCACCATATGAGGCCCCTAGATTGGTCAGACATAATCTGCCCTTAGTGAAGCCATGCTGGCTGTCTCATCACCTTCTCGTCCCTCAGGACATGTAACGTCTCTTTCAGGAGGATCTGTTCCATGATCTTCCCAGGCACAGAGGTGAGGCTGACAGGTCAGTAGTTCCCCAGGTTAAGGGTACTGTGAAGGTCAGGAGAAAAGAAAATTTTAAAAAGGGATTAAGTTAATACCTTCTGACTGCTCAGGAACAAGGTGCCTAGCAGGAATACATCCTGTTTCTATCCAGATGTGTCACTAATTCATCCTGAGCCACAAATTCACGGTCAGATGGCAATGAACTCCTGTGACAGAAGACAAATGATAGCATTTTTACACTTATGTGGGAGGATACAGAAAATGCAGATTTACAGTGGCTATCAACAAGATATGCTTCTAGTTCCAGTGAACAATCCCAAGATGCAGTAGGCCCCACATTACCCCCAAGGAGCATGAAATTTTAGTTTGCAGCACTGAGGGAATACTCTAAAAGAAATCACCACCATGATGAAATAATGACTTATAGCAAGATAAAAGCCAATTGCTTCGTTATCTCTACCTATGCCAGAGCAGATAACATGAAGCAAGCAAATAGAAAACTATCATTTCTGTGGATATTGTCTCATGCAGAGAAGTTCTGAGTATGAAATTAAGCATCTGTGTTTTTCAAAAAATTCTACTGACATATAGTTTCCCATGAAGCTTAAAGCTATCTAATTGCTTTCATTATCATTCTACAGTTAATATAATACTGCAGGTTGCTACTAGAGATCCCCCTGGAAATGATATCCCCTCAAAAGTTGCCAGAACTATACAAAGACAAGGCCTATTCCTGTACTAAAGCTGGATGTTAGGAAGTCATGAGGCGGAGATTTTTGCCCACAGTGGCAAAGCTAGAGCAGTCTTCAAAGATAGGGATGCCACAATGTGAAAAAAAAAAGATAGGCTCCTAAACAACCATGAAAATACTTCAAGGGAGTTTCCAAATACTGTTCTGTGAGGGTAGAATGATTAATGGTCTTGCTGTTTCTCCTCATATGTCAATAGGACTCATGGTTGGTAATTACATTTTGTTATTGATTAAAATGGCACATCTTTGCTAAAATCTTTGCTGGGATAGTCAACAGATAGTGGGATTAGCCACTCCAGGGCATTCAAAAGCATCTCCAGCACTGCCCAAGGAGGCTGTTTTGGGATGGGAAAGCAGGACACATGGGGGAAGAATCTGTGTAATCTAAGCAGTTATCTATATCCCTGCTGACACAGTTTGAATTATGTTATAAGCCCAAGATGAAAGTTATTTACCTACCTAGTGTTGTGTTCATGTCTCTTGGGTTACACAGACGTATATATTCATGCCAATAAAGTGGATGCAGCAAACCAACAGATAACCAATGGCTGTCTGTAACTGAAAGCGCTAAAACCCCAAGTATAACCATAGGCTTGCTTTTGCTGCCTTGGATCCACAGAGCAGTATAAAAGTTACTAGTTTACTGCACGTGAAAAAGTTTAGAAGTATTTGTTCAGTCAATGAGGGGACTGCAGTACAAATACAAACAACTTTTGCCAGTTGCTCACCGCACTTAAAGTTGTAGGTGATGGAAAAACTGAGAGAGCTGAAGAATAAGAAAACAAGAAATTTAAGAGTGTATCTTTGCAGAGTATACATGGCCTCAGTACCTGTGGTCTGCACTCATCTAGTCCCATCTTTGCCACTTGTGCATACAACCATCCCCTGGCACCAGACAGTGCTGAAGGCAGGAGCACTTCTCCATGCTCTTTGATGAGAAATCCCCATTAGCACAGCTGAGTGCCAAGCGTGCCGCAGGCAGGTACCTTGGCACTGGTGGCTCTGGGAAGTCCCTCTGCAGCCACCAGCACAGTCACCAGCACAGCAGTGCTATCTTGGTGAGGAGTCATTTGCAAATAATGTGGCGCAGCCCTGCCTGCAGATTATGTGGCCTCTGACGGATGCAGCAGATAGGGCACTTCCTTTATTTCAGCATAAAGGTATTCAGGAACAAGAAAACGTGACCAAAATGACATTAATGCATGAACTGAACAAATCTCTGGAAAACTGTGTGTGCGAGAAGATTCTCACAGCTTTGTGTGAGGTCTGCCTTTCCTGCCAAGTTAGTTGCTCTTGGTTATTCATGATTTAACTCAGTAGTATTTATTCAATTTAAAAAGTGCTGGAGGGGATGAGGAGGGTTATGCCTTGTATGCATGCTAAATGAAATATGCCTGTACTCAAGAGTCAACGTTCATTTCATTTCATTTCATTGGGCCAGTCTTTAAATCAGTTTTGTTAGTCTGTTTGAGTTCTGACACTTTGAAAAGTACCTGATTTCTGTTAGTTTGCTGAAGACTCCAGTAGTTACATTTATTATAGAGAGATCACAGGCCAACATGTCTTAATGTTCTGAAGTCTATGTTCCCACATAGCTCAACGTACCCAAACAAACAGCACTAAGGTTTTGTCTTTGTGTTAATATGATTCTAATAAGAATCAAACTAATACTAGCTTAGCCTAATGTTATTAAAGCCTGTTATTTCTTTACTTTTCTTATTACCCAATTTGTAAGTCACATTGGGTAGTAACCAAAACTCCTGCCGGGTGACTTTTTAAGTAGGTTTTCTTTGCAGCCCATTTGCTTCCATATAATTGATCGAGGTGGGGATGAATCTGTCAGTCAATTTTAAAAGGCTTTTTGTAAGAAAGTCATGAGCCACCACCACCTCATGTTTATAGCTATGATTTCTTTTGAAAAAGACCGTCTTTTCAAAAGAGATTGCGCTTTGTCAAAGGTTTGAGAGGTTTATTTGTTTTCTTGAAATACAATTATCCCTGGGGTTCTAGAAGTGGTAATGGAGAAAAGGTTAAACTAAGACAAAATCATTTATATCAATTGTGTTAACTGATTAGCTGACACAAACAGTTGCAGCCTTATTTTACCACATCAGAGTATCAATACGTCTGTGCCCATATTCTATTGTGATTTCTGGTGGGTTGTTATATATTCATTTGTTACACTTACTCAATCTGTTCACTGTCTTTAGGGCTTTGGTTCCATGTTATTAATATTGGATTTCTACAACACTTGGGAAAAGAAAACTGACCAGGATCAGGGAGGAAATTACATTTCTGTCCAGTTAGCTGCAACATCCAGAACATGATTCACATTGATGGTGCTTTATGCTGCCTCTTTAAGTTATTCCTCATCCAATACCAGCACTACAAGGACAGTAAATACCTGATCTGACATGCAGTCTGCACAAAGTTAACCCTTCAGCATGTCTTGAACAAATTTGAAGCAGTCAGGTGAGGTGCCCCACTTCAGTGCCTGCCATCAACACACTGCAGCATTTGAATTCCTCACTGCTAGGTGTCTAAAGCCTCACATGGTTTCTCTTGAAACCACAACTTAAGACTATTTCATTTCCAGTTCTTCAAATCCCATCTGCTTTATTATTAACCTGATAAACTGCAAACTCCTGCCCTGTTGCATGTACTGTCCCCCTTCGGAGCAGTTCAGCTGACTCTTGAGGGGCTCTCCAAGGTCAGCGCTGCCCTCACTTCTGCTGTGAGACACAAGGCGTACCTGCTCCCTGACTCTGACACTGAGCCCACCATGGGTGTGTGAATAATACAGGAGTGCACAGATAAGCTAAGGTCACTGCTGAGTGTGATAATGCTCTCTTAGTAGAACCAAAACTGAGTGCCACGGCTCCGGCATCTCAAGCACTGTGCCTCTGTGAGATCCTGGGGCCAAAGAGTGACTCAGTGTCAAAATGCCAGGGGTTGCTTTATAGATCTAGCTACCAGATTTAAACGTTGCCTAGAAAACCAGGTCCTGCTGTCATATCATCACTGAGACTGGTAACAGCAGGTATCTCTTCAGTAACATTGTTCTCTACCTGGCATACCAGATATCACAACACTGCTGAAGACCTCATCATCAGTCTTGTTGCAACTGATGGTTTGGGAAGCCAGTCTGTCTCGAAGTTGGGAATGTATAATTATTTCAGTGTTTGAAGATTTAACTCACAGTGTTGTGTCCACAGTGACTTTTCCATGCATTCCCTGTAGATCACAGCTTCACCTATTTTATCCAAACTCTGTCTCAAAACTGTTCAGGAAAATGAATCTTAATTCAGCTGAAAAGCTGCCAACACAGTTTGCTCTTAACTATTAGCTTCCTTACCCCTAAATGAGGTTCTCTTTTCACTTGTCTCCACCATAAGCAACACACAGAATAATTATGGTTCTAATTTAATATTCCGTGAGCACCTGAGGGCTGAAATTAAATGTATTTTTTAATCATCTCAGAAATATGAATAGACTAGTGGAAAATTGTTCATATGTATATGCTTTACTCCCTACTACTGCTACTTCCTAAGGGTTTTCTCTTGGCATTATTTGCTGATTGTACTTTAGCACTTGCCATGAAAAAAACATAGGTTTAGGATAAGAACAGAGAGAAAGAGTAGAACCATAGCCCCAAATGGTTTGGGTCCTCAGCAACAGGCTGGGATCTGTTTATCCCCTTCTCTTATTCTAGGTTGAATTTTCATCCTTCCTTTCTTTAAGAAGCAGTTGACAAAACTGGGAGTGAAATAGGCAAATGGCCATTTGTTTCTTTTAGCATCAGACTTCATTGTCTCCCTCTGCATGCTTCACTCGTAACCAGGAGCCTTTCAATTGTCTCTTACTGTTTCCACAAGTGTCTTCCTAAATCCATCTTCTGGAAAGATTATTCAGAAAAATATGGCTAAAATGTAGTATGAAACTGTCTCCTTTTGTCCTCAGTCTTCAACCTAACCCTGTGGACCACTGAATATTTACAAATTGGGCTCTTTTTTTTTTTTTTTTTCCTAATCCTGACCTAACCTTGTTTACTATAGTACTAAGGAATCAAACCAGGTTAAAATAAGCTATCGACCACTGACACTTCTTTCATCCTAAATCTGTGAATTCCTCAACATCCACCATATGCTTTTCCATTATCCATTTCCCTAACCCTATATCTTATTTAATATCCTGAATAACCAACTGGAAATCTCAAATCTGTGCATATCTAACCTCTTGGTACAATCACTTGGTCTCCAAAAACAAACAACTGGGACAGGAGAAAAATAAGAAAACCAGTAAACAAGTAGAGCAATTTGCTGCATGTTGATCTTCCAGCAGTTCTACTCTAAAATCAAGGACCTCGGGAAGGAGGAAAAATGCTCATACAAGGAGTAAATGGCAAAAATAAGTTGTGTACTTTCATGCTGCCGTTAGCAGAGCTGCAGAGTAGTGCTCTAGAGCTACCGCAGACCAGTTCCTCTCTGCTACAAGCTGCCAGCACCCCACAGCTAGCAGAAATACGGAGGCAGGAGCTAGCTGCTTGCCTGGACAGCCAGTCCCACCTATGGTCTGCACGGTGTTGATCTGCACAAGGACAAAAGTAAGTGCTCAAGGTACTTCTTTTTGTACATGTAATTTGATTGAAAATGGGTTTTAGATGGGCTCAACCTGCAAAATACCAGTGAAACAAGCCAATGAAATATACTACCAAGTTGATAGTTCTGCAATCTGCACCTTAGTAGTATGTAAACAAGTCCAGTCCTTCAGCTGTGTTTTTTTTTCCTGAGCAAAGGTAACATAATTTTACAAAGACATTTGTGAGGTTATTTAGGACTGGACTCCAGTAGAAGAAATTGTACCATAGTAAAATATTATGACACATTAGCTTTTCAGCTCTGTACACCACTATCTTGCCAGAGCTCTGAATTAATTGGCTAGTATTGACTACACACTTGAACACTGACTTGCAGAATTGGATTGCTAAGAATTATGTTATCCCCTGTGATTTAAGCTGTTAGACGAAATCACAGACACATAAGGTTAGAGGAAACATATGGCTCAGATCTCCTTTGAGAAAGAATCAAGTCTGTCAAGCAGATTCCTGAAAGAAGTTTGTCCGTCCTGTTCCAAAACTTTGATGATGGGAATTCTTTAAGAAACCTCTTCAAATGCTGAGAAATGGTTTGTCTAATGCATATCTCTTGCTGCAAGTCACATCTCATCTAATTTGTTGTCAGCATGAAGAAGTCTTCATTTTCTTTGCAAGTCTTTTACACTGGTCATCGTTCAATTGCCTTTTGTCTAAATTTAATAAACTCTCTCCCTTCCCTCCTCCCCCCTGAGATTTATTAAATCTTGTCACACCTATTGCTATTGTCCTGTTTTCTTGCTTATTTTTTTCTTATGGTGTTCTATCCTGGATGTGCAACCCTGGTTATTAGTGCTGAGTAGACCAGAAAAATTACATTTATAGTCACCAGAATCACATTTGCTTAGTTCACGGGGCAGTAAAGTCACTGTGGGAGAAATGTTTTTTCAGCAGCATCTGTAAGCAGCACTAAGACCACAGCCTTGCCTTCAGGACTGCTGCCCCACCAGCTATTCTCCACTTCTCATTTGACTTCTCCCCCCCCAAGAGGAGTATTCTTTATTGAACTTGATCTTATTGATTTCTGGGCATTTCACCAGCGCAGCAAGATTATTTAAAATTCTAATCTCGTTCACCAAAGTGCTCACAAACCTTTCTGTCTTGATGTCATCCACAAATTTTACTCTTTATTCAAACCGTTACACTCATCCAAGTCATTATTGAAAGCACTGAGTAACGCTGACCCCAGACAGACCCTTGTGGGACCTCACTTACAACGTTCTCCTGGTCTGACAGTGAATCATTGGTAATTACTCTGGACAAGTGGTATTTCAACCACTTGTGCACCTGCCTGACTGCGGCGATTTTATTTTATTTTTTCCAGCTCAGCTCAGAACATGAGAACATTACATGGCACCACATCAAAAGTTTTTAAAAGCTCTTGCTTATAATTCACACTTTACCACATGCCAGATAATCGAGGGATGTCCAGTGTACACATCTCGTGGACTATATCCTCCAAGTTAGCTCATGTAGTTTGTAGCTAACTGCCAGGCATTTGCTATACCTATATATACAGCAAATGACGTTCATCTGCAAGTCTCAGCCATATGTATTTTGTAGTACTTGCCCTGCAAATCCAGCAGCAAAAGGAAGAACAGAATTTTGCAGGCATTAAGTGTTTTCTGGGCACCACATTTCCATAGCACGTGGGGAAAGCAAGGCAACTCCTGTGTTCTTCCCAGAGAGGTCACATCACCAGCAGCAGTAGGTGCTGGGAAGTTTGTCCTAAAGAGGTGGTTAGATCAGTTTGACACAATGTTCTTCAAAAGTCTTTGTTGCCTGACTCTAGTTTGTGTGTTTGGGGACAAATTGTATCTGCTTGTCTTAAAATGCTTCTCAGCAACACTCCCAGCCTGACTCCTCCGAAAGCCACAAAATCACAGAATTACAGGGCTTGGAAAAGACCTCAAGTGATCATCGAGTCCAACTTCCCTGCTAAAGGAGGTTTCCTACAGTGGGTCACACAGGTAGGCATCCAGATGGGTCTTGAATATCTCCACAGAGTGAAGTTCCTGCTTTCTTCATTTTCTCCCTTCTCATGACAGGTACCGTGCTTATCCACTGGGACTTTTCTGCTCGCAGCTGTCAAAGATTATAGTTAGTGCTGCAAAGGCTGTTCTAGCACTCCAAATTTGTCAGCATAAGGCTCAGCAGGCCTGGCTGATTTCAATGTATCTACATCTCCTGGCATTTTAAAATGTATTCTTTTACATGATTTTTAGCTTGTCTGTACCTCTCTTAAATGAAGCTTGCTAAGTTGCTGGGTACCGGCACCTTGTTTGTGACTAAAAGCTACTGAGTAAGTACTTCAATCTTGGTGTCACCTGCTTTTCTTCTCATCCCTCACTCAGCTGTAGACTTTCCTTCTGCCTCCCCCTGCTTCTAACATCCTTTCAAAGCTGTCATTACAGTTTGTCCCTAGTGACTCATTTTGTGCCTTGGCCTTTCTGAGTCCTTCCTATTCAGGCGTCCTTTGTCCCTCTATTCCTTTCTGTGTAGTTGCTTTTGTGTGATTCCTGTCATTTATTTTGCAAGGTGAACCTGGAGATGCAGCAGGGCATTTCTGTGGTGCTCTCTGCAGTCACAAGGACAGAAAAAGGGCAATGCAGTCACACAGCAGCTCTCTGTCATGCAGCCCTGCTTGTGCACAGCTGGCAAAGTGGTTCTGGCTCCTGTAGAGCCAGTAGTGGGTTAGTTCATGGACATGCCACCCTCCCAAGGCAGCGTGGGGAGAACATATTCATGTTCTGCACATGTCCGTGTTAGAAGTGCTTGCCACTGCTTTGTGCTCCTATGAAGAACTTTCCATGCAATTAATTTAAATGATGGATATGGGTACACCTAATCCCAATAAAGATATCTAGCATTTTTCCTTGGCAGACTTTAAAAGTTCGACAGAAGAATACAGAAAGGTAAGGACTACATCCATAGCAACACTTGGGATGGTGAGTTAGGACAGAAATCCTGGCTGCCGAATCCCAATCCAGCATCCTCATCACAGCCTCACTGTGTCTTCATGGATAAGCTGCTGACTTCCTTCAATATGTCAGAGGTCTTGATATACACTTAACTTCACTTTCCATTTTAAGAGGCATACCACTCATCTGCTTGGCACAGACAGCAGCAATGCACTAATGAAATTAAAGTATGTGTAAAGCCCTACATTGTTGCAAGGTGTCATCACCATGCCCAGCTTCCTAACACTTCCAAGATTTCACGTTTGCAAGATGTAGAGTACAACAGTGCAGTGCATTAATGCAAATAACAATCATAAAATTGCACATATAGGCAGGCTGATGATAATTGCAAGGCACAATGTTTTCACTCTTTCACAAGATGACTGACACTGCTGTGCTATTTACTGAAGATAAAAACTAAAAGAGAATTAAATTTCCTACTATTGTGACTGACGACCTTTACAGCACCATCCTCTCAGACAAATTGAAACCTGATTGCTTAAAAGGATGCGGTTCGGAGAAAATCCCTCTGCTTCCTCACAGCCCCCGCGATAGCGTTTGTCTGCCTCCCTCCCTCTCTCAGGGGTGCTTCCTCCGGGTTCCCTCCCGTGGCAGCGGAGCCAGGTCGCACCGTGAGGCTGGGAGCCTGCAGGAGCCTGGTTGAGCAGAGTCCCACCAGTTACGGGGACCATCTGCTAACACCCGCCACCAAAAAGGCTTCGAACTCCTCCTGGAATAGAATAAGCTGCACTCCCAGAAGGTGTTTTGTAAACGTTAGATACGGATAGTCCCCCCGTTTTGCAAGCAAATACATGCCTGTTGCAATGTATTTCCAGTACAGCGTGCCATCGTGTTCTGAATGGATCTCACGCAGCTACCACAAAGCTATCGATGTAGTAACAGACTTAATCATGATTCTAACTTCCAGATCATTAAGACAGCCCAATCTGGTACTACCAGTGCCAACATCATTTCCTTCTTCTAAGGAGAGAATAAATATTTAGTGGAAAAAAAAAATACAGAAACACAGCATTCAAATGGTTTGTAGTTCCCTGCAAGCACATTACCCACTATTTTTTTTTTCTTTCTATGCAGCATGAATTCTATTTATTTCTATGACATCTCCGTGCTAAGCACTACATTTATTTCAGTGATATCCTTTATTCTCTGTAACGAGTCAAGTAAGCCACCAGCATGCGGTGTCAGTATTTTTACTATTATTATCTGTGTTGCGGCATCTCTGACAAGTTAGAGATCACAGTAATGATGATGTACCCAAAAGTCCAGTTTGGATAATGTATCCAAATGGAACAAATTCAGTTCATTATTTGATTTCACAGGCACTTAATCATACAAAACGATGCCTGGCTGGCACTGTGGTAAGTGAACAAGGGAAAGATTCGATTTGTCAACTGTAACATTAAGATCAGCACAGCCTAGCGTGATTCCCTCCCTCCTCATGCTTTCTTAGATGTGGGAGGTGTGATCTCCTCTCATTCTTCTGCAATGAGGTGATGTCAAACTGGGAACCCCATAAGCTGATACCAAATGGTGGGACGGCTGCTTGGTCAAAAAGTGCCGCTATCAAGTCTGTCGTCTTTGTTGCTGAAGCACATTTGTGTTACTCCAGAGGACATCAGCTATGCATGGAAAACTTGAGACAACAGCTAGAGTTCATAGCTTTTCATGTTATTAAGGCAAGCCAGTAAAGGATTTGTGAACTGCTCCGTGAATTGCTGCCTGGAAAGAGGAGCTGGTCAGTGTGTCCCAGGACAGCTTGTTTGCAGGGCATGAAAGAAAGCAGGGTCAGGAAGGAGCTGCAGACAAAACCCCAGCTGGCCACACCTGAGGCACTTCCTTCCTGTTGGAAGGAACTAGACAAGCTACGCATTGCACGTACAAATTAGACTGATGGTTTTTATGGATGAAACACATCTTAAAAACTCAAAGTGAAGGATAATAAGCAGCGAAGGAAGAACCTGTTGTTAAGTTTGCCCTAGAATTACATTTCAAGTTTAAGTGACTCCTGGTCATTTTCATTTTCCAGCCTTGTAATTAGGAGCTTGCCCTTATGCCTGGCTGAAGTAAACCTTTAATTTAGTTAATGTTTGCACAACACTAGTGTTAATGACAAGACAAGGTGAAGCTAACAAACCTCAGTGCTCCCATTTTCTGAGAAAATCCAAATGTTTCCAAGGAAAGAGGCATGAAGAGGCAGCTTCCAGAGGAACTGTGCCCCAGGGCATATATAGAGCATCAACAAACAGAAAGTGTTCCTTTGTAGGTGTGTGAATTAATGAAAGGACAAGAGTTTTCAGGTGCTTGATTGCAGAAAGATGCCTGCTCTTACAGACACAAGCCAATGCTCCTCCTGCAAGGGAAGGATGCCTGAAAATTATCCTACAATCACAGGCAGCTCTCACAGTGCCTACCCAAAAGCCGGATTTTCCCTTACCAGCAGTTTCCACTGTTGGTATTTAGTTTTCGTCTAATTCAAGCAAACCCAATCAAAACAGTATTTCTGTGTCTTGGTTTCATTTGGGACGGAGCTGGCTCTTTCTTAATCATGCCTGGTGCGATGCTATGTTTTGGCTTTTGGTGAAAAACAATGTTGATAACACACCAATGTTACAGCTATTGCTGAGCAGTGCCGCACAGAGCCAAGGACATTTCAGTTTTTCAGCTTTTCGTGCTGTCCTTTCCAGTAAGGGGCTGGAGATGGGCACAAGGAGCTGGGAGGGCATAGAAGTAGGACAGCTGACCTAAACTGGCCAAAGGGATATTGCACACCATTTGACATCATGTGAAAACAAACAAACAACAACAACAAGAAAACTTGAAAAACAGTAGAGAGTTGGCTGGGAGGCAGCTCCTGCTTGGAGACTGGCTGGGCATCAGTCAGCGGGTGGTGAGCAATTACACTGTGCATCACTCGCTTTGTATATATGTATAGATCTATAATTATCATAACTATTTTTTTCTCTTCCTTTTCTGACTTAGCAAGTATCTTTCATCACAACCCATGAGTTCCACTTTGTTGTTTTTTTTTGCCAGTTTTCTCCCCTCATCCCATTGGGAGGGGAGAGTGAAGGAACAACTGCTTGGTGCGTAGCTGCCTGCTGGGTTAAACCATAACATACTGCAAAACAGATACTTAAGGAAAACTCTACTGATGTTCAGAGTTTTCCCCACACAAAGTAACCTCCCTGCCATGGCAACTGCATAGTTGGGTGGGCATGCCTGGCCCTTCCCATGACTATTAACAAGATCTAGAGCAACCTGGAAGCCAAACATACAGTTCCTAAGGCACTCTGTTAGGAACTAAAGCACTTTTCTAGGGGAATGTAATGAGAGTTGAACAGTTGCTGCTAACACTAATCTCAGTCCCCTTTGGAAAGACTACTGTGCAAAGACCATTAGAGCCAGATCTTTTGCCCATACAGCAGGCAGTCCTTTAAGCATTTAGCCTTGGTAGTCTTGTTCTGGAGAAAGAAAGATCATGGTTTATCACGGTGAAACTCCTCTAACTGAAGTTCAAGTAGTTTTGTGTTGTGTTGGCAATTAATTTAGCCCACAGTTTCAAGAAATGGAGCGATACACCCTGACAAACCCTTGGAGAATACAAATGATAGCTCTCCAGTGAGCAGCCTGGAGGGCAAAGAACATTCTCAGCCCTGATAACCTCTTCACTAGAACCTTAGTGAGCATCAGGCCTTGTCATCTCGTGAGCTGGAATCAGAAATTCTAAAGACAGTTTCTTCTGTGGTCCCACCTCCTCTATGCATCACGCTTCTCTTTCAGTAAGGCTACTGTCATTTAAACCTCCCTGCTTACATGCAATCTTTGCTCACCTTGGCATTACAATGACAGCAACTCTTGTTGCAGGCTCACTTGTGACACTACTTTTCCCCTGCATTTTGTTACTGCATTCTGGCAGCAACAATCAACTTCTGTAGCTGGTATGGTCTGCAGATGCAGAGAGCTTCCTTCTGCCCCTCCATCCCCTACCAAACCTGATTTCAAGCTCCCATTTCAACCTGTGTCCTCCATAATGTTGCACCATACTCCAGTTGTTTTGTCACTTGCTGTGCACTCCAACCTTCCCACACTCCCTCTGCATTTTACCAAGCCAGAGGGCACCAGCAGACAATGGTCTGCATTACCAATGTTCCTACATCACATTCTCATCCTATTATCACCTCTCTTTCCCACTGCAAGAACAGGCCAGTAATTGCAAACTGGTGGAACACGGCATCCCAGTGTGCGAATCCAGCCTTGTCTGGGCAACACCATTCTCCTGCGTTCAATGTCAGATGTGGATTACCAGATTCTTAAATTTTTACATGTATGTGAATAATTTCATGCCCTAACTACCTAACACCACATATCTCAGCCTCCAGAATGCCTAGATCTTCCCCTCTTCTCACTTTCCTCCTTTTCTCTGGTCAGAACTGGCATCTCTTCACATTGTTTTGAAATTGGTCAAGCAGCAATTCTAACACAGTACCAGTGTAACACACCCTGAAAACCTGCAGCCTTCCTGAACTTGTGTGATGGGCAAGATGGCACACCTGAATGCACGCTGAAGATAAATGTTGTAGCTACACAAACTCTTCGTTGTTTTCATAAGCAACTGGGAGTATCTATGAAAGCTGAATAGAAAAAAATAACCTTACAAATACAGGTAGAACCACAGAATGGTGTAGGTTGGAAGGGAGCTCAAAGCCCATCCAGACCCAAGCCCCTGCCTTGAACAGGGCTACCACCCACAAGAGCTGGCTGCCCAGGGCCCCATCCAGCCTGGCCTAGCAGATGGGGCATCCAGGGATGGCTTCTCTTGGCAGCTGTGCCAGTGCCTCACAGCACTCTGAGTGATGAGTTTCTGCCTAACATCTAACCTACATCTCCTATCTTTTAGTTTAAAGCCAATCCTCTTCGTCCTACTGCTATCAGGCTCTGTAAAATGTCAGTTCCCCTCCTGCTTATATGCACCCTTCAAGTACTGGAAGGCTTTAATGAGGTCTCCCCAGAGCCTTCTCTTCTCCAGGCTGAACAGCCCCAGCTCTCTCAGCCTATCCCCACAGGGGGTTGTTCCCTCCCTTGGATCATTTGTGTGGCCCTCCTCTAGACATGCTCCAACAGCTCCACATCTGTCCTGCACTGGGAGCCCCAGGCCTGGACGCAGTACTCCGGATGGGACCTCACAAGGGCAGAGTAGTCGGGTCAATCCCCCCTCCCTCTCCCTGCTGTCAGCCCTCTTTTGATGCAGCCCGGGACACACTTCACGCTTTGCCTTCTGGGCTGCAAGAGCACGCTGCTGGCTCATACGTCTGGCTTTTCATGCACCAGCACCCCCAAGTCCTTTTCCACAGGGCTGCTCTCAATGAGAACAAATATTGTTTTAAATACTGTCCATTGCACTCCTAACGCAGACAGGCATCTCTTACTGCTAGGCGCGACAGTGAGTGGAGATGCAGGACCGCTTCAATGAGCGGTGCTGCATTTGCCCCCCCTTGCACAGCCGAGCGTGTGCTCGGCCAACACGGCTCACCCCCACGGCGTACCTGAGCAGAAGGAGGGGACGGGTCGGTCACAGACCTTCTGCACCAGGGAGGTTCAGTGCCATCCCCACGCCGAAGCGTGCGGTAGCAGCGGACGCTTTGGATGCCGGCTGCCCCGCGTGCCCAGGGGGCTGCTCGCAAGGACACCCGCTGCTCTCGAGGAGAGCCACGGTAAGGCTGAGCACGCACACGGCCGCTGACGCCCGCAGGAGCCGAACGCGGCGGAAAGGCTCCGACTTTGGGTTCCTACGTAAATATACGAGCATCTCCTCGGCTCAACGCGCCGCCGTGCTGCACTGCGCGGCGCAGAGGCGCGAGCTCCCTCCGCATCCTGCAGCAGACCCACGGCGCCGGGGCTCGGGGCGGCGGCGCAGCCCGCGGAGCTCGCAGCCCCCGCCGGCTCCGAGCCCGCCGCCGTCAGCGCGGCGCCCCCCGCCCTCAGATCCCGCGGAGGGAGCGCTCCGCCCGGCCCCGCCCGCCCCGCCCCTCGCAGGGATAAAGGGTGACGTCATCCCCCCCGCTCGGCTCCACCGCCGCTCCCCCGGCCCGGCCGCCGGCCCGGGACCGTCGGCGGGCTGCTCCCGACCCCCCCCGCCCGCACGGACCCGACCGCGGGACGCGGGGCCGCGTTCCCCGGGCCGCCGCCCGCCGCCGCGCCCCTGCCCCACACCCAC